>CM052713.1:66719399-66785705 GCA_028551405.1 Uromys caudimaculatus | reverse complement strand
GCAGACTGAGGTCAAACACAGATGGTGAGGCACAAATCAATATGCATGTCTATGGCAAGGCTTCATTTTATGAGGATGTGATATACATTCTGAACATAGGATAGTTTTGTATGGAAGCTATTTTAATTAAAGGTTTACTATAGTTAGAGTATATTGCAATCATTCTCAGAATTATGTCTTTGTGTACAGTTGGTGCCAAACGAGAACAAAGACTATTCACTTCTATATGCATTCATTCATTCACGGAAGACAAGTCATTTTTGGCAGCACTGACTGACACAATGTTATCCTGAGTATTTTTAATTGTATGAATTCAGTTCAGCACAAACCTATGTGTAATGTTGAAAAGGTTTCCATAATTTCAAATGTGCTAGTAAATAGCCATACTTTTCTGTTTGAATGTGAAGTATTTTATGTGTCTCATTTCTTCTTTATAGCCCTTACCATGAAAGTCTGTTTACATAGTATACTTATATATTCAAAAGACTTAAAAATGTCTTGAACAACAGTAAGGGTGATTTGAGGAAGGAGAGATTCAAAATAACAATTAGCAGTATTAAGTGGAAGAATTAAGTATTAACTATCCGTATCCCTGATAAACATTTTAACATAATATCACACATTGCACAGTCAATCTTTTAAAATGGTCATAACTCTCTTTAATACAAAATGTTATGCATTCTAAGAAATTAGATTGCTTAGTGAGTAGGTGACAATTCAGAACATTTGTATCTATTGGTATTTTATATACTATCTCAGTATTTCTGTTTTGGTTTAAGCTATATATATTTAAATATTGATATCAAGTAATTAAATATATATATATATATATTTCCAGGCTTTTAAAATTTTATTAAAAATGTATATTTAAATTCAAAATAAAAAATTAGAGTGTAAACATAATGAGGATTTATACAACATTAATATATAAAAATATTTTACCAGAAATTTCATCAATCATACTAATTATAACTAAATCATGCAATGTAAGTTATAAATATACTAATTTGTGATCTACAAAATTGTAAGCAAAAGAAAATGCCTTTCTGTCATGAGATTTTGGATTCATTTCTTTTTTTTTCTGCACTGTTTAGTTTGAAAATGTTTCCATGCAATATAATGTGATCCAAATATTCCTCCCTTTCTAAATTTCTCTGAGAACTCTAACCCACCTCACACCCAATTTTATATTTTTATATTCTCTCTCTCTCTCTCTCTCTCTCTCTCTCTCTCTCTCTCTCTCTCTCTCTCACACACACACACACACACACACACACACACACAAACATAACCACAAATGCTTTTTCTGGTAGGGTCTCTTACAAGCCCGAAACTGATTCTTGACCTTTTAGGTAAGGCTAGCTGGCCAGAAAACCAGGGATGACCTTGCTTTTGCCTGTCTACTAGTGTCATAATAAATACAGAGGAGATACTAACACAAAAAATCTTACTTGGCACTTTTTACATGGTCTCTAAAATGAACTTAGGTTTTCATGCTTGCAACTCAAGCACTTTACAATATTACAGTTATGTTTATTACTGATATACTGCTCCAGTACCCATTCTTTATGTCTTTAAGAAGATGGTCGTCCTCTAGTTCAGACCACTAACCAAAGAATACACATCTATTGACCCATGATTTGGACTACATATGAGGCAGAAGAATCACCTCGATGGCCACCAGGGAGAAAGGAGAGGATTCTGGGCCTGAGGGTGCTAGTGGCCCCAGTAAAAGGGAATGTCAAGGTGGGAATATGGGAATGGGTGGGCGGGTGGGTGGGAGGAGGAATTCCCTCACAGAGGCAGAGGGAGGGGGAGGGGACACGGGGTTTCCGAAGAAAAGGGGAATCATCGGAAATGTAAATAAAAAAAAAAAAAAAAAAAAGAAGAGCCTTCTATCAGAGGCTACAATTCCTTTTATGTTCTCATTCACAGCAAGAAATTTTGTGGATGTTTTTTCCCATACCTGACGGCTGAAAGTTCTACTACAAAGACTGCTTTTGGGTACATTTATCTAATTTTGGAGTTTAATGAAAATAGATTCAGTTACACGTAATAACAATTCATGGACTACTCTGTCTCTATTAATAAATTTCACAAGTATAAAACAGACAAAGGAAATATGGTTCTTTGATTTTATCTTTTAAAAATATTGTCAAAGATGAATACATTTACATTGCTATTGGAGAAAAATTATTGTGTATTTTAAAAAACATAGTGAATGAAATAACATTACTCATTATATATATATATATATATATATATATATATATATATATATATACATTTTCATCAAAGCCTTAGTTGTTTTTCTTTTGAATGTTAATATTATTTTGTGTTGTATCAATCAGGGTCTTATACAACCCTGTTAATAATATTTTCTTATTGAAATAACTAGTTATTGAATTTCATCTTGATAAAGAGGCAAGAAGTTAAAGTCTATTTCCATGGAGTTTTCTGAATTCATACTCATGTGGCTCATATCAAATATTCCTTAGCTGTGAACAAGAAATATTGAATTAACTTCAAGGTTGAGAATATGAGATCTGAATGGTTATAGTATCTCCTAGTGATTATCATAGAAAATTCAATATCATGTCACTTTCTATAACAGAATGGTACAATCTCAATCCAACCTGCAAATTTTAATATTCAATCAGATCATCATTGTCACACTTTATAAAGACTATTCATAAGCAAAATTCACTTGGTATAAAAGTAATGATAGAAACTGTACAAGAAAAAATATTGACATGAGATTTACAATGTTATTTCATTTTGTTATTAAAATAAGGTATTAATAAGCATCATGATGAATCGTGTAGGCATGGAAGTACTCTTATTAAATGATCCAAATGTTATTGACAAAGGTGAGCACATATATGTGTCAAGGATGATTTTAAAAATTGATCTGCACTCCTTCAATGCTCAGTTCAGTTATTCAATTTGTGGATTTTCCATTGAAGAGACTAGGAATCCTTTCAGGAAAGTCATATGATATCAAGAAAATCAGTCAGCAATCAGTTGAGAAATGTCCTAATAGAAATCAAGTAATCTATTTGTCTAATGTGTAAATTTGTATTAAAATTCCACTTCTCTAATTGCTTTGTTGAATGCAAGTTATGTTTCTAAATGTTTGTTTTGAGAGTGGTAGTGCTTATGAAATAGAAAATAAGACATTTCTTTCCACAGGTGCTGTGTAAGAACTTTCTGGGTGTAAGTTTGAAATGGCTTGGGTCATGGCTGTTCGAACAAATGTCAGACACTTTGTTTTCTTGATGCTACTTTATTGATGAAATAACAGGTAATATACATCTCATGTTCAGCACGTAAATATCAAATGTATGTCAAATAAAAAATATGAGATAACATGGAGAAGAAAGATATTTTATCTAGGAAAATAATAATAAATCAGTGTATGTGGGCTGTGGAGATTCATCTTAGGAGGGTAATGGTATGAACGTGATTGCTTGAATCCTTCAGAGGAATTTGCTAAAGTGAACAGCCCCTTACCATTTTAGTTATCTGATTATGTTTTCACTCATAATGTGAACACTAATCCATCTTACACTTGCTAACAGTGCCATATCAGTCTCTAAGTTCTTGAGCTGGAAAAATATTAAGGGAGACCGTAATGCTTCCAAAAATTGATGGCAATCATTCACATTTTACTTTTTCGTATTTTAAGGAAATATATAAAATAATCCCAGTGACCGTCATTAATTATTTTCTAAAGAGATGTACACTGTTACAAAAATGGCATTAAGAGAATACTTGAAAAAAGTGGCCTATGGGAACACAGTCTTTTAAATGAGAAGTAAACAAAATGGACACCTTATCAATTTATGACCTTAATAGGATGTTGAATACAATGTAGTCAGGTAATAGGGCAGGAAGTATATTGTAGGCAAAATAAGTCCTCATTTTTCTACTGTCACATTATTAAATTAAAGCGGTTTTAGGCATTTTATTACATACACACCAACTTTTGTTTGTATATATTCAATACATATGATGTTATCTAAACATTATTATAGGAGTTTCCAGTTCCAGGAATGCCATTGCCCCTTTCTCTCTTTTTCTGATTCTATACCATTTCTGCTTTCTGTGTATACTTAAAGGTTAATGTGAGGGCTTATGAAAATTATCAATATCAAAACCCCACGGAGTGCAATACATGGTAATATTTGAATTCTGCATAACTTTAATCTATTGTAGTGAAAGCAGATCAAAATGTTGCATCTATAGCAGTCCTGACATCTTTTTGTTAGGGTTTTCATTACATGAGCTCAGAAACCAATGCACAGAAACATTTCTGAATGGGAAAGAGTATGTGAGTGCCTCAGATTTTAATGATTTAATTTATTCAGAGAAGACTGAAGTTAAACTAGCAATATCTTTTTAGGAATTCAGATATATCAACATCCACAGAAACTGCTTTACAAATAATACTAAAAACCTAAGACTTTGTAATCTATTCAAATACATTTTACCAGTTAACAATTGACTTATATTTGCTCTGCTACAACCATTTTAAACTGGCTTAGTGGTAGTTTTAATACATTATTTATTTGGTTCTTATAAGGGAATGAGTAAATTGTATACCTATGAATGGTTTACTCTAGGAACAACAGTATTACCTTATCACCTTCAGAAAATGTGACTCCATCTACGGCTCTTTTCCATGTGATTTCAGGAACAGGCTCACCTTCTGCTTCACAGATGAGTGTGACATGACCATTCTCAGACGTTGTCTCATTTTTAAGTTGTAATATATGAGGCTGTACTGTAAAAAAAATACATATTATTCAATTAGTATTGAACCAAAATGGTTACTATTCACTCTAAAAATTCCAGAACAGAATTTGAGTTCTACATTTGAACTCTATGAGATGACTACTTCCGTAGCAGTTATAACATACTTTATAAAAGTACCAAAAAGTTACAAATAAGGTGGGGGGCAATTCTAAATAAAAATTCTACCTATTTTTATTATAATTGTTATTCCAGATAGATAAATCAACATAAATATAATTTCTTACAAAATCTTGTCAAATAAGCACAACATTCTACTATTCCTTTCCTAACACCACGAAATTGAAATTTCCTCTTCCAAACCACATATCTGTAGACATACACAGATATATATGAAGCATCTCTATATTCATTTATTTATTGCATTTTATCTATTAATAAGTTCAACAAAGTAGACAAATAGAGTTTCTCGGTATCTAAGATATTTAGTTATATATAACTGAAGATTTTCATGACATAAAGACATATTCAAACATTTTCTACATGAAATTACAAGTGATGAGTTACGTCTTTAATTTGATTAAGCATAGATCTAGTGTTAAACAATTTCTTTATAATCTATTACTATAGAACACAACATTAAGTATACTGGTATTAAATTTCCTTTATAATAAAATGCACCTGCCTTCACAATTATACAATGGCATACTGATCTAAAATGTGGTCTTTTTGCTGTTTCTAGGTTTTGTTGTTGTTACTGTTGTTGTTTTGTTTTTGTGTTAACATGACACAAGCTATTATCATCTGAGAAGACAGATCCTTATTTGAGAATATGCCTTCATAACATTAGCCTGCAGACAAGCCTATGGACAATTTTCTTGACTGATAGTTACTGTGGATGGGACCATGCTATTGTGCGCTGTGCCAGCCCTGGGCACATGGCACCATGGTGTAAAAGAAATCAAGCTGTGCAAGCCGTGGGAGTTTTTGCCCTCACTCCATTGTGTAATCATTCATCTGTATCCTAAGAGTTGTAGGAAGAAATGAACCTTTCTTTCCCCAAGTTACACATGGTCATTTTGCTTGATTGCAGCAAAAGAAACCCTCATTAAGACACTGCTTCCCCCCACTCCTCTCTCTCTCCCTCCCTCCCCTCCCTTTCTTCCTCTCCTTTCGTTTTTACCGATTTAGCAAAGCAAAAAGGAATTCGATACTAAATTCTAGCTTTATCATATCAGTTCATATAAGTTAAAAATTATAGTTAATTAAGAAATGAATCTTTTAAACAGAAATAAGATCCCTGATAACAGAGCTATGAAAAAAAAAAAAAAGACTTTTCGTAGTTCTACATTTCATTTCTTTCATTTCTGTAGATATTCTTTTTTTTAAAAAGCCACAGATTTATTCTTGTTGCTTCAAAAACTGATGGCATAATGATGCAATACCATGTGTATTAGTTTGTGTTTCAGAAGACAGAAGCCATAGAGAGCTTCTCGTCTCCTGGCTCTCACATATTGGCATCCTAATAGAAGAAGACATGCCTAAGTGGTGTTTTCCATCAGCTCAGACAGATTGTGCAGTTGAGTACCTCTTCTTGGCAATGGTATCATATTCACCATCATGTCTAACTAATTACCTCACACTGAGGAATGTTTATTTAGTTTCCCCGGCGTTGAAGCTAATATTTTATGTGAGAAAGGTTAGGTAAGGATTTCCTGTTTGGTTTATAGTTAAAAATCCATGTATTCTTCATTGTATGTGAACAATCTAAGTATGGCTTTTTTTCTATACATCATAATTGAATACTTATATAAACACCATTTTAACATGACCTGACCATGAGACTATAAAACCATTCTGACCTAAATGGCAGTCTTTATTCAACACTATTTGACTAATCTGATTCCATAGTATTCTGGGAGCATGTTATTATTCAAATTTTATTTTTCATAATTTTTCTTCAAATGTTGTATCATCCTACAGGAATACAGACACTGTTAAGGAGTCTGCCACCCAGTAAATGCATCCATACTGCAGCCACAATACCAGACAGAAGGCATTATTAGTCATTTTGTGTTCAAAGTGAAGGAAATATTTGCACCCCCTAGTACTATCATGTACCATTCTTAACCACATATTTCTCATCTTTCATGTTTCTAGCGTTTATTATGAAATAATTTGATAATTATACGTGTAAAGGAGGCTAAAGTCACAGAATATTAGCTATGTGTTTAACTTTTTAAAAGAGATATATTTGTATCTATATTGGTGTCTTGTTAATGTTTACGTATGCATACTGTGTGCGTGCATTACTGAGGGAGACCAGAGGAGGCAACATATCCACTGGAACTGGAATTTCACGTGGTCGTGACCCACCTTGGGGGTGCTAAGAATAGAACCACAGCCTTTTGTGAACTGAAGCCAGTATATATAACTACTGAGTGGGCATCACTTCAGGGCCCAAACTTGTTTAACTTTAGATTCCACAGTTTTTGAGAAACTGTCCCTTTTCTTGTCAAAATAATGTGAGAGAAATCAACAATCCTACTATTCTACATGCTCAGAAAGCTTCTCGGGAATAATAATATGCCTCTTATTCAATATGGATGATGCTCACATACTGTCTTTGAGGATGGTAAGACATTGACTATAGATATAGGGAAACATTACTAAACAAGAGCCTTTTATATGAGAAATGTGAAAATATAACATCAATCCCAGAATGTGTCCATTAATGATTTATATAAATGTTCAGAAATATATGCCATTATACAATTCATCGGGTAAAATATAAATGACGTATCTTTTACCATCTGTTACGAATCAACCAATATCCTATGAAATTCTGCATATTATTCAATCTCACTCTTAAGAATATTTTGAAAGAATAAATTATTTAAAGTATGCTGTTGAAATGAAAAATCAATTTTTGGGTTTTTCCTTGACAAATAAGGGACATAGAGAGGACACAGGGACCTACAACCAGCCTAGGACAGCAGCCTTCCAGTCTCCTTCTGCAGCCGGGGACTCCAGTCTGTGCCACAGAGCTCCATAACCAAATAGCTCAGGGAGAAGACTAGCATCTAGGGAGTGTGGACAAGCCTGTGAGTGGAGGTAAGACAGGTGCCACTGCTCAGCGGGACCTGCCCTGAATCTGCAGAACACTGGGACAGAGGAACAGCCTGGGACAGGAGCCTTCCAGTTTATGCCTGTGGTCTGTGCTACACGGATCCATACCCAAATAGCACAGGGAAAGAGCTACCCTCCCAGGAGTATGGACACGCCTATGATCAGGGGTAAGGTCAGCACCTCTGCTCAGAGAGACCCGTCCAGAACCCTCAAGACACAAGGACTAAGGAGTGGCCTTCTGGTTTCCTTCTGAGGCCTGGGAGCTGATCCCATGACACAAGTCTCCATATTCAGTGCCAGGAAAGAGCTGGTCTCCCAGGAGTGCCGACACACCTTTGAGCACAGGAAGACAACTTTTGTTCAAGTTCCTCAATCAAGAGGGACCCTCGCAGAGCCATCAGGACACAGGAACCAAGGAACAGCTGGGGACAGGATCCTTCTGGTTTCTGTCTGCACCTCAGAGCTGACCCTGTACCACAGCTCTCCAACCCCAAATTCCTCTCAGAGAGAGCTGGTCTCCAAGGAGTACTGACAAAAAGACTTGCAGGAAGGACAAGCCACAGACAGAGAGAGCAAGACCAGCTAATACCAGAGAAGGCGAAAGGCAAGGGCAAGAATATAAGGAACAGAAACCAAGGCAACTTGGCATCATCAGAACCCAGTTCTCCCACCACAGCGAGCCTTGGATACGCCAACACATCAGAAAAGGGAGACTCAGATTTAAAATCACTTCTCATGATGATGATAGAAGACTTTAAGAAGGAAATAAATAACTCCCTTAAAGAAATACAAGAGAATACAGGTAAACAGCTAGAAGCCCTTAAAGAGGAAATATAGGAAAACACAATCAAACTGGCAAAGGAAATGAACAAAAGCATCCAGGATCTAAAAATGAAAATAGAAACAATAAAGAAATCACAAAGGGAGACAACTCTGGAGGTAGAAACCCTTGGAAAGAATCATAGATGCAAGCATCACCAACAGAATACAAGAGATAGAAGAATCTCAGGTGCAGAAGATACCATAGAAAACATTGACACAACAGTCAAAGAAAATGCAAAATGCAAAAAGCTCCTACCCCAAAACATTCAGGAAATCCAGGACACAATGAGAAGACCAAACCTAAGGATAATAGGTATAAAAGAGAGTGAAGATTCCCAACTTAAAGGGCCAGTAAATATATTCAACAAAATCATAGAAGAAAACTTCCCTAACCTAAAGAAAGAGATGAACATAAACATTCAAGAAGCCTGCAGAACTCCAAATAGATAGGACCAGAAAAGAAATTCCTCCCGTCACATAATAGTCAAAACATCAAATGCACAAAACAAGGGAAGAATATTAAAAAATGTAAGGGAAAAAGGTCAAGTAACATATAATGGCAGACCTATCAGAATTACACCAGGCTTCTCACCAGAGATTATGAAAGTTAGAAGATCCTGGACAGAAGATGCTCCAACATGTAATAAGGACACATGCTCCACTATGTTCAGAGCAGTCACATTTATAATAGCCAGAAGCTGGAAACATCCAAGATGTCCCTCAACAGAGGAATGGATACAGAAAATGTGGTACATTTACACAGTGGAATACTACTCAGCTATTAAAAACAATGACTTCATGAAATTCTCAGGCAAATGGATGGAACTTGAAAATATCATCCTGAGTGAGGAGGTAACTCAGTCACAAAAGAATGAACATGGTTTTGTACTCACTGATAAGCGGATATTAGCCCAAAAGTTTAGAACACCCGTGATTCAATTCACAGCAACTGTTGGACTGAGCATGGGGTCCCAGATGGAGGAGTTGAAGAAGGGACTGAAGGAACTGAGGGAGTTTGCAGCCCCATGGGGAGGGAGCAACTGTGTCAACTGGTCAGGCTCCCCCGGTGCTCCCAGAGACTGGACCACCAACCAAAGAATGAATATGGAGGGGCCCATGGTGCTGGCCAAATATGTGGCTAAGGAGGGCCTTGTTGGCCATCAGTGGAAGGAGAAGCCCTTGGGTCTGAGAGTGTTAGATGCCCCAGTGTAGGGGAATGCCAGGGAGGGAAGACAGGAGTGGGTTGGTGAATGGGGGAATACCCTCATAGAGGCAGAGGGAGCGAGGATGGGATAGGGAGTTTCCAAAGGGGAGACCTGGAAAGGGGAAAACATTTGAAATGTAAATAAAGTAAAAATAAAAAAAAATCAAAAAAAGGGACATAGAAAGAAAAATTAAGTTTTCAGAATGACTTCATAACTTAAGATTCTCATTACATTCCAGCATAGGAATTGTAGCAATGGGCATAGTGTTATCTTCTCTAATTGCAGAACAAAAAAAAAAAAAAAAAAAAGACCCAAAAGAAAACATTTTGTATGCTTTTTGTCATATTTTCATAGATGACTAAAAGTTTAATCTTTGTGTAGAACATCCTCAAAACAAAAGAAATTAAAAATTGGCATAACTTTAGTAGATTAAAAAAAAGAAAAACAAAACCAGTTTTTGTCTGTGAGAAGTTTTTAGCTTGCATCCCATAGCAGAGGGAAGGTTGGCTCTGACCTCTGTCCTCTTGGATGAATATTGCATTATAATGACTGTGCTGTGATACTTACCAAAGACTTGAAGGAAGGCCTGCTTTTGATCTTCTCCAGCCTTGTTTGTGGCTTTGCAGACATAAGAGCCCCCGTCTTTATTGATTATGTTCCTGACTGTGAGCTCTGTATTACTGCCCTTTAAAATATACTTTTCATTTTCTTCAATGAGTTTGCCATTCCTAAAAAAGACAAAAGAAGTTGATCTTCACAATCTCATTTCATAAATAGGACATCAAATCAACTTTATTATATATAAGCATAAAATGTTTCATGGCTAGGATAACTGATTGCTATAATTCAGTCAATGTATACTTTTAGTAGTCAAGCAACCTTAACGCAAACACATAAAAATAATGTTTGAAATTTAGCTTGATTTTAGAGATAAGAATGACATTTGTCTAGGATTGATATCTTAATATTGTCAAGTAATAACACATAAATTCAATTTGTCCTTTGACTATAGAAAATACTGTCTTATTACTGATTTTCATTCTTTTGTACTTTAGTTATTAATAAGCCGACATACATTTATGAAACATAGTTATGTATACATATGACTTACATAAATAGAAATTCTATAAGAAAATTCCATTATTTTATGTGAAATAATATAAATGTATTTAATGAGTGTCTTAGTCCATATAAGTATTGTCAGTAAAAATTGATGGATAGTGAAGATAATACTTTTTGTTTCTTCACAGCAATAAATAAGTAATTATCATTTCCAAGTTCTTTCCCCAATGAAATTTATTTCCTTTAGTATTTATTTGGTTAAAAATAATATTGGTCAGAATCTGGAGGAGACATGAGAGAGGTACAGAGGGTCAGGAAATCGAATAAAAATAGGTAGCAGAGGGGATGAGGAACTGGGGATAACCACTGGAGGGTCCCAAACACCAGAGAAACCTAAGGCTCACAGGACCCAATGGGATTGACTTTAGCCATAATGCGCAGAGAAGGGGGAGATAGAACCCGTGGAGACCACCTCCAGTAGATAGGCAAGGCCCTTAGTGGCGGGATGGAGCCACTCACCCATCTCAAAGTTTTGTTTTGTTTTAACCCAGAAATGTTCTTCTCACAGGGAAGCGATGGGACAAAAAATGGAACAGAGACTGAAGGAAGGGCCAAGTGGGGAATGGCCCCACCTGGGGATACATCATGTTCACACACACCAAACCCAACAATGTTGCCAGGGTCAAGAGGCAGTTGCAGAGAGGAACAAAGTGTGGCAGTTCTGGGGAGCTTCAGCCAGCAAATGACCAATGCAGTGGCAGATGCTCGGAACCAACTGAAGGGAACCTGGTAGAGGAGCTGGCAGAAGGACTGAGGGAGTGGAGGTGGATTGCAACCCTATTGGAAGAACAACATAGGTTGGCCTGACCACCCAGTTCTCCCAGAAACTAGACCACCAACCAAGGAGTGTACCTAGAGGGATCTTTGGCTCCAGATACATATGTAGCAGAGGATGGCCTTGCCGAACAGTAACTGGAGGGGAGGCCCTTATTCAAAGGGAGGTTTGATGCCCCAGAAGAGAGGGATGCTGGAGCAGTGGGGCAGGAGAGTATAAGTGGGTGGGGTGGCACCCCCATATAGGCAAAAGGGAGAGGGGAGGGCAGATGTGGGATGGGGGATGGCAGAGGGGTAACCAGGAAGTGGGACACCGTTGGAGGGGGGGATTTTGGAGTGGGTAACCGGGAAAGAGGGATATCATTTGAGATGTAAACGAATGGAATGATCAATATTAATAAAAGAAAAATTTTTTAAAAAAGTAAAAATAAAATTGGCAATTAGCAATCTCTAGTATATTTTAAATACATAAATGTTTTATAATATCCATACACATCATTACAACTTATATATTCCCTTTACTTATATTTTTTCTCATTTCATTTTTCTCATTTTTTCTCTTATTAGTTTCAATTGTGAACTGATTTGTTAGTATGATGCACTAAAATAAAATACACTCAGAATCTCTCTAGGATGGAGAAATGACCCAATGTTCTAGTGGGAACCATTTATCACTAAACAATTACATGAAATATTGTTCTGACCCAAGGTGGATAAATATTTAATCACACAACAATATTGCTTAAAAAACGTGAACTAGAACTGTATAAACTGAAATTAAGAGACAAATATACATACAAACTTAAAACACATTTAGAAAATAAGAATTTAGATTTCAGCAACTTATTTATAAAAACTAGGTTATATGTCTGAATATATACAGATAGCTACCGCTGTGAAATAGAAATGTGATATACCTTCCTATGACTATTTTTTTAAAATGCAGAGAATATTTGCTAGTATGTGCTGAAACAAAAGAAATGGCGAATTGAAAATAAATTATTAAAACAGATAATTAATGGAATTAGCAAACAATATCAGAAATTAAGGTTAAGCATATATACAAACATGTAAAGAAAATAGCATAATTAAAAATAATCAATACCCAAAATAATATTTAGTAGAAGTTTGAAAAAGATTAAAAGAAGTTTGAAGTAAAGAAAAATTTAAATATAATTTTCTAAAAATCAACCATGTATAATTAAGGTACTGTTTACAGATTAAAGCATCTTTCTAAGAGTGAAAATATAAAATGACCATCTGGTACCTAAAACGAAAATAGAGATAAAACACAAAGTAAACAGAATGAAAATAAAAATAAGAACAATATTCAGAGAAACATAAAAGAATAAAAGAAGTTGAAAGTTCATTATGTTACTATTTGTATATACCTAGGTCTATAAAGACTAGGTGAAGAAAGAATAGAAAAGAAACCAATTGTGAATTTTTCGATACAAGAGTAGGATGAATACTACTTACACGATATAACAAGATAAAAATTGAACCGGGATACATTTGGCAGCCCAGGCCAAGATGTATCCCTGATAAATTATGCTATGCAACAAATCTGGTGTAAAGGGGGGAGGTGGGGAGAGAGAGAGAGAGAGATAGGGGAGGGGGCAGAAGGAGGAGGAGGAGGAGGAGGAGGAGGAGGAGGAGGAGGAGGAGGAGGAGGAGGAGGAGGAGGAGGAGGAGGGAGATTCTGGGGTGGCTGGGGCCCTTTTATCTGTAGCACATATTTGAAGCACCTGGAGGCAGCTCATAATGACGTAAGCTGCTCATAGGTCCCAAAGAGCAGGCCAGTGGGATTGCCTGTATTCTAACAAGTAAGGTAATACAGAAATTAAATACATAACAAGGCCAATAATAAGTCATGCTAAGCTTTTAATGAAATGAAAGATCATGAATACATTTCTGTAAATACATGCCATAAGTCGCTGAGTTTATGCATTCCATTGTATTGCTGTTTACTTTGTGGAAATTATCAGTGTTCCAGCTTTTAGCTTTTATGTATCTTCTGTACTGTGTAAAATACTAAACCCTGGTCACGCCTCCCTGTGAGCATTGGCTCCCTAACTATTCAGGTGACTGAATTTGTAGATGTGGACTTTGAACAAATTTAAGTTTGCATAGGTCACCCCTACCTTTGCTGGACATTGTGTGAAGACTGACTGACCGCTGAGCCCCAGGAGGGCACATGACCTTGGACATTGTGTGCAGACTGACTGACCGCCGAGCCCCAGGAGGGCACATGACCTTGGACATTGTGTGCAGACTGACTGACCGCCGAGCCCCAGGAGGGCACATGACCTTGGACATTGTGTGCAGACTGACTGACCGCCGAGCCCCAGGAGGGCACATGACATACTTCCTTCTCATCTGCACTTTGATCACAATCACACTCCAGCAAACACAGCCTTGTTAGCAAGACTGTGGGGATAAAACAGACCCTCGTGTGTGTGTCACCTATCTATCTCAAGGAAACTGTTTTCTTTTCTAAGAAAAAGAAAAACTCAGTATTTATACGCAGGGGGAAGGCTATTGCAGGATTCAGTGGACATAAGGTTGACAGAAAGAGAATCCTCATCAGAAACCAGCCCCACTGATACCCCTTGATCTTGGAAACCAGCAATCCAGAATTGTGAGAAACTGTGTTTTTGCTCTTTAAACACACCATCTAATATGCTATATTTTCTTACATCGGCCCAGGGTAACTAACACAAGGGCTTCCATCAGATCACTTTCATGTACCTTCTCTACTTAGCAGGTCTTCTGGATCACCAAGTGCATCCAATACACTCTCCCATGCTTACAAGAATTTATTTGTATAGTTTTGATATATGTTTTTATATCTACAGATAAATGGTATTAAACAAAAGCCTTTCAGTAAAAGTAAATTTATCTTTACAAATGTTTAAACAATACAATCCTATTTTGCCAATACAATTTTTAAATCAAATACAAAAACATCTGTTTCAATTTAAATATTATCCATTATAAGCAAGAAATGGCATTTGAAGGTATACAGATGAAAAAAAAAGTGTGTGTGTGTGTGTATGTGTGTATGTGTGTGTGTACTTCAATACATTTTGAATTTGACACATGTAGTTCTTATATTTTTATTTCACATAAATTATTAAAAATAATTGTGAACAAATTAAAATGTCTAATTCTTCTGGGAATGCATACTCATGAGTGCCATATTCTAGATTATCATTTGTCTTTTGGGTTGGATAACATAAAAACATGTCAGAGACTCAGTAAGATTTCTTATGGCAAATCAGCAATCTCTGAGATACATCATGATCACCTGGGGTTAGTAGCCTATGTAAAATACTACTACAAAGAATTAGTACCTGCATATATCAGTTCCAATCACATTGTTGGTAGATGTGTTATGCTTATTGAGTCATACTACACTCAAAGCATAAACAAGATAAACATATGAAAATTTTTTTTATCAAACTAAGTTTAAAAAGAAAGAAATGAAGTGTAGTAATGCCTATTATTGTCCTTAAAATTAATTGTAAAGCTTAAATCTTGCTATCTTAATTTGTATATATAGAATATATGTGACTAAAATTTTTGTGATTTTTCCTTCATTTTAGCACTTATGAAGTATAGCAATAGCTATAGATCTCAGGGTTCATACAAAAACTGTATTTTTTTACATTTATTGTGTTTATATGTTCATATGTGCATGAAATGTTCATGTATGCATACATGAGAAATCAGATATAGCAGGGTGTCTTATTCTCGGTTATCACTTACTTCTGGACATGGTTTGGCATCGGCCTCGCCTGTCAGCCTATACCGGCTGGCCAGTAATGCTCTGATCATGGCGTGCGTACCTATTTAGCACTGACTTTAATGCACCAGCATGACTGGCATTTTGAGATAGTAGAATCCAACTCATGATCTCATCCTTTGAGGTAAGCACTTAACTGACTCAGTCATCTCCTAGGCCTCATAAACTGTACTCTCATGTCTCTATACAAGATTGTTCAATTTTAAACTCCATTACCCTTCGATTTAGTTCTGTGAGCAATAATCAATGACAGTAGAGTGCTATAAAGTGTGAGTGGTCATAGTCAAGTCAAAGTACATTTTAAAACTTAATAGACATAATGAAATAGTCAAAGAATAGCCTTTTAGAATGCAATTGTTATTGTTTTGAGTGGGCAATTTGTTAAATTAAAACCTAATTTTTTAAAATTTAACCTATATAACTATTTTATAATATAGTACAAAAAGACAATATACAGTTATTATCATAAAATACATGATTGTGATACAAACAATAATGTTGCTAAAACGCCAATACATCCATTTTAGTAAAGATTCTATTCCAGGTACAACAAGAAAATTAATCAGTAATAGGGTGATGGTGCCAAGAGTGAACAAAAGATACATGGTAGCCACAGTAAGCATTCTCCATCAGCCTTTCACTCAGAGAGATTAGAGCATCGGGCACATGCACATGGTGCACCTTCATGGGCTATGCAGTCTCGTCCAGGCTGGCAATATGCCTCACAGCATCAAAGGACTCACAATTTTGGAATCCTAAGTTCATTCCACATTCCATGGTGAAGGGAAAGAATAAGCTCTTGACAATAGTCCTTTGATATTCATAAACACGCCATGGTATGTATACACATGTGTATACACACACACACACAGTGAATTATTTTAAGAGCTGTTTTATAATTTCCATTATTTAAAAGATATAATAAATTACATTATCTCCCTATTCTTATCTCCCATCAAAATCTACCATATGCTCCTTCTTGTTCCTTTTTTTATTTTGATTAAAAAGACTGCCCAGCCTAGGGATGCATCCCTTCTGCAGACACCAAACACCCACTCTACTGCTGATTCCAAGAAGCACTTGCTGACAGGAGCCTGGTATGGCTCTTCCCTGAGAGGTTCTACCAGCACCTGACCAATACACATACTCACAGCCAACCACTGAACTGAGCCCTGGGGCCCCAATGGAAGAGCCAGGGGAAGGACTGAAGGAGCTGAAGGGAATTGCAACCCCATAGGAAGAATAACTGGACCCCTCAGAGCTCCTAGGGATTAAACCACCAACAAAAGAGTATGCATAAAAGAAGCCATGGCTCTAGATACATATGCAGCAGAGGATGGCTTTATTTGACATCAATAGAAGAGGACGCCCTTGGTCCTTTAGAGGCTTTAGGACCCAGCATAGGAGGATGCTAGAATGGTGAGATGGAATAGGTGAGTGGGTAGAGGAGGACCCTCATAGAAGCAAAGGAGGGGGGGGAAGGGGGATGTAATGGGGGTCTGTGGAGGGGTAACTGGGAAGGGGGTATCATTTGAAATGTACATGAACCCAGACCAGATTCTCCCCTCTTCGTTTCTCATCAAAATTCATTCTTTTCTTTCTTTTCTTAGAAAAACAATGGCATTTAAAATAATAATAAAATGTAAGGAAAAAACAAAACAAAACAAGCAAACTGGAATAAGACAACAAAAACAGAAGAAAAGGACACAAAGGAAAAACTCGCTTTCATGATCTCATTTTTAATATTTTTACATGTATATATGCATATGCCCACATATTCCTATATGTGTAATATATTCCTAAATATACCTCACTTCATTTGTATAATGTTATATGTGTGTATGTTTTCAGGGATTATCATTTGTTGTTGTTTAATCTTAATTTTACATGAGATAAGACAATCCTTATTTTTTCTAAACAATTACAACTTTGAACATTAGTCTGTGTGCTTTATTAGCACCACACATAAAAATGGGGCACTCTCTTACCTGAACCAAGAGATGGTTGGATCTGGGGAACCCGAAGCCTTGCAGGTTAAGGTCATCTCTTCTCCTCTCTCTGCAGTGGCATTGAAGGACTTCTGGGGCATCATGATTGCTGGTGGAACTGAAGGAGAAAAGGCACAGCATAAAGAGTTGCAACTAGAATTCTGCGCCAACAATAATTTGCCACTGCCTTTTAGTGCTTTGAGTCTCCATATTTCCTTTCTAGTTATGGAGAATTAAGGTCAGTGATATGTTTCCTTATGTTTAATAGGATAATTCACCATGTTATTAGTTTACTATTTCTCAATCTGTTAAACAATGAATTGTGTGTTTTAGTGAATATATATAATGCATGAAATATGTCTCACACAAAGACACAAGAACACTGACTTAATCCATACTGAAATCTACTTTGAGCATAAATGGAATTCTATTTGAGTTCTTATTGGTCTATGTAATTCCGTTGGCCATCATTCACTGTTTCAAGACAGGGCTTTCAAATTAGGTGTCAAAACATAATGTTCTTTCTGATTAACTACACTTAATTTCTTCAAACAACTATAAAACATTTTATGGAGAGAAACTGCTTCAGCTATAGAGTATGAAAATAGATTTTCATGAACAATTCAATTTTAAAATTAAGCTTCCTCAATTTCCAACTAATTACACTGCAAAACTGTATACGCTGCACATTTTGGTCATGTTGAAACTGACTGAAATGCAGTGTTTGCAATAAACAAGTCACAGACTTCCATAGCAATGCCTCAGTAAAGTCTTATCTAGTTCTCAGTGCACACCCCATGCCATTAAAGTGTATATGATGACAGAGTACTTATAAAATAAGTATAAGAATACATTAGACAAATAGAGACATAGACATAGAGATGTTTGATTACATTTGCATATCTTTACAGTGGTGTTCAGGTTTCATCAATGAGGTTTTGTCCCATTGACAATGAGGAAAGTAGCTAATATACACATTAATAATTAAGCACATTACTTCACAATTTTTCCTTTAAGAGGTTAGGTATAGGAAGTATGCTTTTACATGAAATAGCATAATAATAATTGCTAGTATCTCCAAAGATGGACTTTTATAGCTACTAACACTCAGCTCTTAGGACTTATTCATTTTTGTCTCATTTTCTTTCTGTTGTAACTATAGACATGCTAATATTTTCACCATATAACCTACTACTTTAATTTTGTGTCTTGTGAGTGAACATTAAATGAGGCATATTAGAATTTTCTTGTCTTTTTAAAGTTCTTTTCTGATTTTATAACATAATTACAATATTTGCTCTTCCTTTTCCTCTTTCCAATTTCCCCATATACCTCTTTCCACTCTCTTTCTAATTCATGACATATTTTTTCATTAATTGTTTATATATATATATATATATATATATATATATATATATATATATATATATATATATATATATATTCCTTAATATAACTTGCTTTGTTCACATGTTACTTGTTTGAATATGTTCTGGACATTGTGTCACTGGACAGTTTGTCTTCTTGCTTTTCACTTCTCTGTGCCAGGTATCATGCTCTTGTCTAAGAGTAACACTTAAAATGACTATTTTCTTGCTTTTTCTCTGGCTAGTAACCAGTTTTTGTGAGTTAATGACTGCAACAGTCCTGCCATGACAAGAAGATATTATTTTGCAGTGATCTTGCCCGCTCTGTGACTCTTACAATTTTCTATTGTGCTCCCATGACATTCCTGAATTTTGAGAGCAGTAGGAGAAGAAAGGAGATGTGTCATTCATGGCTTACCATCCAATAGTCATTTATTCTATGAACTTCCACCAGTTTGAGGTCTCTGTATTTACTACCAGGCACTGCAGAAAGACTCTACTCTGAGCAAAGCTGAGAGCTGCAGCATACAGTAGACATGATTGTTTTACTCTTGGCTATTTATAAATTCATTTAGGATTTGTTAGATTATTTTTATTATAGTAGCACACATTTTTGTCATAATACCAAAAACAAACTTTTAACAGAAATCCTGCTAGCACTTTTGTCTAGATAGAAACATTTGGAGTTAGTAAAGAGTTTTTCAGTTGTCTTGCTGTTGCTGCTAATGGACTGAAGCTATTTAGTAGTTGTTATAATTTTATTTTCAATAAATGTTCCTAGATTATAGAATATTACTCCTTATGTTTTATATAACATTGAATTTGATAAGAAAATGTCCATTTTTTTGTTACAGTGTAAGCAAACAAATTGTAGTCTCACTGATAATTTAATACCATGTTCAGAAGGACAATTAGTCCGCTGCATGGATTAATGTGATAACAGGAAAAAAATCACATCAGCATACTGTGTTTTGCTTTTTAAATTGATTTGTGGTTTTTCTTCTACTTTGGTACTATAATATAAATTAATATAGCTGAGCTTCAACATTATAGTTTTTTAGTTACATTTATGTTTTTGTGTGTGTCGGCTTTGCCATGCACTCATGCCCTGGTGTGAATGTGGATATCAATGGACAATCAAGAGGAATCAGCTTTCTTTTTCCTCTTTGTGAATCTCAGAGATCAAACTTATCTCTTCAGTCTTGGGGATAAGAAAGTTTTTCCCACTGAGCCATGTTGCTGGCCTATAGGTACAGCTTTTGACACTTGCATAAGATTCTGTTTTGCATTGGTGGGGATTGTCCACATAAAATTTATTTAAAATGTATTTTATTTGGAGCTAAAATGTAAACTGTACTATATTTGTTATTTTATTTATTTACATTTCAAATGTAGTAAATTCTTAGTAAAATTTTCTAATAAAAAAGATGTCAAAAGTCTCAAAATTTATTTTTCATTCTTAAAGGGCTATAAATGTTTACTAACGGCATTGCCCTCAGAGGCTATAAGACTACACCAGACATCTTTGGCACGAGTTAGAGTTAATTGCAGGTCATCATGCTGGTGCTAGAGATTGTACATACATCTTATGAAAGCGCATCCAGATCTGAACCATGTAGCCTTCACGCCAGTCCCACCATTTGCTTATTTATGCATTTTACATCCTGTGACCATTTTTAAAAATCATATAATATATCCTAATCATTTAGTAAACACGTGTTATCGCATCGTTCGATGAACAAAGAAATCATGTCTTATCTTCAGTTCTTTTATGAAGTTAATAGCACAAGACTTGCACAATTACATACAATACTGGAAACACAGAACAGGGCAGGACTCAGAAACCATATTTGCAAGGTTTATCCCTAGTGCTCAAAGAGGGTATAGAATTCATTTTGAATTTAAATATTATCAAATATCTTCTTTTGATAAGGAAGCAAGCATCTTGCTGTTATGATTCCATTTTTGGCATTTCTGTATAATTAATCACATATAATAACATGTTCTGGAACGTTATATGAGGACAGTGTAGACTGTGAAGTAAATTAATTCATTAATATAAACATTTATAATCAGTTCAATACAGTGATTACATTCCTGTAGTCATATCGTGTCTCTATGAAATCATATCTACATTCATTCTCAGTTCATTTTATTTTTCTTTTCTTTCTCCTATAAATTTGAATGCTGCAATATAAATTTAAATTACATTTCAATTTTCATTAATATTGGTTATAGTTATTTGCAACAACATTTTATTTTTCATTGACAGAGATGATAAGCTAAACTGTTATTTAATAGAAGCTGTTTTTAGACCTCAAAGGACATACAGAACTTAACACATTCAATTCATCAAATGTTAGACATAAGCAAAGCAATGCTAAAATTGCATTTGAAGTCTAGATCACTGCTTAAAATGATTTAAATATATATATAGTCAGTTATTTTTGATATATATGTCCAAGTTCTGAACAATCATCACTGTCAGCAAATCAGTATTTATTTTCTGTTTTTTATCAAACCTATTCCTATGTTCTCAAGTTTGGTAAATGAGAACAAACAAGGGATATTTACTACATAATATTAACTTCTACCCCATCAATACAATGAAGTAGTGATAGAACCCATTTCGCATAGTTAGCACTGAATTTCAAAATAAGGTTTACTGAGGAAAACTGTCAAGATCTAACACCATCAAATACTAATAGTGAAATTGAAATATATTATGTGATTTTAAAAAACCTATACTGAAAATGAAGCATAATTGTCTACTGTTAGATCATAGTCAAATCTGTGGAATATTTAGTATGTAAATGAATAATTTCAAGTCGGTTGAAAGATTCACTGTTAGAGGTTTTGCGGAAAGAATCGATTCATAATTCAGTTGGAAAATCTTGTGTTGACAAAGATCCCGGGAAGGCTGTCACTTGAGTTTTTGCCTTATAAAAGCTCTGGAATATGTGATGCACAAGAAAATTCCCTTAGCAAGCCTTGCGATCATGACCTGCACGGGGATTTCACCTGTCTTAAACAATCCCATACCTTGTCTTGAGGCTCAGTAAGGACTACACTGAGCTGCTTCACTCAGATGCTGGGTGGCACTGCAGACAAGGCCTTTTCTGCCCAAATTGGGCCCCTGGGAGTCCTGCAATCTTCCTATCTGCCATACCCTATCCTGTCCTTTCAAATAAAACTTTTAAAGGTGTATACCCTGTGGAGGGTGAGCAGCCATTTCAAGCAGTTAGTCTCCAAAAAAGAAAAAAAAAAAAAAGTGGATCTAGTAGAATAAGGTGCTGTGAAGAGGAAATTACATAGTTAGTAAGATAAAATACGAAGAGCTGTCTTGAGAAGAATCACAGACTAAAGTCTAGAGGACAAATGCAAGTTGGCATAAAACTAGCCAGTAAACTGAGTGCTTATCAACGTGACATCCATTCACTTCATTATTAAGCCACAACCTTTCCTTCATATTCATCCCAAAGAACTTACATTAATATGAACATCAAAATATAAAATTTTGCAAATTTTAAAAGTTTTACATCTTTAAAAAGTTAAGTTTCTTTGAAATCCAAACTCTTATAAAATTCAGTTTCTCAACAGTGGGATCCCAATTAATCCAAAATAATTTAAATAATTTGCTATTTCCAGAGAGAAGAACCAGTGCACAGTCACAGTATGGACAATGCAAAATGAAACTCCAATTTCCCGGGATTCACTCACAATCTTCTGAGAGCCTCCCATAGGCTTGGGTCACTTCCCCATCTCTGCCAACTGCAGCACACGCTGCTGATTTACTAGGCTCCAGTTGGCTCCACTCCATAGCTGTCAATGGTCTTGTTTGTTATCCTGTGTTTTGCATCTTCAGAACACTGGGGTCTTCTGCAGTAGGGCTGCACTTTCTCCAATTGCCTCTCCTAGGCTCTGTTCACGGTGCCCCTCTTCCAATTCTATGCATGATCTCTTCAATCCAGTGCCATCAAGGGTCACTGAGCCTGCACCTTCCCCAGTGGCCTCTCCCGGCTTCTCATAATGTCAATCCTTAGGTGTTCTTCATGAGCCATTCATGCCTTCAAACCAGTTCAATCTTTGTGACTCTTACACTATGAAGGTTGGCTGCCAGCACTGAACCATTCCTGCTCTCGGCTCTCAGTTAAAATTTCCCAGAAAATTTTACCTCAGTGAGGCTAGTCTCTTCAGCTCTATCAGATCAACACTGAGTATCCCAGCAAAGCAAAGGCTTCACTTTAGTAATTGTGGTCTATTGTTGATCACAGCCAATTCCTTATCCCCAGCTAAACAGAGCTACAGGTTCAAAAATAATGAATGGCCTTGGTAGAGTTTTTAAACATCTTTTCGAAACATCATGAGGCAGGCTCCAATCTTTATTGTCCTGAACATTCTTATCTTTCAAGCTCTTGCCAAACAGCTCACCAAGCATTGAACATTCAATGGCTTTTCTTGCCCAAACTTTCAAAGTCCTTTCCGCAATCCTCGCCAAAACAACATGGTCATGCTTTTCACAGCAATCAATACCCCACTGTTATGGGTACCGACTTTAGTTAGTTAGGGTTGCTATCGCTACATGAAACACCATAACCAAAATAAAGTTGTGGAAGAAAGTGTTTAATTGACTTACACTTGCCCTTTGAAGTCCATCACTGAATGCTAGGCTGGCACCTGGACGCAGGAGCTGATGCAGAGTCCCGGGAGGGGTGTGTCTTACAAGCTTGCACCCATGGCTTCTTCAGTATTCTTTCTTATAGAACTCAGAGCCAACATCCCAGAGGTTTACCCCAGTTAAAATATGCTGACCCATCCTCGAACAATCACTCACAAATTAAGAAATTATCTTACAAATAGACCAGGTGGAGGAATTTTCTCAGTTGAGGTACCTCCATTCTGGTGACTCTAGCTAGCACAGATGAATACTTAGAAATATTGGCAAGCAGAATTTTACTCTAAGTATACTCAACAGAATCTATAAAATTTAGCTACATGAGAAGTAAGAAATGTCTAAAACTGATATCTCCGTATGAAAATTACTTATGTGAGGATAAACAAATTCTTAATCATACATTTTTTTCTATATCTACATACCCACCTATTCACCCATCTAACCAAATTTTATCATGAGAAAAATCCATAAAACACTGGCTAGATAAAAGCTTTCTTTCTTTTTATATTGCCAGACTTCCAATTTAGAGAAATTAATAGAATTGATGGGTAAATAACAAAATTGGCAGTTAGATTGATCTTAATAAATGTATATTTCTTACACTTGGCCTAGATTATTTATTGTATTTTGTATACTATTATTAACAATTTTCTCTTAAATTATAATCTTAAATTTGGTTTATTATTGCTCACTGTCATCATAGATGATTCAGTTATAATATTGACAATTTTATGCTGCTATATACTGTCTTTTTATGTATTGATGCTTAGATGCTATGACATTTCATACAGTTTATGAAGAAAATTGTCATTTCATTCATTGTAACAGAAGGTAGCATTCCTCATTTTCTTGCCCTACAGAAATGAGTTGATATAGACATAAATGCAGAGATCATAGCCCACTGATCATTGATGACCCTGCAGCTGGACACTCACTTTCAGAAATACACCCAGCCATTATCATCCACTGTTGATTGTGGCATTTGAAAGAAGAGTAACATAAGATTGCCTTAAAGTCCTATTTCTTGGTAATTTTCATTCCACCTCAATTGTTACTATCTCCATCACCCCAAATTTGAATCTGTGGTTGGCAGGCCATTTTTGTGAATTTACAAGTTTTAGAAAATAAGGAGCACCATTTTTATATGAATAACCTTGTACTGACTTTTATATTTTAAATTTATACCCTCCTGTTCTTTTATATCTAAGAATGTTTTCTGAGTAGTGATAGAAAGCTGGAAATCAGACAGGACAGATCTATTTTGATTAAAGCACAGGAATATCATTGGCTTCATTTTAAAGAGTACAACTATGATTTGTGTATATGCACAACATAATTATCTAGTTTCAAATCTTAAAGACTTTATAGAAAAGCTTGTAAACACATTCAATACATTTCTATAGTATACATCTGAATGATTTTTCAGGGTATTCAAGAGTTAAGTATGGTATGATCATAAAATGAATGCAGTCACTATGTCTGCTCTTCAATGAATGTACATGCACATTTATGCTAAATTAAGTCTAAGTTATTTAAATAATAGTATTCTATTTAATGGGTCCTGTAAGTATATAATTGTCAAATTGAGCAGAAATATTTAAATTCACACCTTATTAGACTCTGTTAACTTCTGCTAAACTAGGAACCAAGAATTTGGTACTAGGTAACAGGAAATGACCCTTTATGGTTGCCAAGTGTTACATATCTTTGTTAATATAATGCTTAATTATATCCTTTCTTATTCATTTGCTTCTCCATTAGTGTGGGCTCCAGTTACTTCAATTTCCTCCCTCTCTCCTACTGAGAGCTTCGACCCCTCTGTAATACCTTTTTCTCAATAGAATAATTAATCCATAGAAGACAGTAAGTTTTTAATGGCATACTCAATCCATACAATACTGCCGTTATCTCCATATTTTGAAAATAGTGTGTTCTAGTCACATTGTTTTGTTATGCTCATATTCATGGCTGGTTGGAACTTTATCTTTATGATTCTGCATTTGTCTACAGCCTGATTGTTCTCTCCCATTTCTAATAAATCAAAAATTTTCTTTACTAAATTTCTTCTAAATAGCAAGGAATCACTCTTTTTCCAGATACTACATTGGTGGTATGTATAATCTAAAATCTTTGCCAGGATTATTCACTAAAAGTATTTGGGAATCTTTACATCTTGACTTGACAAACATGACTTTGTTCGAAAAACAAACTGTAAATCTGTTTCTCAGAAATAGCCTTTTAAAATTAGTATTATGCTTTAATCCCAGCACTTGGGAGGCAGAGGCAGGTGATTTCTGAGTTCTAGGCCAGCCTGGTCTACAGAGTAAGTTCCAGGGCCTCCAGGGCTACACAGAAAAACCCTGTCTTGAAAATCCAAAAAAAAAAAAAAAAAAAAAAAAAAAAACCCAAAAAACAAAATAAAATTAGTAATATGTCTCTGCACCTGTATATAAGCTATGAGTTCATTTTCATTTCTCCAATATTGTTCACATGTTGATAAAAATATACTAGTGTCATTCAAGACTAATAAAAATAGAACAAAGATAAGAGCTATAATAATATGGGATACATTACTTATAATTAACTGAGAAAGTATCATAATATTATATAAATTTATATATAAAATAAAATTATATAGTATATGATATAGTATATGATAATATGACAAATATATGATAAATATACATTTATAATACTAGAATATTAATTGGAAAATAATCACAGAATAAGAGTTGAATCTGAAATTTAGGAAAGTGAAGATCCTCAGTGAAAAAAGTTACACTTTAATTTTTTAAATTCTTTTGAAATCTTTAATTTCCCAAAGAAAAATCTTTGAGAGTTCAGAGTCAGAAAACCAAAACAAAGACATACCCAGGGAAATTTTTCTGAGAATGTCAAGATCTACAGACATGAATAAACAGAAGAACTTATAAGATTGGATAAAATGTATTTCCTGAATAAGTCAAAGAACATGTGAGAGAAAATCACAGCTATCTGGTGGCGTTCGTCAATGCATCTCCTTGACAAGGCCCAAATGCACCACCCATATGTAGACACAATTTTTGCTGGAATTTGTAAACAGTTATATGGCGGAAAAGAGATTACAGTTACTTTAAAGCATAAGATAGTGTGACCATAAACGGAAAACATGTTAGTTAGCATTGTTCATGCAGAGAATATCAGTGAATAGTTGAATCTGTATAGGAAAGAGATACGGAACTGACATTTGTGTGATCAATCAGACAGAGATGAAAAACAGTCTCATCTGCATAGCTGTATTCATGGCCATAAATAATATTTCCCTATATTTACTTTCTTGTGGACTCTTAAATAAATAAGAATAAGAAAAGACAACTTAAGGTTCTACTTTAGTGAGGAATTCATGTGATAAATTTGAAGTTTTAAATTAATGTTATTCAGGGGAATACACATATACCAATAATCCTTCCATCAGAATGAATATTTTACAGTATCAGAACAGATTATAGTATCAGAATAAACTAAAAGGCACAATAATATAGTAAGTAAAATTATATGACCATGAATAATAAAAGATTAACATACTATCCACAACATATTACATATATTTTTGAATAATGTAATTAACATTTTAGTTAATAATATATGCATATACATATAAATTGTTATACAGTAACATGTAATAACCCTATATTGCTGCATATAAATTTGCAATTTTAAAGAACTCTATTAACTTATGGTGTTATGTTTGTGCTCAAAAAGGAAAAGTAATTGCAAAGACTTAATGAATTACTGTTATGTAAGTTTACTTAAATCCTCAACAAAAGAAGCTTGAAGAACAAGTAGATCAGTAAACAAAAATTTAATTACCAGTCACTTATATGTTCATATGTTTTCTACATTGTATATGAATGCACTCTCATTCACATATAGTAAAATTATTTTAGATAGCCACTTTATATAAAATAAATAATTTTCTGTATATAATAAAACAATATTATATGTATATGCAAATTGAAATATCAATCATTAAATCTGTTTTTGTTGTATTGAAATCATTTATCTGCAATGAATGTCAAATATTATTTATACTTTTGTTATCCATAAGTTTTGTATTATATTTTGTTTTTGTTTCTTTCTTTCTATTGACATAAATATTAGGATGGAGGCTCTTCACAACAAATTTCTTGTATTAGAAGTAAGTATTCTTTTTAAATTACTTTTCCTAAATGGTATACAAAACTCTGAATGGTTGTTAACATTGAAATCTTTGCTTGAGAGACAGCTAGAACCATGTTTTGAGTTGAGATTTCTCAGCAGAAGGAGAAAACTATTAAAAGCACATTTTAAGCATAAAAATCTTGAAGGGAGAAAATGATTTATAATTGAGAAATATTAAGGAAATAGCATGGCTATCTCTTAGACAATAATCACAAAAAATGAAGGCATAATAATTTGATACAAATTCTATTTAACATGGCAGTTTCTATGGTATGAAAAACAATTTGAATGAGATTCTGTTATATCATAAATTTTGGTATTTGTGATCATTGATCAACAGAAAGTAAAAATATTAACTCAATTACTAAAATTCAAAATGCAAATAATGAAATATCAAGTGAATTTTAAGCGTCAATCTAATCTAAAATATCATTATGCTCCATTTTGCATTCTTTCAATGACATATCTGACAAAAGATAATTAACATGCTGAAAAGTATGTTTTCATGTAAATGCAGCAAATGCCATTAGAAAAGTCGGTACCTTCTCATAGGCAAAGATGGATGGCATTTAGTACAAATATTCATTGCTGACTTCATAGTTTCCTCTTGAACAAACACTGCTAAAATAAATAACAGACTGTACACAAATAATTTACGACTTACCGTTAACAATGACGACAATATCCCGGAAGTCGATCTCTCCTCTGGCCTCCACTCTTCCCTCACATCTGTATATACCTTCGTCACTTTTATTGATGTTCAGGATCTGCAAATTATTGTTTGCAAGCACAGCAAACCGATCTGAAAAACAAACAAGCAAAGGAGAGAAACTGACATCAGTAATTGAGGCTGAGTCCAGAGTGCTCTGAATTTCTAAGAATTAAAATACAGCCCTTTTCTCCCGGTATCCAACTTTCCACCCACCAAAAATTCAAATTTGAAAGTAAAATGCAATTTCACAGCTTCAAGTTTTTCACTCTTCCTCAGCCTTGTTATATGGCCCCTTAAAATACATTCAAGACTTTATATCCACATAAAATGGTTAGACTATTATTTTCTCCTTGGTGCTCTGAATGCAAAAATGAAGCACAAAAGAACAATGAAAGGAGTTTAGATATTGCTGACCTGACACATTTTAAATGCAGCCACTTGGCTATGGGAAATAGAAAATGTATTGAACATCCTTCCACAAGAATAATTAAACTGCCAATTTTTTCACAACCTGAGAAGGCAGCCAAATGACCCACTAATGTTCAAGACACATAAAGGATATAAAAATGGTTATGCCTTCAATTTATTTAAATAATTCTCTCTGCAAATTACAAATCAATCTTTACTAATAATTAGATATGAGCATTACTTTTTTATTTCAAGGTTCATTGTTGCCTGTTTATGTGCACAAAGGTAGACTGAAAGATATTTCGTTGTAATTGACTGCTAAAAGTGCTGTTTGTGGGTTTTAAAATTATTTTACCTTATTCTTTTCAGTTTATTATTTATTTATTTATTTTTACTGGATATTTTATTTATTTACATTTCAAATGCTATCCCCTTTCCAGGTTTTCCCTCCAGAAACTACCGTTCCCATCCCTCCTCTCCCTGCTTCTATGAGGGTGTGCCCCCACTCACCCACCCACTTCCACTTCCCCATCCTGGCATTCTGCTACACTGGGGCATCGAATCTTCACAGGACCAAGGGCCTCTCCAGATACATGCCTGCTTGGTCCTCTGAAAATGGGTTGATGGATGGATTTGAGTCACCATGTAGGTGCTGGGAAATGAACCCAAGTGTTCTGCAAGAGCAACAAGTACATTTAATCACTGAGTTGTACTAAAAGCGTTATGAAATGAAGTGTATAGTTATCTGAGGTACCTAAGTAACATCTCTATTTAAAGCATAATCAAAGAAAGATTTTTTTTTATTCTTTTCTCTTTTAATTATGTAAAGAACGCTCTCATTCTTATTTCTATTGTGTTAAGGACTATATATATATATATATATATATAATATACATATTTTTATATATGTTACTGTGTTTCTATTGTTAAGGACTATATATATAATGTAACCTTGTTTCTACTGTTAAGTCCAATGTACCTGTTTCTTTGTTTCTACTTTGTTAAGGACTATATGTATGCTACTTTTTTGCCATAGAATTTCATCTTGCACAGTAATTATCTGATTTCTCATTCACTTATGGATCCATATATAGCACTGACTATCAAGCAGTATATATGACAAAAATGTCAACTTTTGACTAAATATTTTATTTAGGATATTTTATTTACTAAAGTAGATGTAGTTTTTATTAACTTGGAATGTATGCATCAAACAGAATTTTCACTATTACAGAGTACTAAGTTCGTACAACATTTATTGTATAGATAGTACTTTTTTGTCTCATCAAGATTTGATTTTTTTTCTACCTTCTGGTTTAACAGAGATGCACGGGAATCACAGCAGACATTTGTGAAAAATAAAAAATAAAATAAAATAAAAAAAGAGAAACTTGTCCTCTGGAGTTCTGAAGTAAATACATGATACAAAAAGAAAAGAAAACTACTATCATGTACACATATTCAAATGCAGGTTTTAGTTTGCCATAGCTTTAAAAAATGTGATAGAGAGATATTTACAGGATTAGAATAGCAGAAATAGTATTCTTTGGGCAGGAAGTTATTAAAGCAAGCAAGTAGTGGTCAGTTGCTTTATAATAGGTATTTGTTTGTGATGGAAATGAGTAAATTAAGAGGTTGCCTCAGAAAAAGAGCACAAATTATGACTACAAAGGCACATTATTTTCATCCAGCAACATATAAAATTTCCTTTGTGTTTATTTCTTCTTTTGTTTTAACCTAAGTGTCCAAACATTCATACGGGGGCTTCCCCAGTTAAGTCAAAAAAGAAAGATGAATTTTCTTCACCAAAGGAGAACATAGCCTGGAGCAAGAAGGATCTGTAGAATGTATACATTACATGTCATTACACTTCCTGGATGACTCAGAACTTCTTAAGACAAATGAGGATCTAAAATCTATTTAAAGATTTTCTATAGTTTTTTTTGTTGGACAGTAGAACAAGATATAATTATGTTTAAGAAGTGATAAATGTTAATGCTAATTAATGTGCCATTGTGGATTCTGGAAATCTTAGAGGGCCCCATTCCTAGATGCAAAGCTACAGACAACAACTACTAAGAGAGGGATAAGTTTTCCCCTGAGATGAATCCCCTATTTACTGACCCAATAAGAAGTTGTCAACCCGGAAAGCAATACTGAATAGACTTAGTAGGCTGCAGTTGAATATTTATTTACAAATATTTATACAATATATAATGGTAATAAGTCAAAAGTGACAATGAATTTTTAATCAAGTTAGAAGGGTCATATAAAGAAGTGGAGGGAGGAGAGAGAAAGTAAAATGATGTAATATTTTACTGTAATCATTGTTGAAAGAAATAATTATGTTTAAAGAAACTCCAGGAGAAAAGATGTTTCCAATCACCCGTGTTGATTGTATTGTGTTTTCCAACTTCAGAAAACATGTAACATCCTATAAAAGTCAAATCCTTCAATTACATTATTTGACATTATCGCACACTTTCATCACCGCATGATACTTTATATATTTATGTCCACTACTGTCCAGAGTAGAAACAGTCCCTGTGAGATTGACTAGTAAAATCCCAAAGCTTGTACACATTGGCACGCTATAAAATAAAGCACACCCCTGACACAAATATCCTTAAAAAAGGGTACTTCAAGGAGCTACAGATCACTACTCAGTAAAAAAGCCTATTTTATCAGTTTTATCAGTTGCAAATAACTTCCATTTTAATTATCAAAATTAAAATATTAACCAATAACTAACCACTAAAACTGAGGAAATTCTATCTCATCGATGCTTCTTGCGTCCTTTAACTCTTTAGCACATAGGTATCCTTTAGACAACAAGAGAAAACCCTCCTTAAATTCTTCTCCTGTAAAGTTATGATGGATATATCTGACTCACAGCTCTCATCAGAAGCCAGAGAGACAAACACTAAGGTCTTCCTCATCTGACCTTGATTGTCAATGCAGTAACCTGTGGCACTTAGGAGAGAAAACTCCCAGACAATCTGCATATATATACATATACACAGTTTGTAGTTATAAATCCAATTTTGTTACTCTAGAATAACCTACTAGCTGCCATACAAAGATTTCTACTTTTAAATCTATGTAAATATGCAATTTTTAAAATATTAAGTATTTAGAGTCTGGTTCTAATGTTCCTAAGTCAGAAAAGCTTGAGTTGCAGAATTCCATTAGTTACTTTCTTCTCATTGTACTGTATACAACTCAGAATTATGTTTCAATTCCAGCTCTAGTCATATCTGCTTTTTAATTTTTCTAGACAGAAGTTGAGAACATACAATTTTCATTAAACTTGTTCTCACCTTAAAAGAATAAATAAAATGTGTAGCATTAATATGACACATATGAAAAATGGCTGCTACACATCTAGCAACATACTTTTTATGTATCTAACATTTAAGCATGCCTGGTGTGCTACTCATAACTGCTTGAAGTGGGTGCATCGATCCATTGTCTATTGACAGGCTATTTCATTGAAGAGAACAGGAGCAGGGAAAAGCACTTGAGCATTTAAAGACCAAAGGTGGAAATAGAACCCAAAGGGAATTCCAGATTTGCATATTTCAGTGTGGGATGCTGGGAAACAAGGCCAGCCACACCACAGCGATGTCAGCTCTTCATCACCACCGTACTTCTCACAGCCTGGCTTCTAAGGCTTCGCGGGAAGTCACATTTTAAAAGCATTAATCCTTTTAGATGTACTTGTGATTAGGATTCAAAAAACATGTATGTAACTGTGTAATCCAATACTGGATAATATGAAAAAGTATGGACAATGTCAATAATTTTTAAAAGAAACTTCCGGTCCTTTCAGATCAAGAGAACAATGCTGAAAACATGTCACAGTAACTACTCAGATAATTTGTGCAAAGTTTGGAGGTTTTGCACATACTAATACAAATATGATTAAATCTTATATTTTATGGAATTAGAATTTTGACATAAAAGTTTATCATTATCTGACAAATACTGAGTATTATGCTTGTAAAATTATCTTAAAATAAAAAATGACCATGAAAAATAGACATTCTACTTTTTATCCTTTATGCTGTGTTAATTTCATCTCTTCAAACCACATAATAGAAACATATAATATGGAAAATACTTTAAAAGATTCAATTATTTTGTACCTATATGTAATGCAGATGCATTGTAAAATATACCAAATTTAAAATGTCCCTATTCACAATAGTGAAGCAGCCTAATTTAAGCAAACTATGCTTTCAGTTTCAAATGTCATATTCTGAATTTTATACCTCAGTCTGATTGAAAATCGTGATGACATCTTAAACAAATATTCTCTTCTGTCTGTTATCCATACTTATCTTTCCATAATATTTAGAACATACTGCTATCTTTGAGAGAACATCCATAGAATACAAGGCAGATTTCACAGTGATGCTGTATTCTCCTTGTATATAATGTTCTAATGATATCATATTGGAATTTTAACAAATAGAATCTGTACGTCCCAATGTCCACTACTGCACTTGGTTTATATAGTTTAACAATGACATAATTTCTGGTAGAAACTGAAGGCAAACCGACATTTCTGTATGGTAGCCCTTACACTGCATACACTGTGTTTTTGCCTTTCTATACTAGATAACTTATAAACTCTGCTGCCAAGTCTGCCACACACAACACATAGCTATAGAGAATAGCTGGTTTTGCTTGCTTGTTTGTTTGCATACTTCTTTCTTTTTGTTTTGCTTTTTTGTTTGTTTGTATGTTTTTAATTTTGTTTTGTTTATTTTTTGTTTTTTTCAGATGTCGCCAAGTTTTCCAGGTTTGCTTTGGAACTATTATGAAGCTAAGGTGACCTTCAAGTCCTGGTTATTCTGCATCTATCCTCCAGCTGCTCGTATTAGAGGCACATGTCCTCATGGCAAGCCTCATGACATTCTCTTGATATCTCATTAAAACCAAGGGAACAGAATTTAACCCAAAGATCAGAGTTCAACAAACCTGTACCTAAGTCTTAGGCTTTAGAATTGTTTGAATCTTGAAGTGAAATTTGTATCATCTTGTGTTGTTATTTGCATATTTGTTTCTTAGAATCAGATTCTTGATGTGTGCCCAGACTGTCTTAAAAATCATAATCTACCCTATAGGAAGACCAGCAGTCCCCATTATCCTGGACCCCCGAGATCTCTCGGACACTGGGCCACCAACCGGGCAGCATACATCAGCTGATATGAGGCCCCCAGCCCATATACAGCAAACGACTGCTGGGTCTGGGTTCAGCAGAGAATATGCACCTAACCCTCAAGAGACTGAAAACCCCAGGTAGTTTAGAGGTCTGGTGGGTGGAGGGGGGTGAGGATATCTTCTTAGAGACAGGGGTTGGGTAGGAGGTATGGTATTTGGAGCAGTCAGAGGATGGACTGGGAGGGGGATAAAATCTGGAGTGCAAAAAAAAGAAAAAATTAAAAAATAATAAAAAATATCACAATCTTCCTGGGTCAGCTTTCTGAATGCTGGACACACTGGCATGTAGTACTATGCCCGACATTTTGTTTCTTTAACTATAATACAGAACCTCCATAGCTGTAAAACTAGAAGTATTTTTTAGAACATATAACTTAGAGAGTTACCAAAATACTAACTGTCGGGGATGGTGGTGACTTCCTCGTTGTGATACAACCAGCTGACCGCAGGGGCAGGCGAACTGCTCACTCTGCAAACCACTTCTGCATCCTCGCCTTGCTTGAACTCTTGAGGGGACACCACTTCTCGGAAGGTGAGTTTTTCTGTATCAAGAAAATAAAACCACTGGTAAAAGACTCATCACTTACTTAACTCAACACACTGTCATCTATCATTATTAGTGTAATGAGGATCCAGATATTTAAGAACTTTATAAAGAATGATTTCAGGGTTCTTAACACATTGCCAATGTACAACCAGATCACGGTTTTCCTTGTATTCTCTTAAGCATTCCTTTTTTAAATAAATACAATACATTTATTTAATTCATTGTCTTGAGAACACAGTCCCCAGTCTTTAAGTCTTCAACTCCATATACACTTCAGACTGAGGACCAAGCTTTCCAGCAACGGCACCTGGGGAACAACTGGCATCTGAACCATAGCCAGAGCATTGGGTGACAAAATATTTTAATTTTAGCACAGAGGAGATGGTAGCCAAAAAGAAAAGTGGCTCCCAAGTTTGTCTTTGCTTTTACATCATGGCTTACAGTATTTTGTCACAAATAAAATGGGTGAGTTGGTGGAAAGTGAACATTTGGCGAGTGTGAGTTTGGCAGAGTTGTGTCTGGCACAATTATGTCCTTGAGTCTAAGGGTCACTGGATAACAGTGCCTTGCACAGTATGCATATGTGATGAAAATTAAGACATTCTTCATTGCGATATTTGCTGTCCTGAAATTTAACTTCCCACTTCAACTCTGAATTCTCTAAACACATCTGATATTTATTTTCCATGAAATTCTATTACATGTATATGTATGATATTACATGTATGACAACTATAAATTTGTATTATTTATGGTCTAAGACTTAGAACAATATTGATTATACATCAATAAGTATCTTATCTTAATGAATCAGTATAGATTTAATTTTTTTAAAATTATATATATATATTCACTTTACATCTTATAATCACTGTCCACACTCCTCCAAGTAACCCCTCATGCAGATCCTCCCCCCTTTCAACCCACCTACAAAACCTTTGTCTCAAAATGTGTCTTGCCCACAGTATGTATAAGGACAAAAATAGAGCAGAAACTGAAGGAATAGCCAACCAATGTATAGCCCAAACTGAGACGCATCCCATGGGCAAGCACCAATCCCTGACACTACTAATGCTACTTCTTTATGCTTGCAGACAGGAGCCTAGTACTACTGTCCTCTGAGAGGCTTCACCCAGCAGCCAAAGCAGAGATGTGGAGACCCACAACCAAACATTAGATGGAGCTGGGAGAGTCTTTTGTAAGAGTTGGGAGAAGGATTGAGGCAATCCACAGAAGACCAACAGAGTCAATTAACCTGGACCCTTGGGGGCTCCCAGAGAATGAACCTCCAACTAAAGAGCTAGCATGTGCTGGACCTATGTCCCACATACATATATACCAGATGAAAAACTTGATCTTCATGCAGGTTTCACAATAATTGGAGTGGGGGCTGTCCCAGAATCTGTTGCTCACTTGTGGATCTGGTATCCCTAACCAGCCTTATCTGGCCTCAGGGGAAGAGGATAATCCTAGTTCTTCAGTGACTTGATATGCCGTATTTGTGTGTGTTGCGAGGGCATAGTGCAGGGGCGGGGCTTCAGCTTCTCAGAGCAGAGGGGGAGGGGCAAATAAAATAGACAGAAATAAAATAGGTGGATGGAGTGAAGGAACTGGGTTGAGGAGAGGCTGGGGAGGGGAGCAGGGCTGTGGGGGTAGGGGGAATCAGAGGTAGGGAGATCAAGAGAGAGAGAGAGAACAGAATGTGTTGAGATGCCAATCTCTAGGGCATTGGAGAGACTTGGGATGAGGGGAGACTCCAGGGTGTCTAAGGGGGTGAATCTATTTGAGACTTCTAGCAGTGTGGGATATGGATCCTGAAGTGGCCACAAAAAGATTTTTTTCCCACAAGAAACATGAAATGTTTTGGCAGAAAATTAATTCAAATTTAGTTTAGAAAATAAATCACAAATGATTTGATGCATCATTTAAAAACTAATGAAAACTGTTTTCAAATATTGTGCCTATAAATTAACAACCAATTTCTTTTTTTTTTTTTTTTTTTTTTAATTTTAGAACCAATCACCATAGGAAAGGAAACATGTTTTCCAGAAAAATTTAATGTGACAAGATAGAGGTGGCCAAAGATGAGGACATTCCATGGGCAAAGTTTAGGTTTGTTTTTAATATATCTGATTTCATAGCAATAAAAATCAAAATTATAGAGTAAGACATTTCTGAGTTAAACATATGGACTTCAAGCCCGCTCAAGTTTATTACACTGTGACAGTTTTTACTATTAAGTACATTTTAATGTGTTTGAATCCTTTGTAATGAAACTGCTGTTTCAATGACCTAAAACACAAATGCACAACTTACGGTAAATTTCCAAAACTACTGTAGCTTCTTGTGTCTGCCCTTTGGCATCTGTCGCTTGACAGCGATATATCCCTGCATCTTCTATGTTTGCGTTGTAGATGGTTAGCCGCGACCTGACACCCTCCTTCTGTAGCATAACCCTCTGTGTCGAAATGATCTTCTCTCCTTGAGGGTTATACCAATCTATACTCTCAGGCTCACCAATTGCTGCAGAGCGGAAAACAAATGTTTGAAAAATCAATTTCGGATGTTTGTTTTCACAGTGGCATTTGCTATTATGTAACAATTTTACCATTTCAGAAAAGAGGGTAAATAAAAGACTGGAAATCTGAAACTTGTACAAAACTGAGAGTAAACACAAATGTTAAGACAAATGTTCATCTTTGTTTAAGCAACATTAAGGCCTCCGTCTGGTCCGTGTAAGCATGCTTCAAACATTTCATCTGAATATATGACTAGAAATTAAGCTGTGAGAATTGAGACGTAGCAGTCATAATACATGTGTTACTATTGCACAAAATATTAAAAGTGCCTTAGGCAGACACAACCCAATTGATAAATACTGCTAAAGAGAAAAAAAAAATGCTAAGATGATTTCATATGCTCAGTTCTTATTGCTAAGGTCAAGAGTTACCAGCAGTATTAGCACAAATAAGGAAATTCTTACAAACGTCTAAGTGTCTTGTAAAACAATTTTTGGCCAGTGATATTTCTAAATTTTGAGCTAATCTTCCAAATTGTTCAAGTTACGCAGAAAAGGCTAATTACCTTAAAAAATCCTAATGTGTTTTCCCAACTGAAATGAGTTATTCTGTTATATTAACCTAAATTATTAACTATTTAATCACATAGCAATTAGAATACATACAAATAGCACTAATGCTGCTTAGCAATTCCAATCAAATCATTAAAGTGTAAACATTAATGTTTCAGAATCTAGGTCATTAACTACTTTATAAAAACTAAAGCTTCCAGCGTTTGCTTTCATTCTAAAACAAGGATTTCATCTAATTCTTAAAGAGACTATCCGAGAGCATAAGGAATGGGGAAATATATAAAGACAGCAGCTACAAGCCGGGCAGTAGTGGCGCATGCCTTTAATCCCAGCACTTGGGAGATAGAGGCAGGTGGATTTCTGAGTTCGAGGCCAGCCTGGTCTACAGAGTGAGTTCCAGGACAGCCAGGGCTATACAGAGAAACCCTGTCTCGAAAAACCAAAAAAAAAAAAAAAAAAAAAAAAAAAAAAAAAAAAAAAAAAAAAAAATCAAAAGACAGCAGCTACAGGTCTGTGAAGAAAGTTGTTCTTTCTTATCTTATTGATATAAAATTGTTCATAAATATCGTTCTCAGCAAAATAATGTAGATGGATCCAAGGAATAAATAATAGAGATAACATAAGTGAATATTAGTTCAATTTGGAATGGATCAAAACCTTTTTAAATTTAGTGTAATGTTGTAGAAAACATTTCAGACATTTGAGATCGCATGATTTTCATGTAACAATCATATTTTCCTCTTTCAGAGTATCAGGTAACTAATAATTTTCATTAAAATATTCCATATGAAATCCAAACATGTCTACTAAGTGCATTATGTAAATCATCAAAATCATTATGCTTATGAAAGCATAGTTAAAATATTTTCTGAATATGAAATATTCTTAAATGAATAACAGGGTAGGTTACCCGACATTTTAAAGCGTACTTGTAGAGTTTCAGATAGTTGTATTTTTAAACTATCTGAATTTAAGTATCTGAACATATTGATCATTAATATAGAAAATAGCAAAAATAGCAAAAATTCTGATTTGCATTGTTTCTAGCATTACTCTGTTTACCCTTAAGAAACTCAATATATCATTAAATGAAGTATTTTCTATTTTTATTTTTATTTATTTTAATCTGAGTCAATCCTATACTAAGATATATAATCACATACAACTAATACACAAAGTAAGTTTTCATTTTTGTAATATATTTTTAAACTTTCCATATAATATAATTCTGTAAAAGTATAAACAAGTATTTTTGTATTTTTGCTTGTGTATAGTTAAAGCATATGTGAAATTTAGGAATAGTAGCCTATATTCTTAGGCAGAATTCCCCTCTCTCAGAAGTGGCAATATTACACCAATAAATACTCATTTTTAATTCTCTTTCACATCACAAAATGTGTGTTATTACATGTGTCACTTCAGATACAGAGAGAAGAAGACATTAAAAAACATTTTGCTTTTATCCTTTTCTAATCAAAAGGTGCAATACTTAATATGCCTATTTTCTGAAAATGATTTATAAATATTAGTACAGAAATGTTTTTCCTGTTAATAATTATTATATCAAATAAGCCATATGGCCCTCAAGACAACTTTTTCATTTTTTGTGTGTGATCCTGGAGATTTAAAGTAGGGCTTTGCACATATTAGGAAGGCACTGTACCAATAACCTATACTACAAGTGTGCTAAACAAATTTGTCTTATATATGTCACGGATACTTATGGCAATCTAGATTTACATTATTTTACCATAATCAGAAAGAGATACAGCTTAAAAATCGCCTCCTAAATTATTTTAGCTTGGAGTGAATAATTTTGAATATTCATATATAAAAGCTAATGTTGGGGCTGGTGATATGGCTCAGTGGTTAGAAGCACTGACTGCTTTTCCAGAGGTCCCTAAGTTCAATTCCTAGCAACCACACAGGGGTGAAGTTCACAACTATCTATAATGAGATCTAATGCCCTATTCTGTCATGTAGACATACATGCAGACAGAGCACTCACATGTAAATAAATAAAAGATGTTTTAAATGCTTCTGTTCATTAAGTATATGATTAATATGAGTAGGTGAATAATGGGTTCATTTGAGATTTCTATAATATAGTGAAATAAAACTTTTGTATCAAGTACATCAGGGCTATCTGAAAAATTTAGCATTCTGGGGTTGGGGATTTAGCTCAGTGATAGAATCCTTGCCTAGCAAGTACAAGGCCCTGGGTTCAGTCCTCAACTCCAAAAAAACAAACAAACAAACAAACAAAAAAAGCACAACAAAATACAAGGTAACTGGCACACACAAAGCCAGGCAGTGGTGGCGCACGCCTTTAATCCCAGCACTTGGGAGGCAGAGGCAAGCGGATTTCTGAGTTCGAGGCCAGCCTGGTCTACAGACTGAGTTCCAGGACAGCCAGGGATACACAGAGAAACCCTGTCTTGAAAAAAAAATGAAAAATAAATTTAGCATTCTAATTAAATGGAAGAGTGATTAAATAATTTTCTACAGATCATGTAATACACTGCTTAATTATCACAAATTTTACAAAAATATTTCTGAACTAAAAAATTATTTTTAATTAGAGTGTGTGTATCAAATACATATATTTTGTCATTTACCCCTCCTTCAGGTATTAGAATTATGCTGTGTCATATATAGTTTATTGATTACTTATAAATAAGAATATTCAGTTTTAGACTTAAAATGAATCCTAGTATGACTATTTAGATGGAAATAATATTTAAATCAATAGAAAATTCTTATGCACAGATTGTATTTTATAATGTCATTTTTAAAAAATTAGCTAATTTGATAATCAAATAAATAATAATACATTTCATTAATGCTAATATATAATCGTTGTCAACATTTACCAGTGTTGATAAGATCCCAATGACGATGTTATTTTTAGTGACATCAGCTTTAACTATGTACATTTATCCAGTATTCTTTATAAACTTTACAAGTATGGGGCATATTATCTGAGTACATACCTGTACATGTGAAGAATTTAGATTCACCCACACTAAGCTCTACTTTGCTAAGTGAAATTGTCACTTGAAGAAGAGCTGAAAAACAATATTTGAGTAACAGTTAATCAGGGGTTTAAATGTGAATTCTCATAATTATTGTATAAATAACGTGACAAATATAAATCACTGTCCTCAATTTTTCATTATTCACTCTGGAAAAATGCAAAGTTTATAAATACATTATGGCAATGTTATACGTTACAGCAGTATGCATTTCCTACCAGTGCATACCTGCCATTTACACTTATTTATTCCTTAAATTTCTGTTAGGCATATAATGGATTGAATTCTTTCTTAGCTATCCCCTAACCATAACATATATGTTACTTGTATAGCCATATTGTGCAATATGTAAAGTTCTACCCACCAGTCAGACTTTTGATGAAATTATATCTTAGACCATTAGAACAAAATATGTAAATAAGCTGTTTTGACTTATTAAATCCTTATTAAAGAAGGCAAATACAGGAAATGGCACCTTACCTAGGGTAAGTGTATGAACAGTAATATTCATTCATAAGATAAGTATCTCTAATATTAGTAGAGACGATGATCATGGGTTTACTATCTCAAATACTTGTTTGCAAGTTTAAAATTAGAACAGTGGAAAATCTAGAATTTTACAAGATCACCAAAATAAAAATTGTCAGACCTATATGTAATGACAGGAATACTACACAGTAAAATTATTCATCAAATCCTGTCTCTCTTATCTCCTTTTCTCAGAAATGGATAAGTAAGCATTTAATAAGGTAATATGAGTATAAGGAATAAATAGAGAAAATATTGAAGTCTGTGCCAGGACTTAGGAGATCAGAGTTTACAAAGACCCTTTTCTACTGAGCACAGTCTGCAGTAAATTAGGGTCCAAATTAGTATTGTGTACATTGGTGGTATAGAAAACACATAGCATGGAACCAGAGTAGCATCCACTCTACATGCCCGAAAAAAATAGAAACAATTTACACTCCAATAAACAGAGGCAATAAGTGAGTTGCCTCTTCTGAGCATGGTACTTATATCCATAAGAATTCTCCACAATGAGGCTCATGGTTTTAACTATGATCTGCATTCTCAAGAAAAACCCAAATAAGATAGTAGCTAAACTAATATGGCAAAAATGGCTAAGGCCAGTTGTGGTAAGCATAAATGCCCTTGTAAGACTCACAGTACAGCCTAGACTTCTGATATTTGATTTTACAAATGAGGTTCTATTCAGTATCATCATGAGTAAACATTAAAAGGAAAAATTGGTGTAAAGAAACAATACTAGAAAGGGGGAAACATTGGAAATGTAAATAAAATATCAAAAAAAAGAAACAATAAATAATAGTTGAAAGAACAAATGATACATATTTTAGACTGGGTTGCAAATATAACTGTGCTGAAATAAATAAATGAAATGTATACTCAAAACATTTCAATAATTTAGAAGTGTGGATTTCGATTTTTTTTTCTGTCACAAATAAATGAATGTTGATAAAATTGACTTGCACGGGGTCCCCAATGGAGGATCTGGAGAAGGGACTGGAGTAGCTGAGGGGGTTTGCAGCCCCATGGAGGGAGCAACAGTGTCAACAGGCCAGACCCCCCTGGATCTCCCGGGGACTGGACCACCAACCAAAGAATACACATGGAGGGACCCATGGCTCCGGCCGCATATGTGGCAGAGGAGGGCCTTGTTGGACATCAGTGGGAGGAGAGGCCCTTGGGTCTAAGGGTGTTCGATGTCCCAGTGTAGGGGAATGCCAGGGTAGGAAGGCGGGAGTGGGTGGGTGGGTGGCGGGGCACCCTCATAGGCACAGGAGGAGGGGGGATGGGATACGGGGTTTCCAAAGGGGAGACCTGGAAAGGGGAAAACATTTGAAATGTAAATAAAGAAAATATCCCATAAAAGTAAATAAAAAAAAACTTGCTTAATATAAGTATTAAATAAGTTGCACATATACTTAATAATAACATGAAATCCAAATACACTGTGGATTAAATGAACATTAATCTATATAGTCTTTTTTTTTTTTTTTTTTTTTTTTTTTTTTTTTTTTTTTTTTTTTTTTTTTTTTTTTTGGTTTTTAAAGACAGGGTTTCTCTGTGTAGCCCTGGCTGTCCTGGAACTCACTCTGTAGACCAGGCTGGCCTTGAACAAGGAAATCCACCTTCCTCTGCCTACCAAGTGCTGGGATTAAAGGGGTGCGCCACCACTGCAGGGCTAATCTATATAGTCTTATATGTTAACTATCAATCCCTCTTGAGGCTGGCGACTTGAATGGCTGTTGTTCCTTTCAAAACTGTATCTTACATGGAATAAAATGGTCACTAGATGGTGACCTAGAAGTCTTGTTTTATTTGTCATGATTCACAGAAGGGAGCAGAACAGCAGGGAGCGAGTCAGGACTAACAGGAAAAGGTAGGTAGCAGACAGACTGGAAATCTCTCCCCAGCAGAGCTGCCTGCACATGAAAGAACACACCCACTGATGTCCACATGGTCTACAGTTCTCCCTGGGGTGCAACCCCTGCCCCAGATATTGCTGTGTAAGTGTAGTAACCTGCCTGCATGAGATAGAGTCTAGGAAGAATGTCCTCCAAGTCAAAATGAGGCCAGCAAGGTGAGGGAGAGCCAAGACGACCTCAGGTGAGGAGTCACATATACTGTAGATCATGCTCTGCCTTCCGTGCTGTTTCTAACTATTGAAAGAACAGCAATGGGAAAAGTAAAAATCATTTGTTCTTGAATTGAAACCGGAGTCTTGCATTTCTGTCTACCATTACCCACCATATCAGGTCCCTGTGATATTACAGCGTTTATGGTGGTGGTACATAAGTAAGAAAAATGTATGATATGTAAATGTGGGAGAAAGTGGTGCTATGCAAATGGCTTATGAAGAGATGACACCCCTAGGAACCTGCATTTTTGAGCTCAGACCTTTCCCTGCTGTCTAGCCCACTCTCATTCCTGGGAGTCACTTTCTTCCTCTTAATAAACTGCCTCTATTTCTATCAGCATCCATGAGCTACTGTTCTAATTCTTTGTTCCAAAAGACAAGAGCCCGGAGCTATCAGCAGGTGCTCTGTGATTCATGGGGGAACAACTGGTGATCTGTCAGTCAGAAGGTACAATTGGTTTGTGTCCATAATCCCTGAACTTTACCACAATGGAAGATGAAATGCTTTCAGACTTCTCTCTGCCCCACAAAAGGAGCAAACATGCTGGGAGCACTGCATTATTTCTTCTTGCCTTTCTGTCTCCTTTTCACTGTCCACAAACTACTCTGAAATGGTGGCCAAGCTATTGTGGAAGGCCTCAGGATAGCATGATAGTAAGTAAAAGTTACAAACCTCCTGAAAGAAAATAAGTAAATAAGTAAATAAGTTTCAAACTCTGGCTAGGGAAAGACTAGCCCTAAAGTATGTGCTTCTTTGCTGAAGCTACACTTAGTTTAGTCTAAGGATTCCTAAGGGTGATTTTGGTAAGAAAGAGATCTAGTCAACTACTCAGATCTTGGGGAAACAGAGTGGAAGAGAACGTTCACTACAGTAGTGTTTGTACTCCCCATGCCCCTAGAATTAATATAAAAACACACTTTAATTTTTTTGGATTCCCAGATATGATGCATGGTCAAATATTGCAATTATATATATATATATATATATATATATATATATATTCAAAACAAGCTCTGTGGGATGATTGAGATGATTGGTTAAAGTATATGATACTGCATCCAGATCTATCTCATAAAAAATCAGGAGAAATATTTCGAAATGCCTTCTATATTAGGTCTTCATGCCTGTCCACAACGAGAAGCAGCTACTGTAGATGAAAACACATAGAAGGACACCTTTGAACCATCAAACAGTATGAAATGGAAACTCACTAAAATATTTCCTTTTTTCAAGAAATCCCTGCCACTCTCTATGCTCTTACATGCACCCAAGTTATCAGAAATAAGAAAACATAGACCTAAGGGTCAAATGAGAAATAGAGCTTCATGACAGTCATCCATGACTGTTCTCACAGCACTATGGCTAAAGCATGTGAAGGCACACTTGAAAATAATTAGATTTCACATATCTCTTTGAATCCCAGCAGTGTATGGAGAATCAAGAAAGCTTCTTTGATGAACTATTCTGACTTACTAATAACTTTCCGATCTTAACTTTGGTTTACGGTATTGAAAGGAAGGCCCATACTAACTCCTGACCATGTGCAACGCTCTGTACCAAACGAAAAAAGAAAAAAGAAAAGAAAAGAAAAGAAAAAGAAAGGAAAGAAAGAAAGAAAGAAAGAAAGAAAGAAAGAAAGAAAGAAAGAAAGAAAGAAAGAAAGAAAGAAGAGAGCAAAGTTTAAAAGCATGCTGACAAACCACAGGCTTAAAGTGATGACCATCTGCCCAATTTTCCTCCATCAATAAACCACTTTGAGATTGTAGTACTACAGGAGGGCCTCAGTAATGTAGGATGAGGAGAGAAATGTCATTACAATAAAACAAATTTATGTTAAGGAACCCTGTACTATGTCAAGTTTAAAGGATTTACTCAAAGAAACGAAGGAAATCCTTTCCCAATTCACAACAGGCTAGTTGGGACTTTCAGGAAATTCAGCAACTTAAATCCTTCATCCTCTCCGACCCAAAAAAAGGTTAAAGCTTTATTCTGTGAAAGATATAAAAGTGACAGATGAGCCCTAGGAACTCAATGATTCAGCTGTTTAACATTGTCAACTTGGTTGTCAACAACTAAGACCTGAGGTAAGAAAATTACCACCTCCAGTAGACAGGCAAGGCCCCCAGTCGAGGGATGGGGTCACCACCCATCTCAACGTTTTTAACCAAGAAATGACAGGGACGAAAAAATAGAGTAGAGACTGAAGGGACGGCCAACCCAGGACCGTCCAACCTGGTGAACCATCCTGTCTGCAGACACCAAACCTAGACACTGTTGCTGTTGCCAACAGGAGCTTGCTGACAGGAACCTGGTGTGGTGGTTCCTTGGGAGGTCCTGCCAGCAACTGACCAATGCAGATGTGGGTGCTTGGAGATAACCATCAGACTGAGCTAGGGGACCCCAGTGGGGGAGCTGGCAGAAGGACTGGAGGAGCAGAGGGTTATTGCAACCCCATAGGAAGAACAATGGTGGCTGGTTGGACCACCCAGTGCTCCCAGGGCTCAGACCACTAACCAAGGAATGTACACGGAGGGATCCATGGCTCCAGATACATATGTAGCAGAGGAGGACCTTGACTGACATCAGTGGAAAGGGAGGACCTTGGTCCTGTGGAGGTTTGATGCCCCAGTGTAGGGGATACCGGAGCAGTGGGGCAGTAGTGGGTGGGTGGGTGGGTAAGTGAGCACCCTCATAGAGGAAAAGGGTAGGGGGAGAGGGAGGATGGTATTGGGAGGTTATGGAGGGGTAACTGGGAAGGGGGATATCATTTTAGATGTAAACGACAGGAATGATTAAAAACAGAAGAAGAAAAAGAAAAGAAAATTACAAACAGAAAAAGTATGAGACAGGGAACCAAAAGTTGTGGCCACAGCTTTAGACACACACTAATGAAAGGCCTTCTTGCCATGCAACCCCACTGATTGTTCTCAGAGACCAAAAATGAAATCCCAGATTTGCTTCAAATGTGATGTTCTTGGACCACCACACATATATAAATGGCCTTCTATATCTGTGTTCTTTTTTAAAATAAATAGGGTTTCAAGGTTTAAATTTTGTCCAAATTAAAAATGAAAGCAAAAAGTCATTTTATATATGTTTATTGAAAACTCATACAATATGTTCTAATCCTCCTCACCATCTCCCTCTGTTCTCCTACCTCCTCACCATCTAAGGCCTTTCTTCTCTCCTTGGAAAACAAACAAGGAAAGAAAGGTCAAATAAAAATAAAATATAAACAAAGAAACATATGTACGCACCTCATAAAAATACAAAAGCATAAAACATAAAAATCAAATGAAAGATTAGAAGATGTAAAATGTTGAAACAAAGCAATATGATAAAAAAAATTCTAAAAATACCACAGAATGCATTTTCTGGTGGCCATCAACTACTCATATGGGACCTACACTTAAGTGTGCTTTTCATAGCCAGAAAGATTTCACTTGAAAATCTAAGTTTTCTATTACAAGCAGTTGAAAATTGGAGATAGCTTCTTGCTTAGGGATGGGGCATCTTGTCCATGTCTTCCTCTAAATGTAGAGCCTGTCCTCTCTGTGCAGGCAAGTGCATTCTGCCACAGTCTGTGTGTTCATCTGTCATCAGTCCTCTTGTGTGTTGAAGAGTTTTCTTAGTGTCATACAGTTCCTTTAGTGCTTACAGTCTTTCTTCCTCCTCTACCCCAAAGTTAACTGAGCATCCAGGACTTGAAAAAAGCATTCCATTTAGGACCACATATTCCATAATCTCTCACCCTCTACACATTGTCCAGTTGAGGATTTCTGTAACTGTTAACAACTACTGTGAAAGGAATCTTCTCTGATTATTGCTGAAATCAAACACATACACATCATATATATCAGAATGTCATTAATAGTCATTTTATTGCTGTGTTCCTTTAGCAGAACAATATTGTTTTGGTTTTTCTATAGGCTAATGGCCTATCTAGCCTCAGGTTCTTGGCCAGCTGAGAAGTATAAGTCATGGGTTTCCTCTCATTGAGTGTGTATTAATTCCAATCAGACAGTGATTGGCTATTACCACAACATATATACCACTATTGTACCAATGTTTCATACAGGCAGATCACCTTTGCATAGATCACAGGTTCTGTAGCTGGGTTAGTGGCTACCTTTCACCTTTTATTTAATCATATACTATATCTTCCATTACTATAAACATCAGTCAGTAGTTAGTAGTCAGTAATCAGTAGTCAGTACTCAGTAGTCAGTAGAGGTGAAGGCTCTCGTTCAGTACCAGCTCAATTTATCTCTGTTATAGTGAGATTCATAAATGCTTTGTTCATCAATAGTACCTTACCATCAGTTTGTAGAGAGCAGGCAATAACCACCACAAGACCTTGGTGAAGAATCCAATTATATATAACCCATTCCCCATTCCTGGCATGGGAAGGTTCATGTGAAGCATAATTGTACTCCTAGAAGTCATTATGTGTCTGTAATTCTTTGTCTAGAAATCTACCGTCTTTCTCCTTAACAGGTCGACAGACATTGCCATTGTTCTGTCTTGTCTATGAAGTCATTTCTCAGAGAGACTGTTCCACAGCAGACTTTGTGTTATGAAGAAGACAGTGGCTCTTGCAATGTTTCTGAACCCTCTTCCTTTGTTTTTTTTTTTTTTTTTTTTTTTTTGATACTTTATTTACATTTCTGATGTTTCCCCTTTTCTGGGTCTCCTCTTTGGAAACCCCGTATCCCCTCCCCCTCCCCGCCTCTGTGAGGGAATTCCTTTGTTTTACTAAGCTAGATATGCAGTTATTCTTTGTATCAGTACATGGGATCAAACTTTCATGATGAAGCTATACAAATAGGTTTCTTCTGAATAAGGATGACAATAACTTTTCCAGCTTATAATCAATTTAATTTTGACTACATCTTTTATATTAATCTTGTGTAATTGCCATCTTTCAAGATACAAAAGAGTTTCAAATGGAACTTGTGATGCAAGGTTTCTAGCAGTCTTCTACTATGTAAAACCAAAGTCTTCTCTTACCAAATGGATAAAGTAGGGAAACAATTCTGTGGGTTTTCTTAGGTGGGAGCTATCCCCTTCATCATCATAGAAGAGATTCCAGAAGAAAAGACCAGCACCATTAAGCCACCCTCAAATAATTATTGGAACATAGCACTCAATGGTAACTGTGACAGAAGAGTAGGGCAGGGGAAGGAAGACATCAGAACGACATAGAATAGAGTTAGGTCTTATCCTGGGTTAGCAAAATGGTGGTTGTAGGTTCTCCTCCAAAATCTCAGACTTACTAGTCCTGAGTAGTTCACTAGGTTTCTAATTACAGGTATGATTTATTTCCTTTGAATTGTCCTTAAGTTTAATTACAGAGATGACTGTCACAGCCTCTATTGCACCCTTTCAGATAGTGTCATGCTGGTTATTCACAGGCATCATAGCTAGTTTAGGTTATTGATTCCCTCTTTTGTAATCTTGTATTGTCCCTTGGTACCACGAATGCTAATCCTCAGGGAGGAAGTTTTCAATTCTATTCAGGCTCAGGGGCTCCTGGTCCTTATACATTGTTCACTTATCCTCATACCCACAGATAAGTGCAATTCCCATGCCTCATCAATGAACATTATCTTTGCAACAACACCTTCCATTATAGAAAACTACAGTGAATCAAAATGTACAGTTGCGAAACCCAGTCCCAACACATAGATCTACAGTATACCTCCTACACCTAAGATTCAGTGATACTTGTGTAAGAAGGGGAAGAAAGATTATAAGAGCTAGAAAACAGGATGTTTTCTATGTGTTTGTACTTTGAATAAACATGAAAAGCTATAGCTATGAATTCTCACGAACAGGGCTACCTATACATCACATGAACAACATCGGTACAAATAGACATGTTAATATAGAAACAGCCTGAATCTTAGACAAAGAACTACAGAAAACTATGGGATGCTGAAAGTAGAAAAAAATTCCCAGGAAAGATCACATCAATCAGTTACCTGATATCAAAGGGTCAGCACTAAAATATGTATGTATTAAAACAACATTATACAGATTAAACAGGCTGATTTTATTTTTCTAGGAATATGTCACAAAAACTAGAGTAAATGATGTCATCAGTTTGAAAGAGAGCAAGGTGTGGTTTTGGGAAGCTTGGAGGGAGGAAAATAAAAAGGGAATAATGTAATTATATTATAATCTCAAAAACATTTTGAAAGGATAATTTTGTTTGGAATACCCAAGATTCAATTCACAGCAACCGTTAGACTGAGCGTGGGGTCCCAGATGGAGGAGTTGGAGAAGGGACTGAAGGAGCTGAGGGAGTTTTCAGCCCCATGGAGGGAGCAACAGTGTCAACTGGCCTGACACCCCCCCCCCCCAGTGCTCCCAGAAACTGGACCACCAACCAAAGAATACACATGGAGGGACTCATGGTTCGGACCACATATGTGGCAGAGGAGGGCCTTGTTGGCCATCAGGGGGAGGAGAGGCCCTTGGGCCTGAGGGTGTTAGATGCCCCAGTATAAGGGAATACCAGGGAGGGAAGACGGGAGTAGGTGGGTGGGTGGGGGAATACCCTCCTAAAGGCAGGGGGAGAGAGGATGGGATAGGGGGTTTCCAAAGGGGAGACATGGAAATGGGCAAGCATTTGAAATGTAAATAAAGTATCAAAAAAAGACTTATAAAGGAAGTCAGTTGTTAAAAAGTCTCAAATCTCCCCCTTGTCATGACTACACATTGATGTTTTACCCTGAAGATGTCCTAGAACATTGTTACTAAAGCTGAAAGATCCATTCTGATATGAGTTAGGAACGTAGAGGGCTCAAAGGCATAAACAGGCCAAATATTATATTGAGAATTAGACCAAAGATAATTTGTGTGATACTCATACATAAAATGCCAACATTATGCCTATGCTGAGAAAGTTATAAGAAACCCAATTCAAAATTAGTGGATAAATTCACAAGGCAAATGCAAATAAAATGTAAAGAAGCATAGTATTCAGTCTATGGCATGGTTACTACTTATGATCTGATCTGATACTAAGGACAGAAGAGAAATCAGGGGAACAGAAGGATGACAAACATGGATTGCTGAAGAAAGCATGAACTGTCTTATAACCTTAGATGAGGTGTGTCCAGATTAGCTCTACACTGAAAAGGTTGTAAAGGTGTATTAAAGGGATGATCTAACGGACTGGAGGCTCCAAATAGGAAAATGAAAATTCATTTGAAAGGAAAGAACTTCTCTCAGTGAAATTGAGAATGTCATAACTGCACTCCCTAAGTCAACAACAGATACTTAAGAGAGGTTTAAAGACACACAGAAACAAATAAAAGTAGTGTCCTTGGGATGTTTATGTGTTTCGAATTAAGATAATCCCCAGTGACTCACATGGGACTTTGGGGATTTGAACAGGATTAAGGCAGTTAAAAACTGGACATGTTATTATTGAACAACATTCATTTTGCATTATGAGAGAGCAGCCACCATTTAATTACATATAATATACATATCATCAACTATTATGATTCTAAGGACACATTTTCATGGAAGTTGTTTTGTTTTGTATTAATGAACATGCAGGGCATTTATAAATAACTGAAAATAAAATGAAGTTGATATATGCAAAAAAAAAAAAAAAAAAAAAAAAAAAAAAGAGAGAGCAGCCACAATTCTATGTATGTATGTAGAACAGAGGTGGACTGTTATGGCTTAAGTGTGAAATGACCACCATTCCAGAATATTTGAATAATAGGGCCTCCGGCATGAAATACTGATGTGGAAGACTGTGGGCCTAGAAAGTAGAGCCATATCAAAAAAAGCAAGGCACTCAGTATAGATAGTAAAAGTATTGTAGCTTAGCCCTAATTCTCATCTGTTTTCTTTTTCTGAGGAGGCACAATGACCAGCTAACTCGTACCATAGCTGCAGATGTCTCCTTGCCAGGTTGCACTGTATAGCTTCTAAAAATCTCATATACAATTCTATTTTTCTTTTCTTAAATACTATCAGACAACTATTCTGTCATAACAAGGCAGAAATATGGCAATTATCATATTTTGACTAAAATAAATGCAATCGAAACCATTAAGGAGAATACTATTATTTAAATATGTAATAAATATTTCATTTTTAATTTTTTAAAACCTATTTCCTTTGTTACACTTCTTCGGATGATAATGGCTTCCTTTGAACTGACTTTTATAAAAAGCTTGAATCTAAGGGGAAGGAGCAGGTTATTTAGATTCACACAGCTGAGCATGGGGGAAGAAATGTAATGAGCTTAAGAAGACTTAGGTATGGGTAAGTTAAAAGAGAAAGAAGTCATCTGAAAGAAAAGAAAAATTATATGTCCGTTCATCATTCTCTGTCCTCTCCACTTTTGCTTTATGCTTTGAGATCTCATTTTATTCCATGTGAATTATTTCCTTTTATCTTTTCTGTGATGATTATCTTTTAATTGACAATGAATCAAATCTTTTATTTAAAGTTTTCTATGTGTAAATTGAGCATAGTACACATCACACCAAAAGTTAGTCACTGTTTAGTTTTCTAGATTTCTCCATTTTCAGTCAGAAAGAACATTACTAATAACTCTTTCTTTCCAAAGCAAATAAGTTCAATGATGCTTGTTCAAGGTATTTAATAGCCCTCAGTATGTCTTAAAACTTGTGCCTCTTCATTTTTCTGCAACTATCTGCACTAAGGATTGAGTTTCACCGTCCATCCATGAGGCATATTCTCCTACTGTTTTGTTCTAGCTCACTGTATTGTTCCTTCCTAAAATTAATTTTTAAGTCCAATTAACCACCCATATCCTATCTACAAAACAAGCCTGAAATTCAAAAATATAGGAAATATTCTGGTAACTGAATAATAGCAAATAATTACATTTGAACACAAAGACAGATTTCAGTGATAAGGTACTAGGCAGGAAGTTGGGTGAGTCTTAAAATGACAATTCTCAGCTCTAAAGACCCACTTCCTCCTAGGAGTTTCAAAAGCTAAGATATTCCAAAATCCTCTGAAATAATGTCACCAACTGGGAAGCAAATGGTCAAGTATATTGTCCTCATGTAGAGCACTATCTATCAAATAACCCTATTATAAAGAATCAAAGGTCTTGCCCTCTTTATAAAGTATGAGAAAGAAGCAAAGGATGGCATTAGTGGCCACTCAAGTATCACATGGAGAAATCACAGCTGATCCAGCCACATGAGCCTAGGATTCACGCTGGTGACCACTCCACCAAAAGCTCCTTCTATACTGATGAGCTCAGTGTTATTTGCACATGACTATTTGTGCGTCTACTTTCTCTTCTCCGAAGTGTTAAGTGGAGAAGAACAGAAATAGAAGCAGATGAAAAAATGAAAGAGAAGTAGTGAACCAATTACAATACTGTATTTTGTAAACATTATGTTTCTTCAAGTTAATGTATAAATGATCATTTTTATTTATTTCTCTATTTTTGTGTTTATAATATAATTACATGATTTTACTCTTCCCTTCTTCCAAACCCTCCCATATATTTCTCATTGTGTTCTATCAAATTCTTGGCCCTTTTTCATTAATGGCTATTATTTATATATATATATATGTGTGTGTGTGTGTGTGTGTGTGTGTGTGTGTATATATATATAAATATATGTGTGTGTGTGTGTATATATATATATATATATATATATATATATATATATATTCCTAAGTATAACCAGCTTAGTCTATGTAATATTACCTGTATGCATGTTAGACAAACATATTGGTGAGACATTGAGACATTATAGGTGTAGCTTCTACCATTCCCACAAAATTCAATCTCATAGAAAACTCCCCAATCTTATGACTTTTACACCGTTTCTGCCCCCTTTTCTCCAATGATCCTTGAGACTTGGAATCAGGACTTCTCTGTGTGTGTATCAGTTGGTACTGGGCTCCACAACTCTGATACTTGATTAATTGTGCATTTATGTAATAGTTTTACCTGTTGCAAGAGCAGTTACCTTGATGAGGGAGTGAGGACTACATTTACCTCTGAGTTTAATCAAATATTTCCAATGATGTTATGGTTATTTTTATTTAGTAAAGTGGTGATTTGTGGGAGATCTTACAGGATTCATGACTTCACTGGCACAAAGAATTTGTCTAGGTTTCTAATGCCAGGTTCACGATTTCCCATTTTTTGTACAAGTCTTTAGTCCAAAACTCCAAATAAATCTATATATCTATCTGCATCTATCTCAACTCTATCTATCTATCTATCTATCTATCTATCTATCTATCTATCTATCATCTCCAGGTCATGCATTCTACTACTACACTCTTAAAATCCTACATTTAAAGGTTTGAACAGATGCCTTAGAGGTTAAGAGCACTAAATGCTCTTCCAGAAGTCTTGAGTTCAATTCCCAGCAACCACACAGTGGCCAACAACCATCTGTAATGGGATCTGAGGCCTTTTGTGGTGTGTCTGAAGAAAGCAACAGAGTAATCACGTAAATAAAATAAAATAAAATAAAATAAAATAAAATAAAATAAAATAAATTTCTTTTAAAAAATAAAAAGGCTACATTTAAATGACAGTCTTTGGAACTAGATGGCCAAATTTGAACTGTTTTATCCATTAGTATATGTCTTATTATCTGTTATCAAAAGTAAGTGATGTTCTTCATATCTTCAGAAACTCCTCTGAAAAAACATTCCAAGTGAGACAAATTGCCAACCTTATGCTTAATATATCAAATACAACTTATGATTCCTTCCTAAGTCTCCTAGGAGTTGTAGTATATATCTGTAGCCCTTACTATAATTTCTCATCATATAGAATTTAACAGCCACATACAGTTTAATGAAGAGATTTTGGGCGGTATTGGTTGTGAGAATATTTCTGAATCTTTTTGTTTATATTATGTATACATTTATTTATTTATTTCATTTGCATTTGAGAAAATCTGATGTATTTGCTGTAAGGACTAGGATTGCCTGTTTACATGTGGCAATAAAAATTAGCCATCTTTACTCAAGAAGTAGTCCCCAGACTAATCCACTGACCATAATCAAAGGCATCTTTGTTTTGCAGCTTTTTAGATTCTATTTCAAAATAACTGAATCACAATCTGCATATTAACAAGACAATCCATTCATCCATATGGACACTTAAGTGTGATCTGCAGGGAGTTAGACTGTAGTAACTCAATATGTCCATAGGTCCCTATTTACAGTTAGACTTCTCAATGTGTATTGATAAATCACAAATCCCTTCATGTATGACATACTTAAAGTCTTGACCATGATCTACCGTCCAACATTTTATTTCCAAATGTATTATTTTAAATTAAAGTAAAAAGAACCTATGGATTAATATCAGTTAGAGTATGGAATGTCTTAGGAACAGTGTCAGTTCCCATAGTTTTATGTCCTACATTCTTTAGGAGACAAGAAGCAGGTCACTCATCAGTTATTCTGAGTGTGACATTTAATTAAAACTAAAATATCTTGAACAGGCAGCTAGCTCGAGTCCCACACTCAATCCAAATTTATTTCAACCAAAACCACTTAGACATGTAAGTTATTAACTGTCTTGATGAAGCCAGCACAAGACATCTTGTAAAAATTTTATCCGTGCTCTTACTATGCAGTGATAAATTAAATTAAGAGATTGTTTGAACTAGCCAGCTCAGTAATTCTCTTGGTGAATAGGAAGTTCTCTGTCTAGAACACATATGTGAGATTTCTCACCAGAACAAGCTCAGTGTAAAACTTATTGATCAAATTGAGCAATCAGAATTCAAACTTGTCACATAACAGTTCTCACTTTGTTTCCTTTTGGGTGATATTCTGAAATTCTACCCCATAATTATTTTGCCAGCACTTATTCACACATCCTGTCATAATATAGGAAACCTGTCAGAACACAGTAAAAGCTACTAGAATGCAGGATAGAAGGAAGAGGAACTCATCCTCCCCTGCTTCAGAAACAAAATATACTTTGAATTACAAGCATTATAGAGTAACCAATAAAAAATATCCCCTTCCTGTAAGAGAATTATAATGCCTTCTACCCACTGGAACTGGTTTAGTGCTAGTGTGCAGACACCTCTCTATAGGAATGTGATACTTGAGGATGAACAACTGAGAAAAGATATTACAACCTGTGTATAATAATCTTATTAAGCTTTTTATGAGCACATGGTGACAACAGTTACAGGAGTAAAGCAGATATTTCAAATGAAAGCCATACAACCATTTACTCACGACTTAATTAGCTCATATAATAATTGCACATGAGTTCCCCAAGGATGTAACATTTCAGTTCTATTAAATTTGGTTGTTATGTTCTTCCTAGAAAAGATATTCCACCAGGCTGAACATTTTACAATTTTCATTAATTTTAACAACTTTTATGTTTGATGAAGTAAATAGCAGTCCTATTTTCTAGTATTCAAATTTATTGGCTGGAACACTTTATAATACAGTCAGATACATTTGTTTTAATCTCAAGATTAAGTACTAGCAAAAGAAAATAAAATATCTAACAAAAGATTTATTAAATATTTTGAAAGAATTTTGGATAACATGCCAGTAAAATGTAAAAATGACAATCAATTCAGGTGGCTAAATAGAAAATATTAAAAACAAAAACAAAAGATCAAAAGAAACAACAACAATAAAATCATTATACCTATCCTGAAGTCTTAGCTCATTCTGTCCTCAGAGGAACCAGAGAATCTACAGGTTACCTATAAGATTACAACTGAGGATTGGGTTCAGGACAGTTTTTAAATCTGCACATGTCACGGGGTAAATTGTATTTTGCTTAGGCTGACATCCCAGGCAAAATGAACCTTGAAGCTCTATATTACAAGGCGATAGACACCCCTTAAATATTTACAGCAAAACAGGGTAAGAACTGGATAAAGAAAATGTAGTATATTTACAAAGTAGAGTATTACTTGGCTCTTTAAAAATGACATCATGAATCTTGCAGGCAAATGGTTGGAACTAGAAAATAAATCATCTTGAATGAGGTAACCTAGATGCAGAAAGACACACATGGCATGTATTCACTTATGTCCAGACATAGCCACTCAGTAACTGATAACCAAGCTACAATCTACAGAGACAGAGATGTTAGACAAAAATGAAGGCACTGGGGACATGAATCCCCCTGGAAGTGGAAAATAGAATAGATTTTTATAGGAAGACTGGAGTGTGCGTGTGCGTGTGCGTGTGCGTGTGCGTGTGCGTGTGTGTGTGTGTGTGTGTGTGTGTGTGTGTGTGTTTATGTAGGAAGGTTGATGAAAAAAGAAGGATCAGATGTGAAGTTGGGAAGGAAGGAACTAGGATTGATGAGGAGGATGAGGAGAGAGAGCGAGCCAGAATTAAAGAGCATCTGAGGTGCAGTATGGAAGCCCAGTGTGCTGGAAACTCCCTATAAAATATGAAGGCATCTTAATGAAAATTCTTTCTAACAAGAGAGACAGAAACCCTCTTGACAACAAACAAAGCTTCTAGCATGGGGCTTGTGTTAATCCACATGAGTTATTGGCTGAAATAGTCCCATGAGAAAAACCCCAATAACCCTGCATGTTGCCAAGGCAATTAGTTGTTCACCACAAACTTACAGCAAGGTCTCCTTGCTGAAGACAACACCTACAGGACTCATTGAACAAAAAGTTGTTGAGCTACTGCCAACATAGAATCTTCCTTCTTATATACTAGTGTTTATGATATGGAAAGGTACTCTGCAGGTTACCAAAAAGAAAATGTAAATGCCACTGCAAACACAAAATCCTGGATCTACAATCTGTCCTGCCTAGAAATATACTAGGACAACGCTAGTATAAACTCTATTGACATAACCAATAAAGATCTGATTTGAATTAAGACTCATTTCATGAGGTAGAACTCATACTTATCACTGCTCGAGTGATAAGATCCTGAGACAAGATTGCCCAGAGACTTGGGATAAAATCAAATACTACTGGTCTAAAAATAAAAGTAACAATTAAAAATACTATTAATGATATTCTTCTTTACTTATACACCAATACCTTATTCAGCTATCCTCTTGCAGCAGATGGGAACAAATACAGAGACCTATAGCTAGACATTCTACAGAGAGAGAAACCTTGGAAAACGTAGGTCTCAGGGAGATATTCAATAAGCTTTCTTTTTTCAGGGCTAATGGAAGTCTGATGAAGAGGAGGTAAAAAGAATGGGAGAACCAGAGAGGACACCGGATACCAGAAGAACAACAGAGAAAAGCTTACATGAACTCACAGAGATGGGAACAGCATCACAGGACACATGCAGGTTGGCACACAGGTCTGCTTGGCATATGTGCTACAGCTTTCAGTTTAGTGCTTTAACTGGATTCCTGAATTCGCAAATGACAGAGTTTCTGATGCTTTTCCCTTTGCTTGGTGCTTTTTTATTTCTGTTTTCTTGTCTTGTCCAGCTCTGATATGATGATATTTTATTTTATCTTGATATATTTTATTTTATTATAGTTCGTTGTTATATTTTAGAAGGATGTTGATTTATAATGATACACAGAGGGGATTGGTTCCAGATGAGAGAAGTAGGGAGTGACTGGGAGGTGTAGAGGGAGAGAAAACTGTCGTCAGATTATATTGTATAAGAATCCATGTTTTAAAAAAGGGAAAATGGTTGAAAAATGAACATTTGGGAGGCAATTTATTACAATATCGAAGGGACCACAAACACCTTTTCTTTTGAATTAGAAGAGTGATAAAATTTATGAAGCCCAGTGGACCTTTAGGTTTTGGTTTTTAAGTCTAGGATTAAAAAGAAAAAATGTGTGAAATTTTTATAGGGTGAGATGAACATTGAAAAGAGAAATAGAATATGATGATATTATGTGATTGTATGAGGAAAGTTTTAACTGTGTGCATGTTTTCGTGTGTGTGTGTGTGTGTGTGTGTGTGTGTGTGCGTTGTTTGTTATATGTATTGCAGTTGTATATACGTGCGTGCTTGGAAAGTGGGAAGTACACATGAGGAAAACAGGAGGAAAGACTCCAGAGGTCATCGTCTCACATAAAAGTGAAATATCAAAGAAAAGGTTCACAGAGACATACTGTACTCAGAAGAAAACCAAAGTGTGTCATTGTGCTATCCTTGACCTCTGTGTGCAGCAATATTGTCAAATCCAAACGTGCTCCATGGAGCACAAAATGTTTCAGCTATTACGTTAGCTGTGGGATTTTCCTGGGTGAGCGATGACTCGCTGACCTTGACTTATGTGCCTCCTCTGTACAATTCTAGAAAAAGTAGCAGTTCAAGGTGCTTAGAAGCCCAATAGAACAAAATGGACAAACAACCCAGGTGCTCTACCAAAGACCAGATGATATTGGTTTCTCAAAAAATTCATCCTTGGCTGTGGCTTACAGAAACAGATATTTCCCCCCTATGACACATAGTTGGTATTTGGAGCGAAATCTATCAAAAAGACAGAATTCCAGAATGCAAACTGAAAATAAAATAAATTCTCCACAGTATTTTCTTCCATATAACGGTAATAATGATGATGATGATGATGATGATGATGAAGATGATGATGATGATGGTGTCAGGGCTGGAAGGATGACTTAGCACTTAAGAGTGCTCATTGCTCTTTTAGAGGACTGAGTTTCCTTCCCAACAGCCATCCTGGCAGCTCCCAAATGTTTGAAACTCTAGCTTCAGGATATCCAGTGGGCATATTGATGCAGAGAGCATACATGTGCACACACATTACACAAATTATACAAAGTATTTAAAAATTATATTAGAACTATTATATATGGTAAGTATTTATTACACTATAAAACATTTATTTCTATGTCCAAATAACAGTAAATATCTCATAGATATGTGATGCAATATTAAATTCCACCATCAAGATGTTGTAAGATCATGACCAGATACAAATTGAAAACTTTTTTCATTGTTTAATATAAAAAGAAATTCTATTTACAGAATACTGAACTGGAATTAGCATATATGCATGTATATGAATCTATGCATATATATGTATGTATGTATATATATATGTATACATGTGTGTGTATAATATCCATTTCAAAAATAATAATGCCTCTTGGTCTGAGTTAGATGATTTTTGTGTATGTGAGGATTCCATAGGATACATAGTGAATTGGATACAAGCCAAAAAAACCAAAAGAACCAAATAAATAAACAAACAACTTAATAAATGTAAGATGCTTTATTTAATCCCCATTTAAATTAAATGAACTCAATCATTTATACAAACATGTAACATGTAAACAATATGGACTGATGAATACATGTACAGCATATTAAACTGCATCAATAACATAAGTCTTTCATTGCAGTTGAATGTTACTTTGTTATTTTACTATCGAGGAAGAAATGTAATGCAAATTATGAAGTGTTTTTCTATTTTAACAGCAAAGAGTAGATGCTAGGAATCACTTGTGATAAGTTATGAAGAGATCAAGCTTCATAACGCTGAATAAGTACAATCAGTTGTCAACTGTCTCCATTTAAGAAAACATCCATTGGAGTGATTCATTGACACCAATACACTTAATATTAAAGTATACTTTGTGCTATTAATTCTGTCTCGTATAGATATATTTCCTTTTCATCCGTGTCCTCTAGAATTGCTGTTAACCTTTCAGAAACCTCAAACTCTGTGAAAACATCTTCCAGCTTTTGATTTTATCGTCAAATATTCTGTTGGTTTCTTTCTATCTCTAGCCATCTCTCCCTATTTTCTCTCTCTCTCTCTCTCTCTCTCTCTCTCTCTCTCTCTTTGTGTGTGTATGTGTGTATGTGTTGTGTCTGTATGGATGCCTTTAGATTCTAGATTAGAATATCTTGATTTGTTAAATTTGGAGAGGTTTTATGTATGAATATGTTTAGTTATTTATATAATCATATATATGATAAAATTCAGTTTGTTCTGTTAACATACATTTCTGACATAGAAAACTCTGAAGTATTTCTTAAAACCTGACATACTTTAGATATTTATCACATGTATTAACTATTGATACTTTTGTTGAATTAATTTAATGGTCAATGTATTAAAATATATAATTACCAAAGAATAAAATTATAACACAATTTCTTTCTTTCCTCCTCAGATAGGAGAGGGTAGTTATTTTATCTATATGATTTAGAAAGCTTAGAGAACCAGATAACATTATCTAGGTGTTAGGAAAATAATTAAGAAAATAAATAATCCTGAATATAAATGAATAGATAAATTTCAAGGCAAGGTTGATAAATAGGGCATTGTGTGATTTGTTTGAGAATAAATTAACTCCCCTACATATTCACGGAACTATTCCATCTTATAAAACACAAATTGTTGGAAGAATGCAATAGACACTGTTTAATATCTATTGTTTATCTAGTATCATAATAGAATTAAAAGAATACTAGTACATGCCAAGTAATAATTTATAAATGAGTGCCCTATTGACCTAGTTAGGGTAATTATTGCTGTGATGATGTCACGTAACCCTGGGATGGTCTGAATGAGAATTTTCCCAATGCGTCATATTTTTGACTGCTTACACATCAGGTGTAGCACTATTTGAAAACGATTATAACAATTTGTAGGTGTGGCTTATGAGAATAGGCATGGGCTTGTTGGAGAAACTTTGTCAGTGGGGGTCATCTTTTTAAGGAGACAAAAGCCCATGCTAGGCCCAATCTCTCTTTACACTTGTAGATCAGGATGTAGCTCTCAGTTGCTGTTCCAGCAACATGCTTTCAGACATACTCCCTCCCATATGATAATGGATCTACTGAAACTGTAAGCAAGACTCCAGTTGAATGCTAATTTTTAAATAAGAGTTGCTTTGTTCATGGTGTCTCTTCCTAGCAATATAACAGTGGCTAAGGCAAACAACATGACCTAAAGAAAGTTGGGAGAAAAGGGATTTATTTATCTTAATTTGCAACATCATTGTTCATCAGGGAAGGCAGTCAGGACAGTGACTCAACAGGGCAGGAACCTGAATGCAGGAGCTGATGCAGGCCATGAAAGAGTGTTACTTACTGATTTACTTCCCATATTTTATTTAGCATGTTTTCATATAACACAGGACAATGAGTCCCCTGCTAGCCCCACCAAAAAATTTTGGACAGTCCCACATCAACCAGGAAAGAAGAAAATATTCTATGGGTTGCCTACAGTTCTTATGAAAGCATATTCACAGCTGAGGTTCCTTTTTCCTTGATGATTCTAGTTTCTGTCAACTTAAAATAAAACTATCCAGAAGAACAGTAAACTGGAGTGTATCTGCTACAGATGATGTTAGCTCTCCATCTGCCCCTTTTGTTTTTTGATGCATCTACTTATATGAGAAACTAGCTTGAAATCTGAGTGAAAATACTTTAAGTATTTACTTCAGAACCAGTTTAAGAAGCTGAGCAAAAGGCCACAATCACACTGATACCAAAACCTCACAAAGACCCAACAAAGAAAGAAAACGTCAGACCAATTTCCTTTATGAATATTGATGCAAAAATACTCAATAAAATCCTCGCAAACCGAATCCAAGAACACATCAAAACGATCATTCATCATGATCAAGTAGGCTTCATCCCAGGGATGCATGGATGGTTTAATACCCAGAAATCCATCAATGTAATCTACTACATAAACAAGCTCAAAGAAAAAAACCACATGGTCATTTCATTAGATGGTGAAAAAGCATTTGACAAAATTCAACATCCCTTCGTGATAAAAGTCTTGGAAAGATCAGGAATTCAAGGCCTGTTTTACTAAACATAGTAAAAGCCATATACAGCAAACCAGTAGCCAACATCAAACAAAATGGAGAGAAACTCAAAGTAATCTCACTAAAATCAGAGATTAGACAAGGCTGCCCTCTCTTTCCCTATCTCTTCAATACAGTAATTGAAGTTCTAGCTAGAACAATTAGACAACAAAAGGAGGTCAAAGGGATACATATTGGAATGGAAGAAATCAAAATATCACTCTTTGCAGATGATATGATAGTATACTTAAGTGACACGAAACCTCCACCAGAGAACTGCTGCAGCTGATAAACAACTTCAGCAAAACGGTCGGATATAAAACTAAATCAAACAAATCAGTAGCCTTCCTATATTCGAAGGATAAACAGACTGAGAAAGAAATTAGGGAAATGACACCCTTCACAATAGTCACAAACAATATAAAGTATCTTGCTGTGACTCTAACCAAGCAAGTGAAAGATCTGTATGACAAGAACTTCAAGTCTCTGAAGAAAGAAATCGAAGAAGACCTCAGAAGGTGGAAAGATCTCCCATGCTCATGAATTGGGAGGATTAATATAGTAAAAATGGCCATCCTGCCAAAAGCAATCTACAGATTCAATGCAATCCCCATCAAAATTCCAACTCAATTCTTCATAGACTTAGAATTCTCAAATTCATTTGGAACAACAAAAAACCCAGGATAGCAAAAGCTATTCTCAACAACAAAAGAACTTCTGGGGTAATCAGCATTTCTGACCTCAAGCTATACTACAGAGCAGTAGTGATAAAAACTGCATGGTATTGGTACAATGACAGGCAGGTAGATCAATGGAATAGAACTGAGGACCCAGAATTGAACCCACACACCTATGGTCACTTGATTTTTGACAAAGGAGCAAAAACCACCCAGTCGAAAAAAGACAGCATTTTCAACAAATGGTGCTGGTTCAACTGGCAGTCTACATGTAGAAGAATGCGAATTGATCCATTCCTATCTCCCTGTAGAAAGCTCAAATCCAAGTGGATCAAGGACCTCCACATAACACCAGATACATTGAATCTAATAGAAGAGAAAGTGGGGAAAACTCTCGAACACCTGGGTACGGGGGAAGAGTTCCTGAACAGAACACCAATGGCTTATGCTCTAAGATCAAGAATCAACAAGTGGGACTTCATGAAATTGCAAAGCTTCTGTAAGGCAAAGAACACTGTCAATAGGACAAAATGGCAACCAACAGATTGGGAAAAGATCTTACCCAATCCTATGTCCTATAGAGGGCTAATATCCAATATATATAAATAACTCAAGAAGTTAGACTCCAAAAAACCAAATAATCCTATCAAAAAATGGGGAACAGAGCTAAACAGAGAATTCTCAACTGAGGAAATTCACAGGGCTGGGAAGCACCTAAAGAAATGCTCAACATCCTTACTCATCAGGGAAATGCAAATCAAAACAAGCCTGAGATTCCACCTCACACCAGTCAGAATGGCTAAGATCAAAAATTCAGGTGACAGAAGATGCTGGCAAGGATGTGGAGAAAGAGGAACACTCTTCCAATTCACAAAAATAACTTGTTATAGAACAATTAGCTGTAGGTAAAATACACTATTTTAGAGAACAGTAAATCATCATGTCTTATTCTCTGAGCAATACAATCTCTGATATGTCTAATGAGTTTTCTAATTTTAGGTTCCAGAAGGATTTTGCAATTTTAGTAGGAAATGGTGTTTTCTTCTTACCCCACTGAGGATTCACTGTCCCATTGTTCCTGGAGATGGATTATCCCATTGTTACTGAGGATGGCCTACTCCATAGTTCCTGAACATACACTCTCCCATGGTTACTGAGGACACACCACCCCATAGTTACTGAAATGCACTCTCTCATTATTACTGAGAGTTAACGTTCCCGTAGTTCTGAGGAGGGAGTATCCCATCGTTACTGAAATACACTCTGCCAAAATCCCTGAGGTTGTACTTTGTCATATGCCCTGAGTATCCACTATTACATAGTTCCTGAAAGTTCACTTTTTCAATGTTATTGAGGAGAAGCTATCTCATAGTTACAGAGGATACACATTTCAGAATACCACATTGCAAGTGACATTTTTTAAGCCGAACTTTCTGTCACCACACACATCTCTTCTTGACAATGATAACAGGAGACTTCACAACAAAGATATCACTGCTATTCTTCTAAATGTCAATAACAGGAGAGTTCTTGAGTCTCTAAAAAACAATCTACAATATCATTTAAATAGGTTAGTCTTGGGCTATGAGAGAGCCTCTAGTCCTTGCATTTGTATCCGTGACAGGATTTAGGACGGAATATGATTGAAGGAAAGAATAGTATATCATTAGCAAATAACACCCAATAGTCAAAGTTGCCCAGGGATTCACTGTTCTTGCAAGGTTCGAGTGTTTTAGTTAAGTGTACAAATTTAAACAAAATACATTGGGGGCTAACTCAGGAGGACTGCTTTAATTTCACAGGCCAACTATGGCTATATAGCAAAACACCATCCAAAACAAACAACAGGAATGACATAAGTATCCAAGCAGTTTACCATACAGAATTACTGTTAAGAAAAAAATAATTGACCTCTTCTAAAATGTAAAGAACAAGAGATTTGCCTCTCATATTAGCGAGTCACAATTTGTCTCCATTTCATCTAACCTAGTCTGCTCCTCATCACAATATGCATAATTTGCTTTAAGGATATGCATAGACAGAGATATTCATCTATATTGAGATCAATTAAAAGTACTTCATTATATTTTGTTGGTCATAACTGAAGGCTGTTTGAAAGAAATATCTAAAAGAACCTATATTCTATGCAAAGAGAAAATCATGAAGGAAACTCATTAGTCTGTGATTCGGAATCCTAATTGCTTCAGTCTGATGGAAGTAAAACACATCAGCCCATGCCTAAGAATATAGGTTATACTTACTCAAAATTATGTGAATCTTATACTACATAGTGTCTTACAAAGTTAGCTTACCCTAGGGTAAAACAAACAAATAAACAAAATTACAGATGAAAGAGACTAAAAATTGCATATTACAGCAAAAGAAGACAGGGAGGCATGAGAAACAAATTGTTATAGTTTAGGAGATATTCAGTGCTAGGGACAATGTGGGTAAGGTAAAGAACATGTTTCAAAACACGTTGGTATCTTGTTAGCAGTTAAACACTTCCCAAATGATGACATTATTAGCCATTCTACTTCGTGAAGGATGAATTGGACTAAGGTAAGTTGCAGGTGGCCTACCCCTGGACATGGTGATAGACATACAGAGGCAAGAAGAAACAGCTTGGGAACTAGTAGGATAAAAGCATACTTAATCAACACAGCCAGACTAACTAATTGGGAAGCAAAGATTTTAATGGAATGAAACCCAGAAATGAATCACAAACTCAAATCTATAGGCATGCTGCAATGTGAATCATAAGACAAGCTTCACTAAACCATATTATAGTCTGTGTACAGATAAATCTGATACCAATGATAAGACAAAAATCTATCTTATCAATGACTAACCAAAAGTTATTCAGGTCTATTATGATCCCAAAAGACAAATGACAAATTTGACAAATATGTCCTTCTAAAATAAGGGCATTCTGTTTACGACTTTAGAAATTATGATAGCTTAGAAATAATTCTAACCAAGACATAACAAACCACCGATATTCTTGTGCAAATTAATTAATTGATTAATTTTAAATTAAAAAATTCCTCACATAAACTGTGTATCATGAGTAGGTTAATGTAGAGTCTGATCTTACTTAAGGCAAATATGAATAAATAAAAGAGAACAATAAAAATTAGGTGGCGATTTGGACCTTTTTTCCCATACTGAGGAATGGAAGTCTGATTTTTTTTTATTTATTTATTTATTTATTTTTTGATATTTTATTTACATTTCCGATGATTCCCCTTTTCTTTAGAAACCCCGTGTCCCCTCCCCCTCCCCGCCTCTGTGAGGGAATTCCTCCTCCCACCAACCCCCCCACCCAAA
>CM052713.1:66696648-66710606 GCA_028551405.1 Uromys caudimaculatus | reverse complement strand
AGAGGACGACCGGGGGAGGGTCAGGCCCATTGACGTTCTTGCTCCCTCCATGGGGCTGCCAATTCCCTCCGCTCCTTCAGACTTTTCTCCAACCCCGCCATCTGGTACCTCACTCTCAGTCCAGCGGTTATTGTTAAGTGAAACTTAGACATTCTGAACTTGTGGGCTAATATCCGCTTATCAGTGAGTACATACCATGTTCGTTCTTTTGTGACTGAGTGAATTTCTTATAAAGATGTTTGATGCTAATATTTCATCTATATGATCTATCCTTATTTTATGACTTTTCAGTGATGTGAGTCTCTTCTAAGTTGCTGTGTTATCTCTCTAACATGAATTCCAGATCATTTCCTGATTTTCTTTTAAAAGTTATTTTACTATAAAGTATGTTAAATTTCTGAATTATAGCTTCAGTAGTTCATTGTTGCACTCAGACGTCCCCCTTGGTCATTGGAACTTTGGAAGGGGCTGCCTGAGGGTTCTACTCTCACGTTAGTATTCCTTACTTTGGTCCTCATCACTACTGGTAAAGGACTACCCGCAGTATTCATGCTCTAGTACCCATGAAAATAAAATGTCTACTACACCCAGGTAAGAATGATCTGTTTATACGTTTTTTCTTTGCTTATGGCTTTTATAATTTATTTTCTATTTGCTTTGCAAGATTATGGTCAGTTCTCATATGTTTATTTCTTTGATTATATTTAAGAGATTACTTACTCTTTAAATTTATAAACAACTAAAAATATATTTTATATGTATATATGTATATATATATACATATGTCATGAAACATAATATATATGCAAATGTCATGTATATGGGTATATATTCAGGTAAGTGCCTCCATTTTTGTAATGTTTTTTGAGAACTTCACCCTATGTGCATTCCTTAAACATAATATCTTATTTATATTTGATATACTTAATAATTTTACTATATAATGGCTGCTTAGGTAATTGTTTCTCATGAAATCCATTATTTTCAATATTTCTGAATATTCATTTGATAATATTAGCCCGCAAGCTTTCAACCTCACATCTAGCAAGAGTTCATTTAACAGTCATTTATTTTCTTCACTCTGCCTTTTAACATAATTTGCAGTAGAAACTAACCAAATAATGTACTCTCAGGAAAAAAAATATTGATTGCAAAGACACACATTTTTTTCTAGGTTTCTTAGAGATATGTAATGTTGTTCATACATTATATATTATACATTATATATTATACATTATGTAAATATATATTATATACATACATTATATATATATATATAAATATATATATAATGGAAGAAAAATACTTCAACACTCTCAAAATGAACTCTTTACAACATTGAAAATCCATAACATGAAAAGCTAGACATAATTTCCCAGAGATTCATGCTAAACCCCTCTAACATATGCTCCCTTGTAGAGCATGTATTGTAAATCACATGCAATATGGATTTAATAAACCTAAGTAAGATGACTTTAATTTCACTACACAGTAAGATAACTGTAGCTTAATATACACATGTAAAATAACCATTTGTAGAACATGAGTACTAAAGGCTATATGTAATATAATTCCTAAAATTGAAAGTAGACTTAAGTAGTCCCAGTTTATAGAAACACTACGACATATCTATTATCATTTTAGATGGCACAGACATGATCTTTTCTCATAGAATCTAACCAATTAATATATCAGTATATATATTTTTCAACAGTATCCAATATTTGGTTTCATTTTATTTCTCCATTCTCTAAATCCCCAAATCTTCCCAGAAACAAAACAAGACGAGAGAGAGAGAGAGAGAGAGAGAGAGAGAGAGAGAGAGAGAGAGAGAGAGAGGTATCACTAAGTACATTTTGGCTTGAGAAATTATTCTTAGCCTGAGCCGTGACCTGGAGTGCAGATGATATGCATACCCAGTGTCACTCTATTTAAGAAAATTGTTTTTCTCTCTCCTATAAGCAATCAATTTCAAATAGCTTTGTGCTTAGAAGTGGGACTTTGTACCCAATTCTGTTTCTCCTAGGTATTGTCAGAATTTAATATGTGGAGGGCTTTGTTATGCTTTTACAATTTCTCTGAGTTGACATATCTATAAGTCCTGCCTTTCCTGGAAAATGTTATTTTCTTGAAGTCATCCATCACTTATAGCTCTTAGGTATTTCTCCCTCTGCCTTTGCATAAATCCCGACCTTTGATATAGATATCACTATTAGGCTAAGTGTGCCAATGACTCTTAATGACCACATTTAATAGTGAGTTTTATGTGAATTACCATCAACTCTAAGAAGAAGCTTCATGTTTGAGGTTTAAGTGGTATTATCTATGAGTAGAAGATACTCTTAAAAGCTCATTTTCAAATGGTAAGGGAAATAACGTTTTTTGAAATGTAAATAAATAAAATAACCAATAAAAATATGTAAAAAGCTCATTTTCATTGCTGCTTTTTTCTTTATTTTTTATAAGCTCCAAAATCAGAAAACTATTTGTTCACAATTAAATATTATATATCACTAGGTTGTATTCACAAACACACTGCATGAAAGCTTCAAAAATAGCTTGATAAATAAATATTTAATAATCCTTTAGGTCTAGTGTTTTTAAGCCAGGAGTTTTGACTGTAGGTCGTAATCCCTTTGGAGTCAAATGACTCTTTCACAGGAATCACAGATCAGGTGACATACCTACCATATATTTACATAACAATTTATTACTGTAAGAAACTACAGTTATGAAGTTGCAACTAAATAATGTGATGGTCGGGGAACACCACAGATTGTGACTGTATGAAAGGCTTGGAGAACTAGGAAGTTTGGGAACCACTGTTATAAAGAGAGACACCTACAAGTGCCTAATTAGTGCACCATGTTCACAGTAGTCCCGAAATGAAAGCAACCCACATATTTATTAGTGTAGGAATCCATAAAGAATGTATTGAATATCTACAATGAAATATAACTAGATCATAGGGTAAACTGAAATTATATAAGTATTTTTTCAAAGCTTCCTAAAAATAATTGTAAAAGTAAAAAAGCATTGCTGTTAGAAAGCCCCATATATGACAAATATTATAGGCTACTGCCATTATTTTGGGTTGACCTCCAAAACTTGACAACAAGAATCAAGGGCATTTAGTCATACATAGAAATGATTGCAATATTTCCATGATTTGTACAGATTATGGGTAATATGCTGGCTTTCTGCTGTTTCTTCATTCAGCAACTATGCTGTTACTTTTTTAAAAAAAAATTTACTATAGATTTCTCTTTGCAGAATCACTGCCTGAAGATGGTTGAATAGGCAGGCATTATCTAAGTACTTCTCTATGGCTTTAATATAGTTTACAAATGCCTGAGGGGAGAATTAGTCCTCAACTCTTTCAATGTTGGTTGGCCCATATTTTAATTTACAGTTTGCATAAATATTTAATGTAAAGAACAAACCTTCTAGAGTCAGTGTTAAAGGGGATGAGATCACTCTATGTATCTGTCTCTTTTATACAAAGTCAACCCTTCAGTTCATTGCTCAATAAATGCTGGCAACATTATGAAATATTCTCATATGAAGGAAATTGAGAATCTAATTTCATTTAGCCCAATTGTATGCAGAGATTACAAATGCTTCCATTATCTACTGTAATGACCCACTAAGGGGAATAGCTGTGAGGAGATTGTGCTGAGTGATTGAAGCCTTTATCATTATTTTAATACATATTTGAAGACCTGCCATTGAGAAACCCTTTGGAATTAAAGTAAACAACTATCTGAACTTTCAGTTGATTGTGTAGGGAGAAAGTGTCCATCTTATTGCAGTACTTCATAAAATAGTATAATTTTAAATGATTAAAAAACACATTTTTCTGCTATTGCTGTATTTTACCATACTTAAAATTGTTTTTTCAAGGCTTGGTTTTAAAAATAGGGAGCTTAAAATGTAGAAAGAGGAAGAAATAGCTTATTCTACTTAATTACATATAAACACAATTTTAAACTCACAGTTGAAATTTTAGTGATTATAAATTTGCCTGTGACTTCATATGTTTGAGTTGCTGACTAAAGATCTCCATATATCCCAAATATTACAGGCTATTGACATAATTTTTAGTGACTTCCACATGTTGTTAGCAAAGCGCTATTGTTCAATATACCAAATACTCGACTCTAAATGCACAGAACTCAGTCAGCTAAGTACTGGAATGGAAATTTTGTCCTTGTTGGTTAGCTTTGATGGTGTGTGAGGGTATTAGGATCATACCAGAGCTCAAAAGTCATTGTCTGTCTGACCCAGCTGTGAACTTTGAGTGCCACAATGACAAACTGTCTGTCCAAATACAATCACTGGTACAATAGTGCCATAGATATTATTGGAGTAACTAATCCCTTTCAAACTGGATTTAAGACATACTGGGACAAAGACCCATAATTAACATTGTTAAAGTGGCCAACATCCTGTAGTTAGATGTGCCAGAGGCCCTAAAGAAATACCTAATACTATTATTCTGCTCACTAAATGTAACTATAAAATGACCCTAATGATTTATTGCTCAGTACTTCTCTTGGTCCTCACCAGAGAAGGATATTCTTCTCGCAGTAGTTAACAAATAATTCAGAAACCTAAAACTAGTCAACACGCAGAAAACAGTGCTTAGCCCTAAAGAAGAAGTCAGTATCACATCTTTTCCCAAGGTCCTGGGAATTTCCAGAAAGGCAGGATGGAAAGATAACATTGGCAATAGGTAGTGGATAACTTCAAGTTATCTATATAGTTATGTCATATGATATAATGTCATAATATAATGTAAACATCCTTAAACAAAACATGAGCAAGATCTGCACAAACTCAAGTTAGACAAAATCTGAGCAAAAAATTTGACTGAGGAGCAATAGTCATTTGACAGCTAAATAGAGAGGTAGAGGCAGTTATCTTTAACAGTATGAGTTCCAGTCTATAAATTATATTTTAGGCCAGACTCTGTACCTAAGAATGGTTGGTTAGCATAAACTGGTCTGGAGAGATTTATAGAAAAGAATAAGACAAAGAGAATATGAAGATAGATGGGTAAGGAGGTAGAAGTAGATATTGTAGGAATTGGGAAGGAGGCAAATATAATCGAATTAAATTATATAAAATTATTAAAGAATTAGTAAAATGAGGATGAGTAAAATAATTTTGCATTTTATTATATACACTTTGTGTCCTCCCACCCATCTCTGTGTGTGTCTGTGTCTGTGTGTGTCTGTAGATGTTCTCATGTGTTTAATTATGATGTGATAGGCACACTCTCCAAGACAAATGGGTGGAGGTTAGTGGACCACTTCATGGAACAGATTCTCTCCTTCTATTTATACATGGTTCAAGAAATTTGAACTCAGATCACTAGGCTGGCAAAGAATGTTCCAATTCTAACTGAACCATTTTGCTGCTCTCATGTTTTTCCCATTACTTTTAATGTACTAGAGTATATTGAACCTTAGGTGTAGCTGATATTATAAATATGTTAATATTTATAATAATTAAAAGAAAACAAAATAAAAATTTTCTAGAACCCTAGTAAATGCATTTATTTTTAGAGAAATGGTTTTACTCTATACCCCTGAATAGCTTGGAATGCAGCACGCTTTCACTAATTCATGGAGATGCCCCTGCCTGAATGTGGGGATTAAGGGCATGTGCCTCTACAACAAAGCTCTTAAATATATTTTAATTTTATATAAATAGAAAATAAATCCAACAGCTTTGCCTCTTGTGCTTTTATGATCTATAGTAATGCTAAACTTCCACAATATTTAGAGAAATTATTTCCTTAAAAAAGTTTATTTTTAATAATTGGAGTATATTAAAATGTATTTATCATTTGTGAAAGTCATAAGTAGATAAAATCACTTTGATCAAGTCTAATTTCCCCACCGTTTACCCTCCTCCTTCTGTTGTAATCACACCACAATTAAAATCTTCCTACTTTTTGTATTTGTTGATGTGCACTCTGAAGCTCGTCAGTGCTCTCAGGCACATGGGTGCCAGGCCAAAACCTGGAGCCCTGACATCTGTTCAGGAGTTTGTATATAAGGATGAAAGTGTTCTTCATTAAACATAACATATATTTAGATAAATTATACAAATGAATTTTCTCAGTTTATTTTTTTCAGACCATGTCTGTATTGCTGTCATATCAGCCACATTGCTGGATTAAAATTCCTTTAGAGCCCAGCATGGAGGCATGCACCTTTAATCCAGAATTAGAGAAACAAAGGCAGGTAAAAAGAAATGAGTTCATTGCCAACCTGATTTATGTGAAGAAAAAGCCCCTCAAAAGAAAACAAATCAAATTTCTTAAAGAATAATTAATTTGAACGTAGTAAACATTCAGGAAGTTAATTAAACTTATTTTCCCATGGATGGGAGATAGAAATATTATACTCTTATTGTTTGAGCTAACTTTTGGGTCAAAAGCACAGCAATTGTAAGAAATTTGGAAGTCCAAGTTCTAACTCACTCAGGAATGCAGAATTTTGAAATGTCAAGAGAAGATATAATAGTCACCTACCGCATAACAGGGTCCTCATCACCAATGAAATACTCACATTTGCCACAGTTTAGGTCCCACCTTATCTACTGCTACATATAATTATAGAAAATAGTAGTGAAATGCTCCTGAAAGGAAATGACATGAAATCTTAAAAGTCTCAGCCCCACTGGGAAGCACATGGTGGCTTCTCAGCAAGGTTAAATACTAAGTGAACGAGAAGACTGAGTAATGAAAGCGTCATGGAATAAGCATCATGCCCATTACAACTGTATTCCTTCTCTTCAGTCTTCTGAAAACTGCCAAGAATGTGCCTCTGCTGGAAGGATTAAACACCACGCAGCAACCAGTGATGCTGAAAGCAAACAAAGCCAGAGGCTAAATTATAGAGACCTTCTGAGGTCAACAGATTTGGCCCTGAATTTAACCAAATGAAAAGGATTGATAAGCCACTACAAATCAAATGATGCTAAACAACATCCTGTATCTAACTCTCTGTCGCAAACCTGTACTAAAATTCCAACTGTACGCATTGCTAGCTTCAAGTGTCTGTTGTTTTAGAGATACTGTGATAGGGAAAGTATAATTATAAGTTTCACTGGAAAATATGTGCACCCAAAAGCACAATCTCATTTAGTGCTGCTAAGGACACTGACTAAAGCGGCAAATTTAGCAATATGTTATGAATTTACTTACATGCACTTTGATTCACTATTAATGGTAATTTCAAATATAGTTTTTACAAATTATATCTTCTCTCTCCATTTTCTGAGGTCTTTTTCAATTTCTTTCTTGAGAGACTTGAAGTTCTTGTCATACAAGTCTTTCATTTGTTTGGTTACAGTTACCTTAAGATATTTCATATTGTTTGTAAGTATTGTGAAGGGTGCTGTTTCCCTATTTTCTTTCTCAGCCCATTTATCATTTGTATAAAAGAAGGGTACTTATTTGTTTGAGTGAATTTTATATCTAGTCAATTTGTTGAAGTTGTTTATCAGCTGTACAAGTTCTCTGGTAGAATTTTTGGGGTTGCTTAAGTATACTATCGTATCATCTGCAAATAATCATACCTTGACTTCTTTTTTGCCAATTTGCATCCCCCTTGATCTCCTGTCTTTGCCTTATTGCTCTAGCTAGAACTTCCAGTAATATAGTCAATAGACACAGGAAGAGTGGGCAGCCTTGTTTTGTTCCTGATTTTAGTGGGATTGCTTCAAATATATCTTCATTTAATTTGATATTGACTGTTGGTTTGTTGTATATTGCTTTTATTATGTTTAGGTTTGGGCCTTGAATTTCTGTTCTCTCTAATAGTTTAACATGAAGGGGTGTTGTATTTTGTCAAAGGCTTTTTCAGCATTTAATGAGGTGATCATGTGATTTTTTTCTTTGAAATTGTTTATATAATGGATTACGTTGATGGATTTTCATATATTGAACAAACCCTGAAATCATGGGATGAAGCCTACTTGATCATGGTGAATGATCATTTTGATGTATTCTTGGATTCAGTTTGCAAAAATTTTATTGAGTTTTATTCCACTGATATTCATAAACAAAATTAGTCTGAAGTTCTCTTTCTTTGTTAGGTCTTTGTGTAGTTTAGGTATAATTGTGGCTTTACAGAAGGAATTAGGTAGTATTCCTTCTGCTTCTATTTTGTGGAATAGTTTAAGAGGATTGCAAAGTCTGGCCTGAGTTAGTTGAAACATCTAACCCTGGAGAGACTTGAAGCCCCAGGGACCTCATTTTTCTGTTACATTCTTTTCAAGTATGTCCATTGACTTTATAATAGAATGTTTACTTTTAACAATTATATTATTATGTTATATTCTAGATATTATTAAACATAATTTGAAGGTCTCCAAAAGACATCTTTTGGAGCCCTGGCAACAGGCCTATGGCACAAATGGGAAGTGACTAGACTGTTAACGTGCAAGGCATAGTGGGAAGAAGTTAGGTCACAGGGCACACTTCCTTGATCATGATCCTGGGAGTCTATTTTTCCTACCTCTTGCTTTCCCCACTTTTTAGGTTAAATAAGGTGACCTATTTGGGTCCACTCCTTGCTCCCCAACATAAGGTTATACCTTGACACAAAATTAAAGCAATAGAGTCAAGTTACTTGGCTAAAACTGTGACTAAAGTCTCTGAGAGTGTAAGCCACATTGGCTTTCTTCTAAGTTGATTTTCTCAGGGTTTTTTTCCCCTCAGAGTAACTGGAAGCTGACTGAGAATTGAGAGGATTGGTGATTAGTGAAATTAATACAATGAACATAAGTAGTACGATAGTCCCTTTTTATAACTTATGATATCTAATACTGAGTAAGAAATTTACATATAAACTATAATAAATCATGTTAGCAAATAGTTCAGATAGTCGGGGCATTTGCTGTCCAATCTGGTGAGCTGAGTTGGAACACAGGACTTACATGGTGAAAGGAAAGAAGTTATTCTGGAAAATTGGCTTCCACATTCAATTTATGTGTGCATGCATACATACACACATACAAATACACACACATACTCACATGTGCACACACACATAAATACATGCATACATACACAAACATACAGACTCATATACATACACATGCACACATATACACTCACATACATATACACTCACACACACACACATACACCCACACCCATCCACATTGGCATACATAAATATGCACAAAAATGCATATGATAGCATATACACTCATACACGTACATACAGTTACAGACACTCACATACATTTAGCTGAATTTAAGTTATCACAAATGCTATTTAAATTGGTGAAAAATGCCTGAGATATATATTTATTCATATAAATTCTCATCACAGCAGCACTAATAATGAGCTATTGGTCAAGTATTTCCCATACATTAATGACTGTGGAATCGAAAGTCTCATTATACCTCAAAGTTCTTCTAATCCAGACTCTCATTAACTTTTAGGAAAGTTTGGGTCAAAAAGTCATAAATTTCCAGAAGAAATGTGCATATATGATTCATACCCCTGATAATGTGCAAATGAGAAATGTCACCACTAAATACATTTACAATGAAATTCAAAGTCCTTTTTGTAAGACTATTTTATGAAAAATATATATGGGAATACAAATACAAATCAATTCATGTATATCCTTTTCGAATTTATATTCAAATTTAAATAGTAAGTACCTAATTTCTATGCATTTTCATAGAAATTTTACAAATGCCTCAAGACTGGGTTATTTTTTACTTTTCTACAGTCACATTGTGTTTACACTTCCTACCATTGAACTCATTTGCTTTGTGTATGTTTTATTATTTGTCTTTCTTGACAGACTGTCAGATTCTTGAGAGGTTTTACTATGATCTTGCAGTAATTACAATCTCTTTAGGGCCACTTGTTGCTATGATACTACTGAAAAATCTATAGATTACTTGAAAATGCTGAATGTGTATTTTATTCAATAATGATCACTGTTAATAAATTTCTCAATGTTAATATAAGTAAAATATCAAAAATTGTTAACTTCTTGCCTCTGATTTCTATACTGTAGGCAGATGAAAATTAGTCGTGCGTGTGTGTGTGTGTGTGTGTGTGTGTGTGTGTGTGTGTACATCATAAAATTTCGGTTTTATTTGTGTAAATTTCCCATCTTCAATGTTTGGAGATACACTGTTGTTACATTTTTGCATGTTATTTTTATCCAAAGCTTTATTTCTATTCGCAGATATTAAATTATTTTCAAATTTAAATCTACTCAAGACTAGCCAGAAGACAGAAATAAATCATATTTTTAGTTCTTAGTACAGAAAACTTTTTAAAACTTCATTTGAAGTCACTAGTGTGTATAGCAACTCCCCCTGATATACAACATACCAGTTTTGAAGGCAGCTATTTAAAACGTAGTTTTCTTAGTGGAGGTGAAGCCTTCCACGATGTAAAGAAGCTAAGGTCCTTAGCTCAGAAAGTGGACAGCTCAGAAAAGTTCCAAGAACTCATGAAACAGAATAGATTCACTAGACACTTTTTCTTCCAGTGTATAGATAAGCAAGAATGTTGAGAGACACTTTTGGACAAATAAAACTGCCTGGTCTAGACTCAGACAAAATGAGCTTCCTGAAAAACAAACAAACAAACAAACAAAGTAAGAAACCAACCAACAACTACAAAACAACTCTTTATCCTGTTCAGCTACCCGCCATTTAAGTAGTGAGGTTCATGGCTCTAACTGCATGAGCCATAACCCCTGCTGGTGTAGAGTTTGGTGGTGGAGATGTCTTTGAGACATTCCACTCTAATATGTAATCCCTCTCCAAACCTCCTCCAGTTGACACCACTAATTTGGGCTTCTCAGTGTCTTTCCTTACTTTGGTTTTTCATTGGTTCCACATCTGCACGGAGTAGACAATAGTCCATGCTTCTCCAGGTATAATGTCACACAGCATTGCTGAGCTAATTTGATAAAAACTCTACATAGATGTAAAAGAACTTGTTAATCTGAGACTATTTTTCATTTATTCAAATGAATTTACAAAGTTTTTATTGGCCATTTAAGTGATAAAAATCGAAATTGCATTCTTGGACAGGTCATTTTGAAGGAAAGTTCAGATTGGGTATGGTCAACTGCCCAGAAAGTAAAAGGGGAACTTTGCACAATACTGAGGGAAACAGACTTTAACACTATGACAGAGGGTGAAGCGATTTCTCTGCTTTCATATATGATCACACTGCTGTGGAATTTATCTGGGGATTATGTAGATGATAATGGAAAAACATAGAAGGGAGGGTAAATTGATAGCTTACAGGTTTTATTCTACTTTCGGTTTTTCCTATTTATTCTTTCCCCATACACTAGGTCAACCTTTATACCCAGCAGAAAAACTTTAATTAATTAATTAATTAATTAATTAATTAATTAATTAAATTGAAATGCTGCCCACCCTCCAGGTCTCCCTTTGCAGAGCCCCTCCCCCTCCCATCACCTCTGAGAGGTCAAAACCCCCAACTGGGTATCCCCCAATTCTGGTGTATCAAGTCTCTACAGGAGCAGGCACCTCCTCTCCCACTGAGGCCAGGCAAGGCAGTCTCCTATGCTACATATGTGTCAGGGTTTACAAAGAGAATCAGGTTGTAAGGCATCCCTCCACAGGTCAGAGTACAGAGATGAAATGACTGTGGAATGCTCAGCTCTAAATGAAATAAATAGATCATACACTTTCCCTCCCCTATTTTGAATAACCCATAAGCTTTGGGGATGTCACAGGTTAGGACGATTGTGCAAATTAGTGCCTTTTGATTTTGGCAAATCTTTGCTCTCCCTGACTCATAGCAGCTGTGGTAGCCTGCACAAGATATGTACAAGATTAAGATGCTCAATACTTCAACATGTAGAGTGGGAGGCTCAAGAAACTTCATTCCTCTAAGATGCTAGCTATTCACAGCGGCTGTCACTGTGGGAAAGAGAATCAGTTTTCTTCAGTGGTTTGGTCTGTGCTCCATTGCTCAAGCTCCAGCATATGTACACCCATGTAAAGAAAGTCAACATTATTGTTTCATGTACTGACTTAACAAGAATAAAAATAAGAGATAATTTGGAGAAAATAGAAATCTAGAAAAAAAAGTATAGAGAAAAACAATGACTTTTCACCCTACCCAGAAATTATAAAATAAAACACCAAATCAGAAAATTGGTCAGTATTACAGTACAAACATCTTAGTACATTATTTCTCTAAAAGAAACGCTAAAACCCTTGCTATTGTAGTGGTTTGAATTCATATATTTCAATTGCTGATCCTCACTTGATCGGATTATTTCAGAAGATTTGGCCATTCTGGAGGAGGTTTGTCACTGATGGCAGACTTTGTGGTTTCAGATTCCTATCTCATCCCAGATAGTAAACTTTCAATGTTTGTTGGTTTGGATGTAGTCTCTCAGCTACTAGTCAAATTCCCTGCCTGCCTGAGGCCATGCTTCTCACCATGATGCTCATATACTCACCCTCATGAACTGTGAGTCCCAAATAAACACTGTTTTCAAAAGTTGCCTTGGCAATGCTGTTTTATTACAGCCATAGAAAAAGTAACAAAGACAGAGACTTTTGCTGAAATCACAGAAAATCCAAAAGAATGACAGGCTTCAAGTTTCCAAGTAGCAATGTATATATAGGCAAAGATTCCAGGAGAGTTCATGAGCATTTTAGGTGTGGATCACACATTGCTCACATGTGCATAGAACACAGCATACTAAAACTGATGGAAGCTCTCTGTTATAAGTGAAAATAATTTTGAAATTCTCCCATGTGAAATTGTGAACAGCACCAACTTTTCAAATATTTTTCCTTATCATACAACATACGATGTTATGTCCATTTTTCTGAGGGTCCACCAAATTGATTTCCAGAGTGGTTGTACAAGCTTGCAGTCCCACCAACAGTGGAGGAGTGTTCCTCTTTCTCCACATCCTGGCCAGCATCTGCTGTCACCTGAGTTTTTGATCTTAGCCATTCTGACTGGTATGAGGTGGAATCTCAGACTTGTTTTGATTTGCATTTCCCTGATGAGTAAGGATGTTGAGCATTTCTTTAGGTGCTTCTCAGCCCTGTGAATTTTCTCAGTTGAGAATTCTCTGTTTAGCTCTGTTCCCCATTTTTTGATAGGGTTATTGGTTTTCTGGAGTCTAACTTCTTGAGTTCTTTGTGTATGTTGGATATTAGCCCTCTATCAGACTTAGGATTGGTAAAGATCTTTTCCCAATATGTTGGTTGCTGTTTTGTCCTATTGACAGTGTCCTTTGCCTTACAGACACTTTGCAATTTCATGAGGTCCCATTTGTCAATTCTTGATCTTAAAGCATAAGACATTGGTGTTCTGTTCAGGAACTTTTCCCCTACCCAGGTGTTCAAGAATTTCCCCACTTTCTCTTCTATTAGATTCAGTGTATCTGGTTTTATGTGGAGGTCCTTGATCCACTTGGACTTGAGCTTTGTACAGGGAGATAGGAATGGATCAATTCGTATTCTTCTACATGTAGACTGCCAGTTGAAGCAGCACCATTTGTTGAAAATGCTGTCTTTTCCCACTGGATGGTTTTAGCTCCTTTGTCGAAAATCAAGTGACTGTTGGTATGTGGGTTCATTTCTTGGTCTTCAATTCTATTCCATTGATCTACTTGCCTGTCACTGTACCAAATCCATGCAGTTTTTATCACTACTGCTCTGTAGTACAGCTTGAGGTCAGGGATGCTGATTCTTCCAGAAGTTCTTTTGTTGTTGAGAATAATAGCTTTTGCTATCCTGGGTTTTTTGTTGTTCCAAATGAATTTGAGAATTGCTCTTTCTAAGTCTATGAAGAATTGAGTTGGAATTTTGATGGGGATTGCATTGAATCTGTAGAATGGTTTTGGCAGGATGGCCATTTTTACTATATTAATCCTGCCAATCCATGAGCATGGGA
>CM052713.1:66669158-66696548 GCA_028551405.1 Uromys caudimaculatus | reverse complement strand
TAATTGCTCTAGCTAGAACTTCAATTACTATATTGAATAGATAGGGAGAGAGAGGGCAACCTTGTCTAGTTCCTGATTTTAGTGGGATTGCTTCGAGTTTCTCTCCATTTAGTTTGATGTTGGCTACTGGTTTGCTCTATATTGCTTTTACTATGTTTAGGTATGAGCCTTGAATTCCTGATCTTTTAAGACTTGTATCATGAAGGGATTTTGAATTTTGTCAAATGCTTTTTCAGCATCTAATGAAACGACCAAAGATCATGCAAATAATATATGCTTGCGTATATTAAAATAACACGATTATAAACTGTTCATCTTAAAATATTTATTTTTCCTAAACAATCACTAGGTGTGTTTCTAACTTACCTAAAACCCTACCTTAAGAAAAAAAGCTAACTTTCACTTTCATCACCGATATGAAGTGGTACACTGAAGAAAGCTACCTGTAGCTACTTTATGATTCCTTAGTATGAGACACTAAAATGAACAGCTACTAGATTTTATAGAGGTGTGATTTCAAGTTATTGTATTTTTATTACAAGTCATTATTCAAATATGGTTTAAATATTACAAACATCTAGAAGCTTCTCATGATTCTTACAATCAAGTGTAATTCTAAAGATTACACCCACTTCAAGTGGAGAACAAAGCATAAATAAGGATACACAATTATACGTGTAAAAATAATAGAATGCACGTGCAGTGGCTGTATTCATGAAAGCTAATACATCGTATAGCTGAGGAAAACTGATTTTCCTATGAGGAAGACCTAAGATGACTTTACTAATGGCATTTTCCATTGTTAATTGATAACAATGGAACATAGAAATGAATAGATTTAAAGCACTTTTGTAAAACGGTAATCATATAAACAACCTTTGATACAATGAAGTAACAGGCATTAGGATATCTGAGCCCTTTAATAGAGAATTGATTCAGTAAGTTGACTTTAGTTGATGCTGTGGCATGGGCTGATGATTCCAACACAGATGAATTACTATTAGTTTGAAGCCACAATGGGCTACTTAGCAAATTCATGGACGGGTTTTTCTACATACAGAGACACTGACTCGAAAGATGAAAAACAACAAAAGACATTTTAATAATGTTAAAAGATTATCTTGTCACTACTACAACTCCTGTCAAATATTTGATGTTATTTAACACAACCAATACATTTTTCAAGTTTACAACAATATAATGTGTTAAATACATTGTCCTTTATATGTTCATTCTTGAGTTATTTTTAAGATTAAACCATGCTTGCTTCTTTTGAGACTTTGAAATACAGAGCCAGTAAGTGGCAATATTCCATAATAATATTCATTAATGTCCTAGCATAAAAATTTTTTTGAATAAGCCATCTTTTGACACATTTACTTTTACCCTCAGTTACTTTCTCCTAACTTTCATAGCTCACACAGCTTTCCCAAGAACTGTAAAATAATGATACATATATTCCTGTAATTTTTGTCAGAACTTTCCCTATTAAATTATAAAATGGGGAACTGCCATATAAATTCTATACTAGTTCAATTTATTAGATAATAGTTAGATGTTCTGTGCTCATATCTGTTTTATGGAAAGTCCTGCTAAATTTACTACCCCCTTTTCTACTAAATCAGCCCTATAGCTTCAAAAATTAGGCAGCTGGGTACTTTGGCATTACACTTTAAAAGTTTTCTGATACCAATCATTATACAATGTCTAGGTTTGGACAATGATTAGTTCTCATTGGTACTTGCCTTGATATCATTAATTCCTAGGTAATATTGTGAGAATGTCCAATTTTATTATCGAGGACACATTAAAGTAAGGTCATACCATATTTCGTAACGGTACACGTCTCAAACCTCTAGCTGTTTGAGATATTCCATCAAATCAAAGGATAAGAAAGAAGATGGCATTCTGTGCATGGGGCTCAATTTCCTACATAGTAGTTTACTGAACCAACACCTCAGTACATTCAGAATGGTCACTATTTACGTGCTCACACTATAATCCAAATGCGCAAAACTTTTTGGATGGCTGTTGTTATTATCCAATTTCCCATTTGGGACATCATGTAGGGACATTTTAGGAGAGCACCATGGTTCAATTTTGACAAAATTGTTTAAAAAAAAATAGATTATGACTAAGCGTCCTCCTGACAGCAAAACAATTTACAAAGAAGAAAAAGATAGAATTGTTATCTTTCATCATAGTGAGATGAGATGAGGAAGAATAGATGAAAGAGAGGTACCATCACATGTGGTATTTGAACTTTTATGAGCAGAGTACATTACAATTGAAGAGAATATTTTAAGGTTTTCAGGTTTCAGCCTTGAAGTTCATGGTCTAATAAAAGCACATAATGGAGGAGAAATAAATATATAAGGTGGACATAGGATCACCACATTTTAGGTTTTATAAACAAGAATATTAAAGTCAACCTAAAATCTTGACCTATTACAGTAACAGAAAAATGTGAGAGTTATTGGTTATTTAAAAAAAACACAAAAGTAGAATATAGAATAAATATATTGTGAATACTTCTAAAAGTTTATTAATTGTGACTTCATTATATGACATTTTAAAGCACTTTCTACTGAGCTTTTTCAAATAAGTGTCATTTCATAGTATATGGTAGATTTAAATTCTCAAAATATAATCTCTCATACTAAATTTGATTCTAAACATTAGATTATTCATGTTAAAATTGGAATGTTAATAAATATTTCTTCTGTGTGGAATTTCAAATAAATATGTCTAGAGACTTTGCAAATACTCAATAGTTTTGTGTAACATTTATACTGAAGTTATATAAGAGTAAATCTGATTTCTAATGATCTGAATAACAGTTAATTTAAATAGGACTACACATATTGGTTTGTAAAAATGAGGTGACTCTATTAAGTTTGAACTGTTACCTATCATATTCTCTCTCCAAAAGATTGATTTCATTTACTATATTTTCTTCCAAACACGTGACTCGATAGAGAAGGTATGTGTTAAAAGAATTTATTAAAAATGAATGAGACTAATGTCATTTCCATTGAGTCCTGGTAGGCTCTCACATTCCAGGTTTCTGGGACTTCCTAGAGGTTCCCCCTCCCCCCTACCCCCCACTGCTGCATATTTTGACTCATTCTCCTGGCCCTCTGGGCTTCTCCCTTGTTTCTTCCCATATTTGATCTTTTCCACTTGCCCCCTCCTTGCTTCTCTCTCCCACCTAGTTTCCTCCCTCCCTCTTCCTCTATGATTATTTTGTTCCCTTTCTAAGTGTTTCAGGTATCCACCCTTGGGCCTTTCTTCTTGTTACACTCCCTATAGTCTGGGAGTTGTATCGTGGGCATTCTGAACGTTTTAGCTAATATCTCCTTATCAGTGAGTACATACTATGCATGTCCTTTTGGGTCTGTGTTACATCACTCGGGATGATATTTTCTAGTTCCATCCATTTGCCTGAAAAATGTATGATGTGCTCATTTTAAAATGTATCTACTTCAGTGTTGCGAAGAAGTGTATGGGTGCTCAACACTAAATGACACCTGTATCACCTACTAAGGCTCAGGGACTGTTGTAAAGGAGGAGGAAGAAAGAAAGACAGAGACAGAGTGTTTGGAGGGATGCTGTGAATGTTGATCTCTGGATAGAGCATGGCTATTATACTCAGCAACTCACAGTAGCTCTGGTTTCCTACACAAGATTAAACCATTCAAAATTCTGACATAAATCTGTACGTGCTCTCTTGTCCCCACTATTTATTGAAGTGCTGTTGACAGTGGATAGTTTTTGTGGATGCGAGGATTATCCTTTAGGTGGATGTAACCATGGGTTAGGTTTCCTATGCTCTAGTGGTTGGCTGCACACACATGTTCATATGAACAGTACTAAATAGACTTTAAAAGTTATTCAAAAATTAAAAAAGAAACAAAAACATCATGAAGTTAAAAGTAGATTCTTTGAGTGTACAGAATGAGTTGGAAGGAGAATAGGACAAATATACAATAATTTTAAATTGCATAAATATATGGAGCTATGGAAAGGATTGTAGGAGCTGAAGGGGTTTGCAACCCCATAGGAAGAACCACAATATCAACCAATGAGAACCCCCAGAGCTCCCAGGGTGTAAACCACCAACCAAAGAGTACACATGGCAGGACCCATGCTTCCAGCTTCATATGTAGCAGAGGATGGCCTTATCTCTCATCAATGGGAGAGGAGGCCCTTGGTTCTGTGGAGACTCGATGCTCCAGTGTAGGGGAATTCCAGGGAGGTGAGGTGGGAGTGGGTGGGTGGGGGAGCAACCTCATAGAAGCAGGGAGAGTGGGTGGGATGGGGGTTTGCGGAGGGGAAACCAGGAAAGGGGATAATATTTGAAATGTAAATAAAATATCCAATAAAAAAAGAAATTCTCAAAAATAAAGAAAAAATGTAAAAGTCATGAATGTTGGAAAAGGACTTAGAAAAAAGCAGGTAGTTGATGAGAGTGGGAGAAAGATAGAAAGGTGGGACACAAGGGCCTCTCCTCCCATTGATGTCCAACAAGGCCATCCTCTGCTGCATATGCAGCTGGAGCCATGGGTCCCTCCATGTGTACTCTTTGGTTGGTGGTTTTGTCCTGGGAGCTCTGGGGGGTCTGGGTGGTTGATATTGTTCTTCTTCCTTTGGGATTCCAAACCTCTTCAGCTCCATTAGTCCTTTTTCTAACTCCTGGTACTTATTTCTAATGGTAGATCATTGGCGCACTAGACACAACTATTCATGTATTGCATCTATAACTATGGGAAGATGCCTGGCTTCTGTATCTCAAAAGTTGAAGATCTTCAGATATATTTGTTTCATTTATCATTTTCATAGAGATATACAAATTAGTAAAAATCCTTGACAGGGTAGAGGGCTTTTAAGGGAGAGGAGTGAGAAAGGTCAGTCATAAAGAGTAAAAATGGAAAAATTAAACTAGCAGGGTTAAATATGGGAAGAAGATTGACAAAGAATAAATTATAAAATATGGGGTGAAGTAAATAATAACTGAGATCTTTCAAATTTTCATATATATAGAAATCTACTACCATAGAAGTCTTGTTATACATATACATGCACATAGACACACACATACACCCAAACTCAAATACATACACATAAAAAAGAGTCAAAACTGAGATACCATAAAATGGAGTGATATTGCTTCTGTAATACCACAGTCAAACAGAAAATACTCCAATGACAGAAGTGAGCTACCTCTTATGGAGTTGTTGGCCTGTGAGTTTCCAAAGACACCAATAAATTACCACCTAATATATACCATGCTCCTGGTCTCAGTCCAGAATTTCATGGTAAGTTCATATTGCTGACTATGTCGCATATTAATTCACAGAAGAGGGAGAGATCACTTTACTAGTGACCTGTAAGCTATATCCCTACTGACCAACTTTCTCATTGTTGGTAGGTGTTATGTATGCTACTGTGGGTAAATAGTAAATCATCAGATTTACCCGGCTGTTACACACTCAAGCAAAGAAAATCAAAACAAAACCAAAAAGCACACAAAAATATATAGCATTCATATTGTGTTGGCTAATTACCCCTGAGCATGGAGCCAGCCCTGGAGTGTGGTTGATATACTCGGTGACATTACATGGAACAAATTGATTTTCCATTTCCCAGCAGGAATCATTTGCAAATAGCTTCTTGGTTAGTGATGAGCCTTTGTGTGCAAATTCCCATTAGTGCAAGGATGCTTGTTGGCCAGCTAATACAGCTGAGTCTGTAAGCTTTGGGCTTAATGAGACATCCAGTCTAATAAAAAAAATGTGAGACCTCATAGAGATTACACTGGACATTAACATGTGGCCTTCCCAAATGTACCGATTCATTGTGGAGCACCCCATTTTCATGTCTACACAACACATGTACATCCCAATACTCATACATGTTGAATTTCAAAACATAATAATTATCATCCTGAGTGAGGTAACTCAGTCACAAAAGAACGAACATGGTATGTACTCACTGATAAGTGGATATTAGCCGAAATGTTTGGAATACTCAAGTTTCACTTTACAGTAACCGCTGGACTGAGAGTAAGGTCCCAGATGGAGGAGTTGGAGAAGGGACTGAAGGAACTGAGGGAGTCTGCAGCCCCATGGAGGGAGCAACAGTGTCAACTGGCCTGACTCCCCTGGTCCTCCCCTTGGCTGGACCACCAACCAAAGAATACACATGGAGGAACCCATGGTTCGGACCACATATGTAGCAGAGGAGAGTCTTGTTGACCATCAGGGGAGTAGAGGCCCCAGTAAAGGGAAATGTCAAGGTGGGAATATGGGAGTGGGTGGGTGGGTGGGTGGGAGGTGGAATTCCCTCATAGAGGTGGGGGAGGTGGAGGGGATAGGTGGTCTCCAAAGAGGAGACGTAGAAAGGGGGAAATATTGGAAATGTAAATAAAATATCAAAAAATAAAAAAAAAGAAAAAAGAAAATAAAAAAATAATTATGTACAAAGTACGATTGAGAGATGCTCTTTTGGCTACTTTAAAGTTCTTCATGAGCTAAACCACAATTTACTTATAAGATAAGAAGTATTTTACTACCATTCAGTATTTGATTTTCAAGTCTTTACTCAGGGTTCCTGGAGATAGACTTCAGACATACATAAGTGTATGTATTGCATAACGGTTCTGTATATCAGCTCTCACTACAGAACGCCTAGGCTGATTTGGATTCCTCTTTTATATACTTTGCAATAATAAATTGCAAACTTTATTTTCAAGAGTCTCAGGTTACCAGATATCAGACAGGAAATTGCTGATATGTCAAGGATATGGATCTTCAATTTCCTACATTTGATAAATTGTGGGGCTTATATGCTCATTAGTCATGTATCCCAGGTCCTGTTTACTGAAAACCCTCCAGTGTTTAATTTCATAGAATTGCACCTTTTTTTCCAGTTTCCTCCTCAGCTAAATAATGTCAAAGCTAAGATGTATATTTGTCTTATTGCTAGTGATAGCATCATAGCTATTTATTTTTCATTTTCTATGGTGGTGTTGACTTTATCTGGCATTTGGTATTAGACCCATATCTTTCTGTTATTAAAGTCAACTTTTATAGATGTTATCTTGATATTTTATCAATAACACATGGTTATGTTCCTCTTCTCAATTTGGGATTCATTTTTATATTAGGTTTTATCATTTATAAGTTTCATTTAAATTTTTATTTTAATAAAAATTACTCATTAGCTGAATTACTTATACTTTTAATATTTCAATTTTCTAAGTATAATATTATTATCTCCTTTTTTAATTTTAATGTTTGTATCACATAAAATAAGGGAGTTAATATTTTAACTCTAATACCTAATTAAAAAATGATTAACTGAATAATTTTGTTAGAATATCACAAACAGTCCTCTCAAGTCTTATGTGAGACAACAGAAGGGAAGTCCTTGACCTTGTGTTCCCCTTCAAATTTGTATTTACTAATTATTAATCTCCCTTTTTTTTTTTTTGGTTTTTCGAGACAGGGTTCATTAATCTCCTTCTTCAGAGAAATTCCAGACTTAGATGAACATATCCATTCATAACAATAAACTTGGAGATTGCATATTTTTATAAATAAATGAAACAATTCACTTAGCTTATCGCATTTTTCTGTTAATGAAATCTTATTTCTCTTATGATTTTTGAAGCCTCAAAAATTTTTATATATATCCAGAAAACCTTTTCATATTTATTTTATTTACTCCCCGCCAATCATATTAATAGCTCTAAATCAGTTTTATTTATGTCTTTAGTATCTATGTTTTATGTAAGTTGTATTATTATGATGTTTTTGTGGGGGTTTTTCTATGTGTATTCTAAACACTCTTCTTGGATTTTATTTGCTTATAATTTTTTTTTTGTTTTTTTTTTTTCGAGACAGGGTTTCTCTGTGTAGCCCTGGCTGTCCTAGAACTCACTCTGTAGACCAGGCTGGCCTCAAACTCAGAGATCCGCCTGCCTCTGCCTCCCAAGTGCTGCGATTAAAGGCGTGCGCCACCACTGCCCGGCTTGCCTATAATTTTTGTTGTATTTCATATCATTAAATATATCCTCTGAAATTACTTTAGTTTTTATTCAAATTTATTTAAGTTTTTGTGTAATTTCATATATTTAGTCACTGTTCTAAGCGTTATCTTATTCTTTTGTTCATAGATTTCATATTGGCAATAATTCTGTCTTATTCCTTCATTAAATTTGTGTCTCTTAAACCTTGGAATTTGACATATCCAGTATACCTACAGGTCTACTTTATTCCTTTAAGAACACTACCTTGTATTGCTGTTTTCTAAGTATATTTATTGTAAATGAGTTTTGGATTACTCTGCATGCTACATTAATGATATTGCCAGACTTGTCTTCATTTATCTTATTTTATGTAGTAAAGAGTCAACTGGAATATTAAGCTTGCTAATGTTTAAGCACTTATGGACTCCTAGGTAAATTCTATCTTATATGAGTTAACTCTGCATATTCTGAGTCATAAATGCTTTTGAGTTCTTTTGGTTTTTTTTTTTTTTTTTTTTTTTTGGTTTTTCGAGACAGGGTTTCTCTGTGTAGCCCTGACTGTCCTGAAACTCACTCTGTAGACCAGGCTGGCCTCGAACTCAAAAATCCACCTGCCTCTGCCTCCCAAGTGCTGGGATTAAAGGCGTGCACCACCACTGCCCGGCCTTTTTCAGTTCATTTATTTACTGTGTTTTTGCTTTTGTTTTATAGAAAAGTATCTTGTTCAAGTAAGATTCATAAATATGATAATCCCCTACAGTGTTAGGCAAGTCTACATTTAGACATTTGTCTGTTTATTGTTCCGAAGGCTGATAGAGCTGTTCTGTGCATGAAGGATAATACAGCATTTAACAGAGCAAACCACCTTGGGTTAAGTAGCATTGATTGTATTTTCTTGATACTTTAACACAGATAGACATCAGCAGTTTCACAGTTCTTCTCTGAGCTGCATTTACTGAAAATTAAATCTGATGTGATCATTATTACTGTATCTCACAGAGACTTTGTCCTCAGTTGTCTTTGTGTGGTCTATAATGGAATTCAATTCTAAACAAGACACAATCATATTAGCAGAACACAGATAATCAGTTCCAAAGATGTAGAAAACATGTTTGATAACATTTAACAGTTTTTTGAAAGTTAACATTTTTCCACGCTTGAAATAATCAATATTTTCCTGTATAGCCCTAAGTTAGAATTTGGCAATTTTCACCATGCTAGACAAATGGAATTTCAGATCTTTTCCAACAAGATAAGTAACAAGAAATTCATATTTCCTGTCTGTTACTGTAATATTTCTACATAAAAGTTCTCATTACATTAATTTTTTAATAAAAATTATAAAATGAAACATGTTGTAGCATTTGAGATTACATCATATGGTATATTTGAATGATATTTGACACATATATATGTGTGTTCATATTTATGTTATTTTAAGTATTTCAGAGAAGACATTAGTCACTTAAGGAATTTTTCTTTTACCGGACATCTAGATAAGAAAAAATAACAGAAGAATATTTGTTTATGTTCTACATAGATTTTTTTTTAATAGCTTACATCTTTTTAGATATGGCAAGACATTCCAAGGAGACTAGAAATTCAGAGATGTCAAAAAAAAAAAAAACAACATAAAATACTTTCTCTCTCTTTGTCACATTAAACAGGATTGCTTTTCTATTTTAGTTAAATTCATGTCTTCCTCACCGAGAAAAAGCCTTCTAGTCTTAAACACTTTGTAATATTTGATATCACCCATGGGAGAGAAATTTGTCTTTGACTTTCGGGGCTCTCTCTCAAATTGCTATTTCTATAAGACTGGATTGAAAGTTGAGTGTCTAGGGCTTCTTGAGATCTGCTTATAGAGTTCTGGTGTGCTGATGGATGCTCTAGAGAGCTCAGGGCTTCCCACATTTCGACACTGTCATGCACTGTGTTCAGTAATTGCTTTCTCTATTCTCTGGACGATACCTCTCAAATTGTATTTGAAATGTGATGATTGCAAATACTTTTGCTGCCTCATTTACTGCTTCTAGATGATATGTTATTCTTTCCAGGCATGCTGATTTATCTCAATGTACATTATATTTAGTTTGACAGTATTTTGAGAAAAAGCACTGGTTTCTGAATATCATTAATATAACAATATTCTTTATCTATTGTGTGTCTCCCTGAAACTATTCAAAGAGCTACTTTCAAAGCATGGCTGTTTGCATAATACTGACAAAACTATCTGTATATCATATAACACTGCAGTGTATATACATTTGAGCTCAATGCTTTCCTCTTTTATAAAAGATTAAGGATACTGCATGGGTTATGAAGATATAATACTAATACAGCCTAGACTATTACTGATTTAAGATGTAAGTTTGGCTCAAACAGAAAAAGGGTAATATTTCCCTTTCTAGTTGTACTGCTTTCCTTTTATGAAATTTGTGATATATATAAATGTGATATAAATATATTTGTGATATATATGACATAAATATATTTGTGATGTATACCATATATATCATGTATGTTGTATATGACATATCACATATATAACATATACATTATATATATCATGGGATGATTGCAAATATTTTTGTAATATCCAATTTGTAAGGTAAAAGAATCAAAATTTTTTCTTTAAATATGTTTCAAAAATGTTAGGTTTTTTTTCAATATATAACAAAGTTGAGTGCCAGATGAATTCTGAAAAATTAATGGATGCATATGAGTTTTAGATACGAGCTAGCATTAGTAATTGTTCACATTGAAGTTTGTGTAGCAATATAAATATGCCTCTGATAAGTGAATATTTAGAGAACAGAGTTAATACAAAATGGGCAAAACGGAACAGAGACTGTCATTAGCTATAGAAACAATGTGAGGAGAAAGTCCTACCAAAGCATAAAATCTTATGAATTATGACCAGACAAATTTTTAGGTAGTATTTATAAATGTATATGCAGATACTATTCATTTCTGAAACTAAAGGCAGGCCTTTAAAATACCAGGATCAGATGGATGTGATGGTACAAGACTCGAACCCCAGCATTTGTGAAACTGAGGGAAAAAACCATCATGAATCATAGATATAGATTACCTATAGGAAACCTATGTCAACAACAAACCAACAAGGAAATCAATAAACAATCTCATCATCATATCCTCAAAGGTAAATGTGCAATACAGGCAAATATTCAAGTATAATATTCAGTTTGTTATAGGTAATGTTCTATTCTTTCTTTCTTGTGGATGTCTTGTGTGATAGCATATGCAGCTGTATGTACAGTGTGTAAACTTGTGTCTCTACAGAGCTGTAAGCGGCACCAGGCGTCCTCTCCTATCATCCTGCACCTCTTTCTGTGGGACACTTTCTCTCTGAATTTAGAGCTCACACGTTCTCTCTTAGGCTGGAAGCCAACCAGACCTAGCTTTCCTCCCTATCACCAACTGCAGAGCTGAGCTGACAAGCGTTAGTGGGAAAGAGTGTTCTGTTATATAGGAGCTAAAAAGCTCTGGTACGCATGATTCTTAAATAAGCACTCTTCATCACTAAGATATCTATCCAGCTCTAAATTTTAGGTAATGTAAGAAAGTAAAAACGATTCCCTCAATGTGGATGAGTGTCAACAAATACTGTAAAAGTTATAAAAGCAAATGTAATGGCTCTCTAAAGAGAAATCATTTCCCTTCAGCATTATCGCATTGACTCTGAGCGTTTTCAGACTGACCACATGCTATGAACATTCAGTATACTAAGCTCAATCTGCACCCTGTTCTGTAAAATTCTATTGATCATCGGTCTACTTATCATCTGTCTGTTTCTTTTATGTTATCCATCAACCTGATTTATCTATTGTAATCTTATCTCTCAATAGTCTATGTGCCTATCATCTACGTATCAATCATGCAACTATCTTTTACTCTATATATGTGTATAAGTATATTTATGGGTGCATGTAGAAATATGAAACATAGAAATGTCATTCCTAAAAATACATAATATAGTATTACTTGTGAGCAGATTAGTTATTTTTATCACAATATACTATATTTTTATATAACTGTGTATATAAATGTATAAGTATTTCATATGCCAATACAATTTTCATAAATTCTGTCATATCTTCATTATGTAGAAATGTGAAAAGATCTCCAACATGTTACACACATATTTTTAATGAAAGATGAAAGAACAACTGACAATATGGAAACTATGTTCAGGATTGATATAGCTCCATGCAATATCATGCACTAAAGGAAACTAATGAGCAAGTGGAAAGGAAGTACTCACAGAGACTATATTATTTTCTGGTAGATATTCTCATAACATGGTCATGCACCAGCCTAGTTTCTGTCCCTAGAATGCATTTTGTAAGGCTTAGATTACACCATCCTCTCATAAATACAAATAGAAATAAGAACTGAGAAGAAATAAATGGCAAAGAAGAGAATGACAAGAACAGGTGTAGGCACTGCACAGTAAACACAGGTCATCACACTTCCTTTTTGTTTTTCACATTCATGGCTTCTTTTCACTACATTTTGTTCCCTGCATATATGTATGCGTATCTTTGTGTGTGTGTGTGTGTGTGTGTGTGTGTGTGTGTGTGTATGTGTGTGTACAAATAACATGTCTTTCAAAAAACACAAAGACAATCTACTTACATGTCATGTAGGTTGGCATTTACAGATCAATTCTATCCAAACTACAGCTATGAGAAGCCTACAAACTTTATTGGTGGGTAGCACGATTCTTGTCATAATGCTCCATTCCAAAGCAATCTGGTTGAACCCTTTGATGGTAGAAAACTAGAATCAACAGGAGTCACACAAAACAAAACATGTGTGTTTTCTATCTATCAATGAAGTTTTGGAATAATTGTTTGATCAAGTTTAATTATTGGATTTTAAAAGTCCATGGATGACTGCAAAGCATGAAAGTCTTAATTGTAGGTTCACACAAGTTACAGCAAATTATCTGCAGGGGTAAGCATGGGGAGAGACTATACATTCTGATACCTCAAAGTCTGAGGAGACTGTCCTTTGGAATAATTGGGAAGTTACTATTCCTTCCACATCATCTAAGTACAGCTCTTCTTAAAAATAATTATAAAATAATTATTTTTCATTCATTAAAAATAATGAATGAAAACTTGGTATTTATTCTAAAAGAAAAGCAGTCATTTTTGTACTAAGTTATAATATGAGGCATCTTAATTTCATTTATGTGATCTGATCTGGATACAGAGATCACAGGAAACATGTACAATGCGGATGATGGGATAATCATAGTAATATATCCTGAATGGCTGACTAGTAATTATCAGGACATCTATGTTACAAGCAATTCAGGAAGAAAGACAATCATTTTTGTTTCTTCTTGCACATTGGTTAGTTTGTGAAACAAAGCACTGGAAAATTTCAAGGATAGTGTTTATCTTCATGTTTCAACTTGGAGAATGTATATTGCCTCTTGTCTCTATACTATATAAGAATGTTCAAAGATAGAGTTGGATTTAGGTAAACAAATACATATGCATGTACACCTACATGCATGCATATGAAACATGAAACAGAAACTCCTGTACACTCAATAGAATCATTTTAAAGATTTCATAAACTTCATAGTGAGTCTGTATTCAAGTACGATGGATGACCCAAGGTCATTTCAACTGAAATCTGAATGTGCATGCTTTTCTCCATCCTACACTATTTTCCTGATTTATATATCTCAGATTATTATCTACTAAGCTGTTTTAAATAACTCATTCAGCATCTAGATGAAAACCCCCATGTGTCAGAATAAAATACTGAACATTGAACATAGTAGAGGAAAATAAAATTGCCCTTGAAAGGAACAGAATTAAAAGCTGTACAGAAAAATAAAACTATATCACATAAAATGAGATGGTTCTCATTTTATTACAACTACTACAGGCAAATAGGTACTTTAGCTCATCTGTCATGCATATACATGTTATTATTCTTTCTCTTATCTTCCTCTGCCCTGTCTCTGTCATGTTTTCTCTTTATTATCTACAAACTATATTTATATAATAAATAATATAGATGACATTCATATCTAAAACCGTGAAATCACAATGCTCATTAAAAAAATATCTAACAATATTTGGTTCTTTATGGTTCATTCCTAATTGATACTGTTATTTTCTTACAGAATCTTTGAAAATATTTCCCTAACTTGTCTAAACCCCTAGAACATTTTGTACAAAATCATTAATTTTATTATAAACATGAGGCTTCATTGTGTAAGTTGAAATATTCATAAGAAACAATGGTCATGAAATTTCTACTTTGAAGTTTTTATGGAGATAAAAGCATGATCACACAGCTGCACTTGCCCAGGCCACAAATGTTTTCTATTTGAGTACTTGCATTCCATTCGCAGAACTTCTACAACCATCCTGGAAATCCATCTAGTGACTTTTCAGAATATTGGAAATAGTTCTACCTGATGAACCAGTTATACTGCTCCTGGGAATATACCCTAAAGATTCTCCACCAAACCACAAGGACCCATGATCCACTATGTTCATAACAGCTTTATCCATAAGAGCCAGGAACTGGAAACAACCCAGATGTCCCTCAACCAAGGAATGGATACAGAAAATGTGTTTCCTTTACATAATGAAATACTATTTAGCTATTAAAAACAAGAACATCATGAATTTTGCAGGCAAATAGATGGAAGTAGGAATATCACTCTGAGTGAAGTAACCCAGACCCAAAAGAATACGCATGGTATGTACTTACTGATAAGTGGATATTAGCCATAAAGTACAGATTACCTATGATACACCAAACAGACACAACGATATTAAACAAGAAGGGAGGCCCAGTCTTCCAGTTTCCATCTGTGCCCAGAGCTGAACCTGCCACAGATCTGCATACCCAAATCCTTCCAGGACAGAGCTGGTTTCCCAGAAGTGCTGACACATCTGAGAACACAGGTAAGACTACCACTTCTGCTCAAATTCCTGGCCCAAGAGGGACCTGCCAAGAGCCATCAGGTAACAGGAACTGAGGAGCATCCTGGGACAGGATCCTTCCAGTTTCCATCTGTGCCAGAGCTGACCCTTTACCACAGCTCTTTATACCCAAATCCCGCCAGGAGAGAGCTGGTCTCCCAAGAGTGCTGACCTTAGAACACAGGTGATACTATCACTTCTGCTCAAGTTCCTGGCCCAAGAGGGACCTGCCAAGAACCAGCAGGACACAGGAACCAAGGAACCAAGGAACAGCCAGGGACAGGATCCTTCTGATTTCTGTCAGCTATTAAAATATCTAATGATAAAACAAGGAATCAGATCCTTCTGGTTTCTATCTGCACCCAGAGCTAACCCTGTGCCACAGCTCTCCATACCCAAATTCCTCCCAGAGAGAACTGGTCTCCCAGGAGTGCTGACACACAGGCTTGCAGGAGGAACAAGCCACTTCAGAGACAGCAAGACCAGCTAACACCAGAGATAGCCAGATGGTAAAAAGCAAGGGAAAGAACCTAAGTAATAGAAACCAAGGCCACTTGGCATCAGCAGAAGCCAGTTCTTCCACCACAGCAATCCCTGAATACCCCAACACATGGTAAAAGCAAGACTCTGATTTAAAAGTGGATATTAGGCAAAAAGTATGGAATACCCATGATATAACTCACGGACGACATGAAGCTCAAGAGGAAGAATGACCAAAGAGTGGATCCTTCAATCCTACTTAGAAGGGGGAACAAAATAATCGAGGGAAGTAGAGGGTGGGAAGGACTTGGTAGGAAGAGAAGAGGGGGAGCGAAAAAAGAGGGGAAGAGTCAGGTCAGGGAGGAGATGGAGGAGATGTACAGGAGGGTCGGAAATTGAACAGAGTTATAAAGAAATGGAGGAGAAGGAGCTGAGGGTAGCAACCAGGAAGTCCCAGAAACCAAGAAAGCAAGAGCCTCTCAGGGCCCCACGGGGATGACATTAGCTGAAATACCCCACAAAGGGTAAGGAGAACCTGTGGAGACCATATCCAGAGGTTAGGCATGGCCCCTGGTTGAGAGATGGGGCCTCCCACCCATCTCCAAAATTTTAACCCAGAATTGCTCCTGTCTAAAGGAAATACAGGGACAAAGAGTAGAGCAGAGACTGAAGGAAAGGCTTCCAGAGACTGCCCCACCTGGGGATCCATCCCACATGCAGACAGCAAACCCAGACACTATTGCAGATGCCAAGAACTGCTTGCTGACAGGAGCCTGATACAGATGTCTCCTGAGAGCCTCTTACAGATTCTGACCAATACAGATGCGGATATACAAAGCCAAACATTGGACTGAGCACAGGGACCCCAATGGGAAAGTTAGGGAAAGGACTGAAGGAGCTGAAGGGGTTTACAACCTCATAGGAAGAACAACAATATTAACCTACCAGACTCTCCAAAGCTCCCAGGGACTAAACCACCAACCAAAGAGTACGCAGCGGGTACCCATGGCTCCAGCTGGATATGTAGCAGAGGATGGCCTTATCTGGCTTCACTGGGAGAGGAGCCCCTTGGTCCTGTGAAGGCTAGATGACCCAGGGTAGGAGAATCCTAGGGTGCTGAGGCAGGAGTGGGTGGGCAGGTGGGTAGCACCCTCATAAAGGTTGGGGGGAAAAGAGGAGATGGGGCTTATGGAGGGGAAACTGGGAAAAGGGATAACATTTGAGTCCCTGTCCTGGCTTCCTCCAATGATGAACTATGATCTGGAAGTGTAAGCTGAATAAACTCTTTCCTCCACCCCCCTCAAAATATATGAATGTAAATAATTAAAATAACTAATAAAAATAACCAAAAGTTTAAAAATAAAAAGAAGGAAAACACAAGCGAGGGTGCTTGGATCTCACTTAGGAGGGGGACAAAAGAGTCACAGGAGCCAGAGGGCAGGAGAGACTAGGATGGGAGAGGGGAGGCTGAAGAAAATTTGAGCAGGATCAGGCGTGCCGAGAGACAGGACAGAGCCCCAGATGGCCAGAAGAATGAATGTAAGTTTGCAGCTGCAGGAGGTAGGGTTATGGGGGTAAATCATTAGGAAATCTGAGACATGAAATGGTGGAGGCTTCCAGGAGTCAGTGCCTGTGATCTTAGCTAAGATGCTCAAGGCTGGGGACATAAAACCTAAAGAGGCCACCTCCAGTAGCCAGCAAGACCCCCAGTGGAAGGATGAAGACATCAATCTACCCACAAAATTTTTGACCCCTACTTTCTCCTATCTAAAAGAAATGCAGGGACAAAGATAGAACATAGACTGAAGAAATGGCCAACCAATATGTGGCCCAACTTGAAAGCCATTGCATGGGCAAACATCAATCCCTGACAAAATTGTCACTCTATTATGCTTGCAGACAGGAGCATAGCATAACTGTCCTCTGAGACTCTCTATTCAGCAACCTACTGAAACAGATGAAGGTATCGACAGACAAACACTGCATGGAGGACAGGGATTCTTATGGAAGAGTTGTGGAAAGGATTAAAGGTTCTGAAGGATGGGTAGTCCACAGGAGTGCCAACAGAATTAGCTAACCTGTGCATCTGGGAACTGTCAGAGACTGAGCCACCAACCAAAGAACACCTACGGGCTTGGGCTTAAAGGAGCCCTCTTCCCCCACTCCCTGCACATATATAAGAGACATGCAACTCAGTCTCCATGTGGGTCCGATAATAACTGGAGCGGCAGTTGTCCCCCAAACTGCAGTCTTTGTTATCTTTCAAGAGGGCTGCCCTGTCTGGCCTGAGAGAGAGAGAGAGAGAGAGAGAGAGAGAGAGAGAGAGAGAGAGAGAGAATGTGCGTACCCAGGCAGAGACTCGAGGGGATGGAGAGGATGCATCTCCTGAGAGAAGAAAGGGAGGGTTAATGGGGGAGGGTCTCTGTGAGGAGAGGACCTGGAAAAGGGCAGCATTTAATGTAAATAAATAAATAATTTTTTTTTTAAAAAAATGTGTTACTTGGCATAATCACAGCAATAAGGGACTAGAGACAGGCAGAATTTTAAAGCTCCTTGATCAGAGAGTCAAGTTTAAATTAGAAGCTCCTTGACAAATTGAGTGATAGGATCAGACAAATGTAAGGTTGAGTGTGAAAAGTGGCACCTAAGTTGTACCTTTGACCTCCAGGATCATTGGAGCACATGTAAAAATATACCTCCCCACTCAGAGATATGATATCCAGGCACAAATACACATGCATAGTTTACTTTGCTGTTGTTTCTTTTTTTAATGGATACAGTTACAACATGGAAGAGCTGAAAATCTGTACAAGATCAACCTTCTAGTACCTCTTTCTTTCTTTCTTTCTTTCTTTCTTTCTTTCTTTCTTTCTTTCTTTCTTTCTTTCTTTCTTTTTTACTGTAGTATTGGGACCCTTTATTTATTAAATTATTTAGTTTCTTTTTTAAATTTTATAAACGTATTTTTAACTATAAAATTATTTTTATTTATTGAGGTTATACGGTCTTGCACAGAATCAATTTCATGGAGTCACACACCAAGATGTGCAATTTTTGTTTGCTTTTATTCTCAGTTCACTCTCACCTCTAGATGCTTTCTCCTCACCAGCTCCCTTTTGACCATTCTCCATTACAGGGACAGTCAACATTGAGTCTCCTGAATAGATGTGCCTTTATTTTGGGGGCATCTTGCCTCTCAAAGAAGAAGTATCCCTGAGTGTCAATCATGTAGTGACTACGATGTGCACTCTACAACAACACAATGGAACCTTTCTATTTTAAATTGAGTTGATAAGTAACTTTATCAATACTTTCCATGTATCTTCAGTAACTAAGCAGGTGTTTGACTAAAATACCACAGATGTGTTTGCTAGGGATCAGTTAACTGGGGAGTTAACTGCTAGGGAAGAGTTAACTTTACCAAGTGTGGTAGGGGTTGTTGGGTTGTCCTTATGATTTTATTTTCATTTTCATTATTAAGTTACACATGTTTCATCTATGCCATGAGAAACATGATAAATAACACCGAGAAACACAAACAAACAAACGAGGAAACAAAACACCCTAACAAACAAAACATGTAACCATTCCTGATCAGCTACCAGCAACACATACTCACTTAGGAATGAGTATTTCTACATTAATTTCTAAATGTCTTCTGATGTGGATCACTTTATTTATTTTTCATTTTGGATTTATTTTCTAAAGTTTCAATAAAGAACTAGAGTAGTCTATAAAGTTTACGTGATTATTTATTGTCCCTTAATGTTATTTGCATTTCCCTGTTTAAATGTCCTCTTGGCGTGCAGTATTATAATTGTCATCAAAGGCTGTGATCGATTATAGGCCCATGTAAGAACTCACTACAATCAAGACACTGTCTATGTAAATAAGAGACACACTCAGATAAGAACCCTGATTTGACAATAGTGATAATGGACCAGGCTAGTAGATTTGGATGGGTATTTTCATCTCAGATGTCAAAGTAGTAGAAATTCAGTTTCATCTCCATATCTGGGTCATGTTCTTCAAATCAGTTGTAGCAATAATAAGGATAAAGTTGTGTTCTCCATCTGACCAAATTCATGTCTACTCTGCTGCTTTGTAGCACAAAGGGGAAGAAAAGTATGATTAATCATGACCCTTCAAAGCCAAGCAGTGTCTTACACATGCTCTGATATTTTTAACTGTTTTTCTATGACACACTCCATTTCCTTTTAAATTATGTTTTTTAACCATTTTTAGTCTTGGTTATGTGTTTCGTCAGAGTTATAGACTTGTAATGCATGATAATTCAGTCAAAATGGTTTTTCTTGATGCATAACACAATTTCTGAAAGATAACAAAAGCATGACCATCCATTTGCTTGCTGTCTCAAATGAAATTGTGAACACAGTTCATCTTTGGTATGGTAGACCTTACATTCAAAGACTGTGGAAATGGGAAGTGCAGAAAAAGAATTATTTTATGTTCATTTACCTTCAGATATTTATATTCTTTCTCATAAAAAGTGAAAAAAGCAAAAAAAAAAAAAAGAAAAAAAGAAAAAGAAAGAAAGAAACAAAAAAACAAAGAAGGAAAGAGAGAAATGAGTTTTTTCCCAATGAACAGAATCCTAATCCAATGTAGCACAGCCATAAATACATACACATATGTTCATGTGTTTGTACGTGCATACTTGTACATATTCTAAATTTATACACACTGCAGGTGAGATGTTCTGTATACATTCTCTTCTCTCATTCATTTGAGTAGCATATGAGTTAGAATTCTTTGTTTTGTCCTGATTCTACATGTATTTTTCTTCAGCTTCTTATACAACATTGGTTATGATTATTTATTAGTAAAGTGTATAATGCATATCTATAGTTCTAACCCATATGCAAAAGTATCCTATAGGTTAAGGTTGAAGATTAATGCCTTGCTTCCACATCATAATAAACATGTATGTAGAAAGAATCTTATAAATATAATATCAAAAGATATATGAAACTTGTTGAATGACTCTATAAAAGGATCCCAAGGCTACATCATTATGGCAGCACCTAGCACATAAAGATATTTTTATTTATTAATCATTGTATTTGTTTACATTTAAAAATGTTACCCTCCTTCCCTGTCTCTCCTCCATGAATTCCCCACCCCATTCTCCTCCTGTTTGCCTCTAAGAGGTTGCTCCACCACACACCTATCCACCCACTCCTGCCACACCCTCTAGCATCCCCCTTCTCTGGGACATCAAGCATCCACAAGACCAAGCACCTCCCCACCCACTGATGCCAGATGAGGCCGTCCTCTGCTACAAATGTAGCATGAGCCATGTTTTCGCTTTGATTGGTGGTTTAGTCCCTGGGAGTTCTGAGGTGTCTGGTTAATTGATATTGTGGTTCTTCCTATGGGAAAGCAACAAATACTGTGATATGTAATGAGGTTCCAATTTCTTCCTTTTAATATCGTATACTGCCAAATGTATTCAAATATTTAAAATCTACATATATCCAAGATTATATTATTGCTTTTATCTGACACTTTATTAATACTATTTCTACATAAAATAAATTCTTCTTATTATATTACACATTCATTTTATGTTCTCAAGACAGTGAGTGTTGATGATACAAATAAACGTCAAGCAATTCTTAGATTCTATACCTTTACAAAGTTTTCAGTTATAGCGATCCTATTGTTCCTCAAGGAAATCACATCCTACTCGATTCTCAGAAGTTACTGGATTTGGACTGAGACTAGGCAAAGATGTTAAACTATTGGACTTACACCGCTAAGCACCCTTGTCCTATACAGTAAGTATAAGACCCTGTTCAAACCAAATATTGACTGATCTCTGGTCTTTGTGTAATTCAGTAGGCAGTCTCATCAATGGGAAGCTATGGACATAGAATTGGTGGTAGCTATTCAAAAATATGGACTCTTATTACTAAAGAGTGAAGAGTATGGCTTACTATCCAGGATCTACACACAGCTTTCATAAAACATTTTACTCGAAAGATTATAATTCTCAAAAATTAAATTAAATAAATGGCCAAAAAGTAAAAAACACCCACACAGCACCATGGCCTCCATTCCCTCCATATGATAACAACGAGTGAAGCCAATTATCGCAGCAAGAAAAGCAAGCCACTTAGAGCTTATATAGAGGTATCATAACAGGTCAAGATCAGATTTAATACTCTTTTCAAATTCGCCCATTTACAATGAATCATATAAATTGTGCATGGGTTTATACGTGTGTGACTGTATGTATGTAAGTGTCACAAGTGTGTGTGCGGGCATGAGTAAATGTGACGATGGATACGATTGTACATGAGTGTGTTTGTGTGTGAGTGTCCATGAGTGTACCTGCATATGGGTGTGTGAGTATGTGTCCATGAGTGACTGTGTGTGGGTGTGCTGTGCATTACTGTGGGGGGGGGCATTAGGGTGCATGACTGTGTTGTTTTTGTGTGTGTGTGTATGTGTTTGTCCATGAGTATGCAAGCATGTATGTATGTATGCAGTATGTATTATGTATGTTCACATGAATATGCATGAATGGGAGTATTCAGTTTGTTCTTATTACATTGTGCAAATATTAAGGCACACGTCCTAATTTTTCAAAATATGGAGGCTAAATTACGTTGCAATGTTCCCATTAAGAAAACATCTAGAAAACATTCTTTTAAGAATCAAGAGTCATAACCAGCAGGGAAGAAAGAATAAAAAGGTAGAAAATGAGGAAGATGACACAGAAAGGCAGTTTTTGAACATGACACTATAATTTCATGCGTGAACTCACTACTGCTGCGGCGACCTTCACACGACCGGTGACAGAGTGGGAACACAAACATTTTATCATGGATGTGGGAGGAGTTTTTGAAATCCAACCCCTTTTAGGTATTTACTATCAGTTAAGGACAAGAGGAGGGAATGATATCTTTCCAGTAATGATGTCAAGGATATGTTACCCATTCTCCAGCGGATAACCTTATACCCTCATTTAGGAAGCAGCTTGAAACTTAGTGAGTCACACAAAGAACGAGGCATTAAAGTAGTAGGCAAGCTACTGGGAAGATTAATGTCAGTAGGAAAAAATGAAGATGGGAAAGGGGAAAAGGGGTAATAATATCTAAGATTCATACTCATGCATGCATCTTTGAAACACTAAAAATTGAAAATACAAAATAGTCTAATTTCCTATGCATAAATACAAAGATCACACAATGTCAATATTGTGATAATGAGTGTACACAATTTTAATTTTTAAAATGATTTTAAAATATAAAATAGATTTAAAGACACTTATGCAATCAATAAGAATAGAAATATTAAAAATAAAATGTATTGCTTTATTATTTAAAAAAAGCAAGTAAGGTGGTGATTAAGGAGCAGAAAATGCATTTTATATAAAAAAAACTAACACACACACACACACCACAAACACAGCACATTTTCAACTATATCACAATGATACCTTAAAGTCACTTGAATTATGGTTGTTCAAAATTCCTGGATTTTTTTTCATTATAAATTCATTGGCGGATGCTCGCACTGGATTGAGAATGGGGTTCCCAATGGAGGAGTTACGGAAAGGACTGAAGGAGCTGAAGGGGTTTGCAACCCCATAGGAAGAACAACATTATTAACCAACCAGAAGCCCCAGAGCTCCCAGGGACTAAACCACCAATCAAAGAGGACACATGGAGGGACCCATGGCTCCAGCCGCGTATGTAGCAGGGGATGGCCTAGTTGGGCATCAATGGGAGGCGAGGCCCTTGGTCCTGTGAAGGCTTGATGCCCCAGTGTAGGGGAATGCAAGGGCAGGGAGGCAGGAGTGGGTGGGTTGGTAGTGGAGCACCGTCAGAGAAGCAGGGGGAAGGGGCATGGGATGGGGAGTTTCCAGGGGGAAACTGGGAAAGGGAATAACATTTAAAATGTAAATAACGAAAATATCCAATAAAAAAAATAAAAAAGACTTATTATAAATATAAAAAAAAATAAATAAATAAAAAATTCATTTTGAAGTGTAACCTTTCAATGGACATCTATAATTTTAAAGGGGCATCATCACTTCAAATAGTAAGTCAACACTCATGTTTATACAACAGATAGCCTATACTCAGACTCCTAGTCTCCATAGTATGAAAAATTCATACCCTCTCAAATAGAGAATGATGATGATGATGGTGGTGGTGGTGGTGATGATGATGATGGTTTTGGTGATGATGATTAGTTGGTGTAGTGGTATATTGACGCCTTGTGCAGCTGTACTGAGGGATTGTCTTTAAGAAAAAAAATCTGCTTTTTATCCCTGTTATTAAACCTAGCCATTGCTAGTGAAATCATAGATCCATAGAGACAAACATATGGATTTCATTTCTATAAATCAATAGAACTTCTTACTATATTGTAAACATGCATAATTATAACCAGAGATAACTGTTTTCTCACTCTTCTATAGGTAGTAGATGGGGTCTATTATAGAGATCGACAACTTGTCATAATGAAGAAGGTAAGCTGTTCCTTGCCAACGGATGTATCTATAACATAACCATTATATCTAGGACTCAGAGAAACCAAATAAAAGAAGGCAGAATTTTTGTAAGAGACAGAGAACTAGGATGCCTATGGTTGGTAGTGTTTCCTAAATATGAGGGGTACTGCATCCATGAAATCTCAACAATATGGCTGCCTAAACAATATCTATACAATGATAACACCAGGTGAGTTACCAGTGTGGAGGGGGAAATTTCATATTATCCCACACCTAGATGAAGAACTTTAGGGTACTGTGAGGAGAATCCATTTTCCCCGGGGATAAGCCCTCTGAAAAGTTATATAAAATCCAAGTGGCCAGCCCTCAACACATGCACATGTAAATACCCAAATTGACTAAGTATATCATGTTTGCTTATGTTTATATGATAAAAATAATTAAGAATTTGAGAGATAGTGATAGTTGCAAATAAATGGTAGGAGTTGGGCAGGGACAGGGGAGTAGAAATGGTGTTAATATAGGATACAAATATGAAATTCTCAAAATAACTTTTAAACATATAATAAATTATAATAGATTAAAAATGATCTCATAAAGATTTGCATATAATTTATAGCTTAGTTAATTTAGATTTAAATTAAAAATTTCACAGAGGAAATGTTGATGTTATTTGAGTAGAACAGGAGGACTTTTAACAGACCTGAACATTAGATATATAAAGAATGCTAATGTCTGTAACATAAAGAGCTGAATAAATATTAATATCTGTTCACCCCCTAAGAACTACTCCATAATCTCCATATAGATTGAACTTCATCAGTACACATAAAATTCTACAATCAGAAATCAAACCGTCAGCAAATAAATCCATTATATATAAATTGAAATTTACAATCATGCATTTTAGCAAAGGTAAGATTAAAGATGTTAGTATTTTAACCAAGGTCATCCTAACATTTGAAAACTGTACCAAGAATAGAATTGTGATATTTAGTAAAAGTTGGCTTCCCTGGCTCTTAATATAATAAAGTCTTTAATTGGTATTAATATTACAACAGAGACATTGATTCTATCCCCCCTGATGCTTCAAACAGACTGCATTTTATTAGTCTGAAGACATTTAAGTACTTTGAAGTAATAATTAAAATGGGCCTATAATATGTTCTATTTTATTCACTGTCAATTGATTCAAGGTCATAGACCTCTGTCAACTGTTACCGTCCACAATTATAGCTTAAAAGTATTTATAGCTTTTGATATTATCAATACATGTTTTAATTTTTCTAACACTTAATTATAATTAATATCAAAAGGACTTATGATCAAACATTTCTACAATTTCATTATTCAAGTTCAATGTCTCAAAAAATTAATAATGTATGAAAGTGCTATTTCATGACTAATAGGCAGAGGTTTTTTTTAAAATTGGAATAATGACAGTCATACCTTCCTTAAATTATCTATGAAATAGCAAAATTAAAAAAAAGTCTTCTGCTTGCCAGTTAAACCTTCTTGGAAACTGGTAAATAATTGAAACATCTGTGTTTCTTCCTAATCTGTAGTTTGCCTGTACTGCTAATCATTTGTCAGTTATAAGGAATTTGATCTTTAACAACTAGGAGAAAATCCTCTTATTTTCAATGCTGGATTTCTTCTTGTAACATACACACAATATGATTCCGTTAATCTGCCCTTATGAAATTACTGAACAATTATGAAGAATGGATGTTTGAAGAGCCCTACATAATCCAAAGTTCAAATATACAGTTGAATACAATGTTTTGGAATGTTCAACTTCATATCCTCCATTTTCATTGTTTACATCAACTTGCAAAGGCTCCTCCATTTTGAGCCTTGTGGTGCAATTAACTTCTTGAGATCCTAAGTAACAATGAGATTTAAGAGATGGCTTCATGTGTCATGAAGCACTATGCTTCATTCTCCCACTCCTTGTCCTAGTTTATTGAGAAAGCTATCTAAACACATAGATTTATAAACAACAATTTAGACAAACAACGTTATGGTTCTTTATTTAAAGTTTTATTTATATTTTAGTTTTATAAGAAATTTTTTAATTGGATATTTTTTATTTACATTTAAATGTTATCCCCTTTCCCAGTTTCCCAATGCCCCCCCCAAAACCCATATCACATCCTTCTTCCCTTCTTCTATGAGCGTGTTCCCCCATCTGCTCACCCACTCCCTCCTCCCCACCCTTGAATTCCCCTACACTGGGGCATACATTGAGCCTTCAAGGGGACCTCTCCTCCCATTGATGCCTGCCAAGGCCATTCTCTGCTACATATGCAGCTGGAGCCATGAGTCCCTCCATGTGTACTCCTTGGTTGGTGGCTTAGTCCCTGGGAGCTCTGGGGGTCTGGTTGGTTGATATTGTTGTTCTTCCTATGGGGTTGCAAACTCGTTCAGCTCCTTGAGTCCTTTCTCTAACGCCTCCTTTGGGGACCCTGTGCTCAGTTCAGTGGTTGGCTGTGAGCATCTTCCTCTGTATTTGCCAGGCTCTGGCAGAGCCTCTCAGGACACAGCTATATCAGGCTGCTTTCAGCAAGTACTTCTTGACATCCAAAATAGTGCCTGGGTTTGGTGATTGGGTTGGCTGCCCCACCTGGGGATCCAACCCAATGTTGTACTTCTTTATCACTATGTAACTGAGGTTGTAACTCAATGTAACAGTGCTTACTTATTAGGAATAAGGCCCATAACTATAAATACCACCCTCATAAAAATAAATAAACCTATACATTGTAAGCCTCCATCGTTAAATAATTTTTGATGTAAGAAAACAATATTCTAATTAGAATCTTTCATATTATAGATTTCAGCAAATGCATACATGAATATATTTTGTATAAGAAATCTTTCTACACTCTCATAGTTTGTTTTAATATAGAATAATAAAGCATAGTACTAGTTTTCATTTATAAAAAAAATGTTAAATATTCTGAGCTTTTCTCATGGATGTGATACTACCTGGATCACATGTTTAAAACATGCCGGGCAGTGGTGGCGCATGCCTTTAATCCCAGTACTTGGGAGGCAGAGGCAGGTGGATTTCTGAGTTCGAGGCCAGCCTGGTCTACAGAGTGAGTTCCAGGACAGCCAGGGCTACACAGAGAAACCCTTTCTCAAAAAATCAAAAAAAAAAAAAAATGTTGTAAATAGTTCAGTGGTCACATATTTGACAAACAAAAAACCTAGAGTTTATATCAGCAGATCCCATGTACGTGCTGGAGGGATGTAGTATCTCTCTGGTAATTTCAACCCAGGAAGAAAAGACCAAGGATCTTTGGTAAAAGATGAATAAACAGCTTGACCACCTAAGGGAGCTGTGTTTGATGGAGATTGCGCAAAACAAAAATCCTTGTACTGGAAACATATGTAAA
>CM052713.1:66651658-66666658 GCA_028551405.1 Uromys caudimaculatus | reverse complement strand
TAGGACATCGCTCACGTGAGTTCTCAGCTAGTCTTGTAGACTTAGAGAATCTCAAGTTCAGTGAAAGATTCTGTGCCTAATAGTAAGGTGGAGAAAGGCATGTAACATCAATATCTAGCATTCACATGCATAGCCTCACACTTACACATAGGCATACAAATACCACACACATACTCTAAATTCCCCTTAAAATATTAATATGCATATTATTAAACAGGTAATGTTTCTAAAACAATGAAATGTCATACATTAAATAAAGAGAATATAATCTCCATGGAATGTGGGAATTTCTAACAGGAAAATTGTATCTGGTGAGCTACATCAGTATCTTACTGGGCATGTCACTCAGAAAGCAATTAAGGAAAACCATTTTCCAGATGGTTATATGCCTTGATGTGAATGAATTGGCAACATGTGATTCTATGGAAATTTTGAATAGGCAATAGAGAGGACTCTGATCAAGCTTCCTTCCAACGAAGTAGATGCTTTCTCTTCTTCAGATGTAAATATTCACGGTAGGTCCTAATGGGTCTGTTCAAACCTGAAAGCAAGGTTAGATGATGTTTCCGAAGAATATTGCCAGATATTCACTATCATGTGGTCTTCTTTCCAGGATTAAAAACATCTTATTTAAAAACTTAATTTTTGAAAATATAAAAAATAGATGTTTTATATCCCCTAATAAAATTTTTGTACTGCTTGATGTATACATGCCATACAAAATAAAAGTAAAAAGTATGTTTATGGCATCAAGTAGAGCTCAATTCTTAATAATCTGAAAGAACTATAAAATAAACTCAAAAGCACATGTACAAAGTATCTGTATTTACTTTATATCGTATTACACAGCATCATTGTGCTCTCTATTCCAAGGCATAGGTGAGAGTAGATATTAGACTCAGAAATATACTTAAAAGTCTAAGTGCAAAGGCAGACGAAGGTGGTATTCCTTCACACAGAGATTTGAGTAATTGTACAGGTTGACAATGTGAAGACAGACTACGTATCAAAGTAAATGTTTTTTTAGAAAATATATATTAACAGTTCGTCCTTTTTTGATGAACACATTATGAATTTCTGAGCTAATGTCAAGCATCTGGCATAAATAGTACTGTGTACTAGGTAAGGCAGACAGCTATTTTCTCTGCATTTTCTTGTTTTTCTCTGGGAATAATGATTTTCTATGCAGTAGTATACTGTACAAAGTCATCCCCTGTCTGTAATTTGCCATAATGTGAATCCCATAATGAAGCTATATGCATATTTCCTGAGATGAGAGCTGGATTTTAGGATTAAATTCATAGTTTTGCTTTTTTCATATTTATCTTATAATTCACCAAATATAGACAATGACACCAGTGTCATTAAGAGGTTTTCCATCACAAAACATGGTGAGAATAGAGTAACAAACACTTATGGAGTCAGGAGTTTATTTTCTTTATATTCCAACGTTTTCAAACCAATGTAAAGTAATATCTTTGGACCTAGAGATTAAAGTCAACTTAAATATGTGGTGACTTTTTTCACATAGGATGAAATTGGAAATGGGCAAGTTGACTACCCACAGAGGCAGTCAAGTCTCTACATACATGGTTAGAGCAAATTTCCCATAAACCTCTCTTTTCATTTCATTTTAATAAAAACTCTATGGCTTAAAAGGTGAAAATTGGTATTATCTAGAAAATGAATTTAACTATTTACACATAAGCATTGCAAAGGAAGAAATATATACAGACCTGTTATTTTTGCACCTGTAAATTCAAAATCTGTGATTAGAGAAGAGTACATTTGCCATCATGAACATCATTGCAAGATTGATGTCATTTCTCTGAGAAGTATCAAGATGCTTTTTTAGAGAGTTGAGGTTGAAAGACATGGAGCATCACACTGATTAAAAGATGTTCTATATGGGATTCAGCAAGAGAATGAAGAGATGAGGAAGACAACAGAGGTGAAATGACAACAGTCATTATGTAAATTATAAACCTGCTGAACAATACACAAAGGAGAAAACAGACTATAAAGTGGAAAGGCATAACCAAAACGCAATATTAAAATTGCCTCTGTATTTGTTAGCTGTATCAGTGTATGCTTCTGAGTGAACTGAAAGCAAAGTGCTCTAAATTTGATCTATACAGCAAGTCAAGTGATGTGAACCCACAAGATTTGCCAAAATTTGTGTACACTGAGCTGTCATAGGTGGAATAGCATTTTGTTTTGAGGAGGTAGGAACATAATTCATTTTAGAGTAGAAACTTTTAACCATCAGTAACCAGAAGAGGTATCCAGGATTGGTAGGTCCAAATGCTGTATCTTTTATTTCTCACAGATTTGTACAACTCATTGGCCTTTTCCTATCTCCATTAATAAAACAGTTATAATACTTGATTAAAAAATGTCCTTGCTACCAAGCCTGATGATGCCCTAGGAGGAAAGGATAACCTCATATTTAAACATGGAATGCATTTGTTTAAAAACATGTCATTTTCAGTGCATATAGCTTCATGTTCCACAGTTAACAGAAAGTTCTTTAGTTCAACACATTTTGTCAGGGTGATCTTTTTACCCAACTCAGTATTTGTTTCTATGTCTTACAACTAAAAGATAAAATAAAAACATTAAACTGCAATAAAAAGCTAATTGAACCACTAATGAAATATGACAGAAAATTTAACTTTCTTCCTAGTATGTTGTTTTCTAATTCGGAATTCTCAGAACCCACCTCTGGGGTTTGGTGGACATGAGTCATGGGAGTTCTGAGAACTAGTGCCTGGTGTTTCCTGGTACCCAGCGTTGACATCAATGCAAGTCCATCTCATTGTTATTCAAAGGAAAGAGCCCTTTTCAAAGTCTGCTTTCAGGGAACTGTTATTTGAGGTCAAACTACAATTTCAGAAGAATAGTTATTTGATCTGTCAGCAGAGTTTGTCCAGTCTCAAAGTTACCTTGCGTTTTTATTCTCTCCCTCTTCTTATTTATTTTTAATCTCTAGATTGGCTATACTGTCAATTAGAAAAAGAGAAAAGGACAAATATATATATATATATATATATATATATATATATATATATATATATATGCACACTTGAATAAATTTTGATGCTCCAAAGAATTTTTTGAGTTTAGATGTATGATGTAATTCCATGTGAATTGTATTATTTAAGTGGCCATTTATTAGAATGCACAGACCATTGTATAAATGCCTCATAGTGTTCAAAGTGCTGAGTTAAAGGACTTTAGTTAATGGAATTGAGTAGAAAGTACATTAATATCTCACAGACACCACGGTAGAACAAGACTTTCAGAATTACCTAAGAGAACAACTACCAAACAGACACAGAAAAGCTCCACGAAATAGAATGCATTTTCACAGACATTTTTCAAATCTCCTTTCCAATCTCTTGAAACTCATGAAGGGAATTCACCTTCCTTCCCTATACTAGTGCTGTATCTTTTAAATGAGGCCTGGATTATTAAGGTAACTTATGTCCAAAGGAAACAGCTCTTTGAAAACAACTGGAAGCAGGTTTTAGATGTTCTTGAACATGAGGTCATTTAGGCCTTGCTGAAAACACAGTATGTGCTAAGTGTTCCATGGTGGTGGAAGATAGCTGACTAATTCTATGCCATGTGTGTGCTCTGGCTAGCTTTTAATGTCAAATAATTGACACAGGTTAGAGAAAAAAAGAGAGAATCAAAACTTGAGAAAGTATCCATCAGATCGTCCTATAGGGCATTTTCTTGATTAATAATTAATTTGGAAGGGACTAGACCATTATGGGTGGTGTCACCCTTGTACAGGTAGTCCTAGGTTATATATGAAAGAAGTGTGAGAAATATACCATGAGCAATCTAGCAAGCAGCATTCCTCCATGTTCTCAACTCCTACATCTGCGTTCCTTCAGTGTTTGACTTCCTGCCTTAAATTTTCTCAGTGATGGACTGTGATGTGGAACTGTTGCTTAGGTCATAGTGTTTTATAATAGCAGTAGAAACCCTAACTATGAGAATAGGTAATACTGAATAAAATTTATATAGATAAATATGTAATGTCTGCAAATTATTACTTTCCTATGATAATGGCTATAAATAACACCATTGCAACTTAACAAGATATAAAGCCATCCTACCCCAAACCAACTTCAGACTGAGCAATACTTTCCATTTAGATGCATGGTACAGTTAATCTTCTGTGTTTACACTATTCATATTCCTTAGGTAATAGCAATGACTTTAGAGGCATTTTAATCTGGCAACACGCTGCTCTGACAAGGGTCCACATCCAAGGACTTTCTAGGTTTATCTGATACAGCTAGAGTGCAGAGTACGGTCTGGCTAGAATATAGACAGATCCTTAGTACACATCTTTAATCCCTAACAATGAAGATAAGGTTAGTTTGTAGAATGAAGTATTTATGTTTGAATGTGACAACTAATTGAAAAGTAGAAAAAGTGATGAATCAGAGAAAGATTTGACAGAATGAGTCAGAGATGGTATGTGCCCAACTCATCTGAGAACAAACAGGAATGTGGGGCTTAAGACCAGGGCAGACTGAGTCTGAGGGAGGGCAGTTGAGTGAGTGCAGTTCAGTTGTGTTCAGGCATTGCAGCAGAATTCAGTTGAGTCAGTTCAGTGCAGTTCAATGCACCTCAAGTGAATGAAGTAGAGTGCAGCTGAGTTCAATTCAGGGCAGTTAGTGCACTTCAGTTGAGTACAGTTGAGAAGCTGAGAGAAGCCAGTTTGGATCAGTCAGCTTGGAGAGGAGTTTTGAGTCAGAACAGCTGCACTGAACCAGAAAGCCAGAATTCAGAAAGAACTAGAAAGGGTGAGCTTAGTCAGCAGTCAGCCACTGAGATGACAGTTACATCTGGCAAATAAAAGTTACTTTTACACAAGTAAACTTCCAAAATACTTTAACCTTAAAATTGATCTCTTGTCATTGTAAAAACTGTGAAAATCAAATGCAATTTTAATATAAGCTTTTTCCCAGTGTAATATAGTCTCTGCAAATTAGGAGAATGGAATTCTTTAACATTGTAATCCACAAGACTATTCTATCCCATAGTAAATGAAAAAAAAAAGAATCTTACACTAACTGAACTGCCACAGAATACAAGTACAGAGAACAGATTAAGCTGTATTAAGACTAGAAAAGGAGAGACTTCCAAAGGCCTATCCACTTATTTTCTTTTATTATTTGAAGATTTATCAATAATATGTCTTCCTTATTGGAATGTTCTCTTTATGTAGGCAGAAATAATCTATAAGACTCTGGAAAAATGCATATGCATATACATATACACATGTGTGTGTGCACATGTACCTGTACACACACATACATGATAAGTGCTTTTATACCTCTAAGATGGTTGTGACTATTTTGAGTAGGAGATGTTTGTATAATTTGACGGAAGATGTGGCCTAGAGAATGTATACTATCCTTTGTCATTGTGAACTATGGAGACAGCATTCATTCACACAGCCATTTGTCATTTAACATGCATGCTTCCCACTTTGGCATTCCTAACTCAAATTTCAACTTCATGTTGAAAAATTGAGGCACCAGAGTAGTTGAGGACACCAGGAGAACACAGCCCACAGGAACAACTAAGCTTGGCTCATAAGGACTCACAGACAGAAACAGCAAACATGTAGCCTTCGTAGGTCTGCCCTTTGCCATCTGCATAAATGTTGTGGTTTTTTAGTTGGGGGCGGCAGCGGTTGTTGGACTCCTAACAGTGGGAGTGGGAGTGGTTTTGACTCGCATATTCATCCTGTCCATCAGGTGTTTTATCTCCGACTGGGATTCCTTGTCCAGCCTTGTTTAATATGAGGGTTTGTGCCTATTCTAGTCTTATTGCATCTTGTTATGCAGTGTTTAGTTGATCTCATCAGGAAGTCTGCTCTTTTCTGAGGGAAAATAGAGGAGCCATGGGTTTGGAGGAGCAGGGCTGGGAGGAAGGGAGAGGCAGTGATTGGGATGCTTTATGTAAGAGAAGAATAAATAAATAAAATAACATTTAAAAATTGTATTTACTTTTCTCAAGATTTCCCTAGCACTGTATCCTAGTACCAGATCCTCAGCGTGTTCTACTGTGTGTCTAATATGATATATCTTTATGTTATAAATCCTTTAAACATAGGTTTTGAAGGAACTTGACTAAGCGTCCCTTATATGAAAACAAAGAAAGAAAATAAACCTGACATACTGTATTATTGCGCTTGAATAAGAAGCATAACGTATTACTCAAAAATCAAGATTTAAAGTCTGACAGCCTAATTTCTGTGCGTTGGACTCCAATATGACTTGAGACACTGAAGATTTATCAGCACAAGTTTTTTTTTTTTCCCTTTCTAGTGTAAAACATGCTTTCTTCACTTGACAATTCCCGACAGTTTATAGTCATACCCAGTGTTTGTGCTCCCTAGGATACAGTGTACAAATCCAACATTCAATATGATAACATATTTTAATAGATTCACCCCACCAATTACTATCCTTTTATAGAATTTATCATGCAACCCTATAATCCAAAGATTTACACAATTTATTTCTCATGTGCTTATATATATTTAGATTTCCATTTGGATGTTGATTATTTTTCTTTGACTTGACTGATTTTGGGAATTGTATTCTAATTTCATCTCCTCCTTGCCTTCCCCTCCTCCGTACCCCGCATTTACTTTTCTTATCTCTTCTATTTCATGACTTTTATTTTTATTATTGTTAGTGTATGCATCTATTTCTCTGTGCCTCCTGTGTGTGTGTGTAGGGGGGTGTTTAAAATATAAGCAAATATAACTTGCTGAGTCCATATACTGTTCCTTGTGAATATGTTTTCATGTCTGAAAAGTTGGTACTTGGTGTGCTCTTCTCAGGGTAGGCTAACTCTCCCGCTGCCAGCATTTCTTTTGGTGGGCTGAGACTTTGTAATCTTTTTCCCATGCAGTTTGACATGTGTGCTGGTGTCCTTTTTTGCTCACATTTGGGTTGTCCTGTTGGTGAAACTTCATGGGTGGATTCTTTGTGATGCAGATTCTAAGAGACTTTTAAGGCCTCTAGAAAGGAATGCAGGAAAAGCAAATCCAGGTCCTAGAGGAAGAAATCTTACTCTGATGCAAAATGAGGGTCATGTAGGTTCATACTGACAGAAGTGCTGTGCTTGTAATGGCTTATCAAAATCATCTCTGGTCTTTTTATCCAAACTAGCATTTAGCGATGTTAGCTTTTCTAAAGCCTTAACTTTATGAACTATACACCTGGAATGTAAGAAATTGTAAAGAAACTGAAGAATAAAAGTCAGAAGTAGAAATATACAGTCCTTTATTGAGATTGGAACTGAGTGGATCTTAGTAGCCAAGTCTTCTTACACCAAAGAGTCAAACATCTTATAACAAAAAAAGATTTGGTTGAACTAACAAAGGTTCATACAAACTTCATATTCTTGTCTTTCTGGTGATAATTGATAGTAAGTAACATATTACAGAAGTTAGCTGACCTTGGTAATTTAAATTTACTTACTTATTGCCCACACCAACGGTTACTTGCTCATAATGAGAACATGTGCTTAACTCAATCAATGATAAATATTTTAAGATGAAAAGTTTATCTGAAGAATAAAAAGCTTAGGCAATGTTTGTCAGTATATAATCTGTTCTTTATTGTTCTGAAATCTGTTTTTTTTTCCTACTCTTTGTTATTGCATTACAAATATTGATCAAATCTTGTGTTTTTTAGCTAATGATACCTGTCCATGTAATTCTCTTCTTATTAGTAGCAGTTATGTGCCTTGTCTCTGTGTTTCTGAACTCTGCCTACAACTGCAGTATTATGAGGACTGCTTCCCAAGTGTTATTCATATGTGGGTTCCTCAGCTAAGTCAAAGGTCACATCTAGTGATAGATTGCGCTGCCAAAGTCCTTGTTTCACTCTCTTTGTGTACACACCTATTCCTTAAGCCTGCCTCTGCCTCAAGCAAACATCCTGTACTCTGTTCAGCTAAATTTTTTTCCAAAAATAGTTATGTGTACTAATTCTTCTCTTTCCTGGTCAACTCCAAAGTCCTTTAGTTTACAGCCTCACTTTGTAGGGACAGGACTCTGTAAGGATGCTAAGAACTACCTTTTACATTATACACAGACTTGCCTTCTCTTAGGAAAAATTCTATCTCTATTATTTGCTTTAAAATATGGAGATGATTTTCCATCTCACATACCATCAATTGTGTCTTATTCTCTCATTATTATCAAGTTCCTCTATTATCAGTTTTGAAATGTGGTCTTCTCATCTTTTATGAAGTGATCTTGTTCAAGCACTGCAGTTTAACAAATCGTAAGTTTAAGTTCATTAGCTGCATTCTCCTCAGAGGATGCAAATATCTTTATAGTGACCTTGTTTCAATTGTTATTTTTATTGCAAGACCAAGTTTTATGTTTCCTGCATAGCTGGATCTTAGTATATACTTGGGAAACAATGAAGGATGAGGTAGAGGGAATAATTCAAATTAACAAACATGAGTGTGTGCTGAAATCTTTTCTAAAATGATACATAAAGCACATTTGACTGGCAAGGCTTCATAAGTCATACCAAGGGTGGAAAAATCAGTTAACTTATAAAACTCTTATCATATATTACATTTAAAATATGAACAATAATAGCATACTACATTCATTAGGGCATACATAGCCTGGCATATTTAGAAAAGTGTGTAATGTTTTTATTAGAAAATATATAAACATGACTTATGTGAACATAAATATATTTAAATATATGATTATGAAACTTATAGTGGAATCTACACCCGCTACTATAAGCTAAAAGGTTTGGAAAGGTCAGCACACAATTTAAGAGCATTAAGAAAAGGCTTCAAGGAAATCCATCTTTTGACTCAGTCTATAATCAGAACATCATTACAAGCCAAATGAGGATAATTTGTCACTTTGAAAATTCTCAGGTTGAAAATCAGGCCATTGAAATATCAATATTCAGAGGGCAAGCAGGTCATGCTGTCTACCTGTTCTGTATGCTTCTCTCAAATATCTTTGAAGCTGGCTGTATTAAACACTATTAGTCACCTCTAAAGGGACCATCTGAGGATTCTCTTCACATAGCTTCCATTCATGTTAGCCATTTCCCTTTAAATCTAGAGTTATTTATAAAAACCATTTCAGAAGATATTTCATCAGCATGCAATAAGTATTATAACTATTTTTGACCTTTGATCTAACACTGCTGTTCATATTGACAACTTTCTAGAAGCCTTGCTCATAATAATATTAGTAACCACAAGTGATTTTCAGGAACAGTGCTGGTAGGCTACATGTTTATCAACTGTCTCATTGGAGTTGTCTCAAATAGACATGATTCTCAACTTTTTTTTACAGTCAAAGAACCAGAATCTTAGAGGGGAGAGGAAAAGCTTGACATTAGCTAAATATCTCCTTATATCCATCCTCTTGAGTTCCTATACTAGGCTGCTAAAATAAAATAAAGACAGCTAAAGAAAGATAGGAAGATCCATATGTGTCCTATGTATTTGGAATTAATTATCCCTCTAAATGTATGATTAAGAACAGTTGTACAATTTTATTTGTATAACCAGGACACTGAAGAAATAAGAAATAATGGTCATTATTTCCCATTGCTCCATTTCTATTTGTTCTCCTTCTGTCAATTAAAACCTTCCATTTTGGGGATGGGTTGGTAGGTAAACAAGAGGGCAAATGTGATGAAAATCTCGTGTAACTGGTAATTTCCAAAACTTGCCCCGATCATCGTGGAAATGAGAAATATTAAAAACTAATGTTGCTTCTCAAAGCACACTTCTGCAGGTATTGTGAATTGCTCCTCCCTTGCAGTACATTGTCCAGTTAATGCTCGCTTTTTACTATATTATGCTACCTTTCTAATGTGTGAATGTTCAGTTATAATAGAATCACAGAGTCTGCACGGGTCTGTGTGAGGAACTCTGCACACATGTTATGGTTGTCAGCTTGATTTTTTTTTTTTTTTTTTTTATGGGGCTCCTAACAGTGGGTGTTGAGAATGTCTCCGACTCTGCTCTTGGATAATTTTTTCTACTGCTGCATTACCTCAAGCAGCTTTGATATGAGGGTTTGTACCTTGTCTTATTGTATCTTGTTATGACATGTTCGGTGGACATTCCTTAAAGGCTTGCTCTTTTCTGAAGTAAAACAGGGAGGGGTGGATTTGGGGAACAAGAGAGGTTATAGAAGCAGGGGGAAGTGGAGAGAGGGGATTCTGTGGTGAGGATATTGGATAATAATAATAATAATAATAATAATAATAATAATAATAATAATGCCTTCTCACAACTAATCTATGGTTTGAGGGTTGAGAAGTCTCCTGATTTCCAAGTTCAATTACTTCATTTTTAGGGGGTCTTGTTGGGAGATTCTGTGTATCTTTTGCAAGTAGGTGTCTTTGAGAGGTGTTGGGTTACTGAAGAGATGCCCTCTGATGGCAATGTAAGTCCATGTCTGTGAGCTCTGTTACAGTTGCTATTGTCACATGTTGTACTTAGTCCAACATTTATCACTACCCCCTATTCTAACCAGATAAGATGCTAACTTATACCTTCCAACATCACATGTTAAATAAATCCCGTTTCTTTATGAGAGAATTGCCTCAGGGGATTCCCCCATACTTACCTGAAGCTGACTAATACGAGCTTTCATCTACAGTACTGGGGATCAAACCAAGGGGTTTATGCGTTGGGCACATGCTTTACTCTAAGATATATATTCTGAAGATATCTTTAGCCTAGTTTCATCTGTTCGTGTATAAGAAATATGATTTTTCTATAATAAAATTCAGAAATTATCAATAACTAAAATGTTGTACCTTCATTCTGGAGTATCATCATGAATGCAAACAAACAAACAAGCAAGAACAAAAACAAACTACTGGGGTTTCTTTCTACAAATCATTCAGTGAATGGTCACACTATTTACTGAGTCTTTGCTATTAAGGTAATACATTTTGAAATCTCTATTGTTCATTTATAAACTAGGCCAGTATATCTGGGAACATGAATATTTTACTGCCTGAAGATTAAAAGACATAAATCTTCAGCACTGTTCTGAAAAGCACTTCATGTAATACCTCTTCAAATGAACATATTTAACAATTCACTATGTTTAAAATCTTAGACCCTAAGAATTCAAAAGCAATCCAAAATATTAATAGTTAGAATTACTGGTTTTGTTTTGCTTTGTTTTGTTTTGTTTTTCTTTTTTTTTTTTTTTTTCGAGACAGGGTTTCTCTGTGTAGCCCGGGCTGTCCTGGAACTCACTCTGTAGACCAGGCTGGCCTTGAACTCAGAGATCCACCTGTCTCTGCCTCCCAAGTGCTGGGATTAAAGGCATGCGCCACCACTGCCCAGCTGAATTACTGGTTTTAAAATATGTTCTTGCTTAACTTAAGGTTACAATATTTTTATCTTGTTATATCTTATTAAAACTTAAATATTACATTATTAGTTATTGACAATACCAATACACAAAATTAAGGTTAGCTCTGAAGTAAGCTTTTAATAATTCTTGCAATCATTACTTTTGAAGCTACTATTTGAAACTCAGCATAGTTTTATTCTTATTTTTTCATATGTTTAAAATCAGTTTTTTAAAATAAATATGCCAAAGAGTGGGTTGTTCCCAACAGTCTCATGCAATGATGGATTGCTTTCTAATAAATTTTCTCAGAGCATCACAGTAGGAGAAAGCAGGTTACTGGGGCATGTCACTGGGGAACATATTTTCTGTGGTTTCTCCCCAGGATTCTCTTTGATTACTCTACTACTGTGGGTTGTAAATCTTTCCTTTTCATTACTCTGCCTCCATGGTGTTTCTGGCTCACCCTGTGTCTTACATGCAGTAATGATAGGCAACAATGTAATGAATCATTTAAATTATAATGAAATTATAACTCTCAACTAGTTTGCTCTTACATTAAAGCTGTGTCTTTCAGGTATATGTATGTCACATTCACAAAATGAGAAAACATGGGATAGTTGAGCAAAACCTCTAAAATCTTTAAATTTCAACAGTCCGGTTATGAGTACTTCAGTCAGCTAACCTAACACCAAACCCCAAAACTGCTGAACTGTGACACAGCATTTGTACAATATTTGGAGAGTACATAGTTCTCAGGGTTGACTGGTTTTAGCAATGTGCAAAACAAAGCTGTCCTTGTCCTTGCATGATTGCTTAGAGTCCCTGGAGGGGTCTCAGAAGTTTCTGGGCTGATTTCCAAAACACCTGTCCTATTTTTGAGAGTCGTGCTCAATATGATGAGGCTGTTCTTAAAGTCTCAGTTGAAGAAAAGTTATATAATTTGAAGGCTTAAAAAATATCGCTGAAGGCACATTGCAACCGGGCAGCTTTGTGAGTGGAGAGAAACATTCATATTTGCTGGCACATTGGCACGCATTTCCCTGTGATCTATGATAAGTAAACAGTTGTGTACATTACTGAGATTGGTGGACATCATTGACTTTTATCACACAATGCCAGCAATCATGAATACTTCATGTCTTACCTAGGAAATTCAAAGGGTCCTGTAAAATTTATTTATCCAAAACTTGTTTTAATCCATGGTTTTAATGATTTAAAGAATCATCTCTATTCAGTATTTTCTCTGCTTATCTGGAACAGATCCCTCAAACACAAAAAGGAAGATGTGATGAGTTGGGAATGCGGTGCAATACATCAAGTTATAGAAATGTTTATGCTTTATAGATTGAATCAGACATGTCAAATATCAAAACATTAATAAAAGAACTTTTGAAAGCAGTGACTATATGACACAGCATTATTTGACATAAGAAAATACAATAAAATCTACATCTCTGTATTTTACTTATTTCCTGTTATTATTAGGTGTTCTACATGTTAAAAGCTATTCTTAATATCTCACCATTAGTTTTCATTACTAGTTATATCATTAGTTTCTGTTTTACTCCTTTGAGAAATCTGCTTGTATTACTTCAAGAGTGCAATATGATAATCACAAAAACAAGAGAAATAAGGAGACCTAAATTATATACAAACAGGCTATATATGTTATAATCACATTTTAAGCCTAAAAACTGGTTGAACTAGGGAAAGGCTTGAAGAAGCTGAAAAGCGGGATGACCCCATAGAGAGACCAGCAGTCTCAACTAACCTGGACCCCTGAGATCTCTCAGACACTGAGTTACCAACCAGGCAGTATACACCAGCTGGTCTGAGGCCCCCAACACATATACATCAGAGGACTGCCTGGTCTGGCCTCAGTGAAAGAGCAGGCACCAGGGAGTAGAGAGACCTGGCAGGGGAGGCATCCTCTTAGAAACAGGGAGGGGGGGAAGAATGGAATGAGAAACAGTGGGAGGGTGGACTGGGATGAGAACAATGACTGGATTGTAAAAAAAAAAAATAAAAATAATAAAAATGTCTATTTTATAAAAGAAAAAACAGCAGCTACATTCAGTAATAATAATAATAATAATAATCACATTTGTATATAATTCTGTACTCCTAACCTAGTGATAATTGGGAATTTTCTATTATTTTAAATTGTAATGAGATAATCTCTACATATATACATGTATGAATTACATCTAAAAGACCAGGAATAATTACCCAACCTTGAATAATATAAAACTCTCTGTAGATTTCAAGTCTCAAACCATCTGATATATAATCTTACTAACATATAATTCAATAATGAATCTGTTTTAATGAATACATGAATTATTATGAAAAATTCAATGCCGAATTTCAAATATGATGATGAAGTTTTAGTTAAGAGGATCTCTGCTATCTTGACCTCATAGTTGCTTGCTAGACAGTAAAAAAACAAAAACAAAAACAAAATGTCAGAGACAAAGGCTTTGGCCTTGGCATATTCTGCTAGATGAAGGATCCCAGGTTTGACTTATTTTGCTAGCCACAGTGTCTCAGACCTCATAGCAGGCATTCCCTTGATATCTTTCTGCCAGTTATCAGATTATATTGCTTTGTATCTAGGGCCCTGACTCTTAGGCTTGGCTTGATTAGCAACACAAAGGGTTCCAGCTTCATAGCAGGCATTCCTTTTACCCCTCCCCAGCCTACTGCCCCCAGGTAGGGATTAAACATCAGGTCTTCAGCTCTGGGACATATATAATTATGTATATGTAATATACATATAATTATGTATATGATGTCTGGTTGCATTGTGAATTTCCCCTCCCTCTGCCATTTCCCGCCCAAAAGTGTTTAAAAATATGTAACATTAAAGATTAAACGGAGTTTGATTGGTCTCGTCTTGCTCCTACGCATCTCTCTGTCTCCTGTCTCTTTCCCCGCCGATGGTTTCTCTCTACAGCACAGAGCACCCGCTGGCAGGAACTTCGAACCTAGTCAATAGCCTGTCCTGGAAGAGCTCTCCCGGACATGGCGGGTAGAGAGCTCTTTGCAGTTGGTGCCTACATGTGGGCTGTGGACCGGGATAGTGCACGCAGTTGGACTTCACGACACGCAGAAGGCCCGGCCGGGTGAGGATTAGTTAATTGAAGACGTTCTTGGAATGACCCGACCGAGAGCCGGACTTAAAAATAATTTCTTCAACCCTTTACTCTAAAATTGCATTCTTTTTTTTTTAATTTTTTTTATTTTTGATACTTTATTTACATTTCCGATGATTCCCCTTTTCTTTGGAAACCCCGTGTCCCCTCCCCCTCCCCACCTCGGTGAGGGAATTCCTCCTCCCACCCACCTGCCCACCCATTCCCATATTCCCACCTTGACATTCCCCTTTACTGGGGCCACTAGCACCCTCAGGCCCAAAGTCCTCTCCTTTCTCCCTGGTGGCCATCGAGGTGATTCTTCTGCCTCATATGTAGTCCAAATCATGGGTCAATAGATGTGTATTCTTTGGTTAGTGGTCTGAACTAGAGGACGACCAGGGGGAGGGTCAGGCCCATTGATGCTCTTGCTCCCTCCATGGGGCTGCC
>CM052713.1:66599779-66651158 GCA_028551405.1 Uromys caudimaculatus | reverse complement strand
TTTTCAAGTTCCATCCATTTGCCTGCAAATTTCATTAAGTCATTGTTTTTTATAGCTGAGTAGTACTCCATTGTGTAAATGTACCACATTTTCTGTATCCATTCCTCTGATGAGGGACATCTGGGTTGTTTCCAGCTTCTGGCTATTATAAATATGGCTGCTATGAACATAGTGGAGCATGTATCTTTGTTACATGTTGCGGCATCTTCTGGGTATATACCCAGGAGAGGTATAGCTGGGTCCTCAGGTAGTATTATGTCCATTGTGAAGAGGTTATGATGACTTCGCCTTCAGAAGTCCTGCCTTACTCATAACTTACACATTACTGCAGACAGAAGGAATTTCATAAATGAAATTGGATGACTCAATACAAAATCCCTTTAAGGTTTTTTGAGTCAGAGCAGTACAGTATCACGTGGAATGTACATCTCATGAGTAAAACAAGCATTAAAAAATGTCTTTGGTGTTTAAAGATAAGTGAGCCAACAAACATGAATTAAAAGCAGTGATAAATGCAATATACTTCCTTTTCAGAAATGGTTATGTATAAATTTGTAAATATAATAACCTCAGACTTCTATCACAAATATTTAAAATGTTCTTTAAATTTTCGATTTTGTTTTTATAATTTTAGAGAAAAAATAATTTGAATATTTGTGATTAAAACAAGCCAGTCACCTGAATTCTTTTTTATGAGGACTTTCACATAAAAATAAGTTATATTTAAAGATTTATTAAGACCTAAGTATGTAGCCATCATATAATTAAAACTGTATACACGAAGATAGTGAAAAGTAGAAAATAAAGAGGGGTCACTTCAGCTAAATCAAGATTTGTGCCTAAGTAATAACAATCCTTACATTTTATATGTGAGAATTTTTGTTCCTTTGTATATTGCAGACATTGTGTTTATTAAAAGCTGTAGACAATGTATGTTCAATATCAGAAAGTCCAAAAGAAACAAAAATAGACAAAATTAAGGTCCTCACACATACAACTGTTACCCCGTGACCTTCATAAAGCCATTTTGCAGATACCTCAAATTTTCCATTGGGTCATAAACGGACTACACTGGCTGGTTTAGTGTGTCAACTTAACACAAGCTGGAGTAATCACGGAGAAAGGAACCTCCCTTGAGGAAATGCCTCCATGAGATCCAGCTATAAGGCATTTTCTCAATTACGATCAATGGAGGAGGGCTCAGCCCATTGTGGGTGGTGTCATTCCTGGGCTGGTAGTTCAGGGTTCTATAAGAAAGTTTCCTGAGCAAGCCAGAAAAAGCAATACAGTAAGCAGCACTCCTCCATGGCCTCTGCCTCCGAGTTCCTGTCCTGTGTGAGTTCCTGTCCTGACTTCCTATGGTGATGAACAGCAATGTGGAAGTGTAAGCTGAATAAATACTTTCCTCCCCAACTTTCTTCTTCTTCTCCTCCTCCTCTTCTTCCTCTCCTCCTCTTCCTCCTCTTCCTCTTCCTCCTCCTCCTCCTCCTCCTCCTCCTCCTCCTCCTCCTCCTCCTCCTTCTTCTTCTTCTTCTTCTTCAAATTGGATTTTTTAAATTTGAATTTCAAATGTTATCCCTTTTCCTGCTTTCCCCTCCACAAACCCCCTATACCATCTCCCCTCCCCCTGCTTATATGAGGGTGCTCTTCCACCCAACCACCCACCCCTACCTACCCACCTTGGAATTTCCCTTCACAGGAACAAGGGCTTCTCCTCCCATTGATGCCAGATAAAGCCATCCTCTGCTACATATGCAGCTCGAGGCATGGGTCTCTCTGTGAGTACTCTTTGGTTGGTGGTTTAGTCCCTGGGTGCTGGGGGGTGGTCTGGTTGGTTGATATTGTTGTTCTTCCTATGGGGTGGCAAACCCCTTCAGCTCCTTTGGTCCTTCCTCTAACTCCTCCATTGGGAACCCTGTGCTCAGTCCAATGGTTGGCTTCGAGCATCTGCCTCTGTATTTGTCAGGCTCTGGCAGAGCCTCTCAGGAGACAGCTATATCAGGCTCCTGTCAGCAAGGACTTCTTGGCATCTGCAATAGTATCTGGGTTTGGTGTCTGTATATGGGATGGATCCCCAGGTGGGGCAGTCTCTGGATGGCCTTTCCTTCAGTCTCTGCTCCACACTTTGTTTCCTTATTTCCTCACATGAGTATTTTGTTCCTCTTTCTAAGAAGGACCGAAGCACCTACACTTTGGTTTTCCTTCTTCTTGAGCTTCATGTGGTCTGTGAATTATATCTTGTGTATTCCAAGCATTTGGGCTAATATCCACTTATCAGTGAGTGCATACCATGTGTGTTCTTTTTTGATTGGGTTACCTCACTCAGGATGATATTTTCAAGTTCCATCCATTTGCCTAAGAATTTCATAAATTCATATTTTTAATAGCTGAGTAGCACTTCATTTTGTAAATGTACCATATTTTCTGTATCCATTCCTCTGTTAAAGGACATCTGGGTTCTTTCCAGCTTCTGGCTATTATAAATAAGGCTGCTATTAATATAGTGGAGCATGTGTCCTTGTTATATGTTGGAGAATCTTTTGGGTATATGCCTAGGAGCTGTATAGCTGGGTGCTCAGGTAATGCTATGTCCAATTTTCTGAGGAATTGCCAGACTGATTTCCAGAGTGGTTGTACCAGCTTGCAATTCAACCAATAATGGAGGAGTGTTCCTCTTTCTCCACATCCTCCACAGTATCTGCTGTCACCTTGCTTCTTAGTCATGATGTTTTGTGCAGAAAGAGAAACCCTGACTAAGACAGGGACTAATGGTCATGTGTTTTGCCCATTCCAGTGAGTATGGCAGGAAACAATGCAGTTAGAAATAACAGAAGGAACAAATGATAGACTCAAGGTCAACTGGAAACTAATTTATGCCATCCCTTGTTTATCCTCTCCAGAACTACATGACAGGAATGACTTCAGTGCATCTTATACCCACAACTGAGCAGCAAGTGCTACAAAAATTAAACCACTTGCATAACATATGAAAAGCAAACACACAAGAGCAGAATCTAGCTCCTTCAAAACAACTGTGACTCTTATGAAATCCGGGAAGTCATTGGTCCCAGCTATGCAATGATCCCTTTTTGGGGAGGGGCTGAGAGTTATTTTCAGGGTGAATCATAATAAACCACATTCCTCTCATATTTGGTTTTTCACTAAAAATAAATAGGTTGATATTTAGGAAGACTTATTTAAGCTATTCAATCTGTTAGTGTTGTCAATGTATTAAATTAAACATTTGTACAGACATTGTGGTTCAAATTCCTGATGTACATTTTTCTTGGAGACAATTTTTAAAAATAGGGGCTAGAATGGATTGTATTGTATTGCAGTAAATATTATATGCAACCATGTCTTCATGCATAGTCCTTCAACATAATCAAGTAGACAATCAAATGATTTAAGGGCAGCTGACGATCTAATGGGGCTCACCTCACTTTCATCATAAGTACACAGAGCAAATACATACTAGGGCATATTAAAAGGAAATAAGTAAATGTCTACATTTTAAAAGTATATAAATAAATTACTTTTCAATGTAAGGTGATGAGAATTTTGCACATGCATACTCACACACACCCCTTCCTCAGTGTTATTTCAGATAAAAAGACAGAGAAAGTAAAGTAGAAAAGCAAGTGCATATTTGAAATGACTAAACATATTTGAAATTTCAGAAAATACTTTGAGACTCTGACTTTCTCAACATACTATCACAATTCTACATGGCCCACATCACCTCTCTAATAGTCATATGCTCTTAAATTTACATGGAAAGAACCCTATTCCCTTTTCAAAGCTGTGGTATTTATCTTTAATAGACATGGGGTTTTTTGACATTTATTTCAATAGATACAATACATAAGTAACTCACTTTCTGTAATGTATGAAACCAATCACTCTGGAACTTGCACTAATTCCTTTGTATTCTATCTTTAAGGGCATTAACAATCGCCTTAAAATAGGGTACATACATTTTCTCACTGGAATAATTTATGAATTTTAATTAGATTAATTCTCATTTTTAGAAAACCCTGGCATCTATGCTGAAAGTTTGCTTTCATTTTATTAACCTAAGTAGAAATAACTTCCAGAAAAATTTATGCTAAGGGTCCTGGGCTCACTGGTTTCAGGTTTAGATTTGCTACAGATTAGTATGGTAAAAATTAGTACAGTTTTGGATTTAAGATTAGCTAAGAGTCAGTAAGCCAGACTATTCTGTGAAGAAAACTATACAACATATGATTTACAAGAAGGAAAAAAGTAAATCTAATCCTTCGTTGTCAATTTCTTTTTGCTAAATATCATTTAATATAGAAAAAGATTATAATAAATTCACATATGTGCACAGGGAAAAAGATTATCATTTTTAAAATCTCTTGATCATATTATATGAATTATTAAGAACCAAATTTCCTCAAAGAAAATTTGTGTCTTATAATTCACAATAAATCCCCCAAGGAGTCCTGTTCTTTCTACCAACAACCTTACTTTCACATTTCCATTTTTCCACACTGTCTCTCTCCCCCTAGTGTTAGCCTGAAACTCATCTAGCATGTGTACAGACATGTGAGTTCAAAAGTTTAAGAAACCTATTAGATAGAAAAATTGGTTAATGGCAGTTCTAAAATAAATTCTAGTCTCTCACTGGGACACATAATAACTAAGATCCCACTGCCTAGTGGTAGTTCAAACATCACATGTAAAGATGAATTAGTTTTTTTGACTTATGAAAACATTGGCATATTTACATTTAGAAATATGATTTGCCCTTTGCTGCAATTACAAATTCTAGGTGTTTTGATGCTTTGTAAGTTACTTTTAAGAAATATTACAAATGTAGAAAAATGGTATCAGCGCATCTGTGACAGTGTTATAATTCATGATTTAAAAAAAGTAATATTTTATATTATATTACAATACTTATTGGAAGAAATGCATGCATTTCCATGGTACTAATGTCTGTATTTTAACATATTAAAGACAATTAGGATATATATTAAAAAGGGGGAAGTATATTCTTTCTCTCTAAGTACTTCTTTGCTATCCAGGGTAAACCAATATAAACTGCTACTTTGCTCTACCTGAACCAAATCCTCAATTCTCCTTTCTTCTAAAACATGCTAATACTGTGATCTTTTAATGTGCCTTAATCCAAACATGTAACGTATGTTTTACTAGCACTCATTCTTTTTCTCAGACTAGATATGCTGAACGTTACACACTGTGGTGTACATAGTAGTAGATGTTATTTCATATTGATGAACAACAATTTGTAGGTGAAAAGGTAATAGAGCATGGACTGATTGATCACAGATTGGCAGTCACAGTTTTCAATTTGCTGTGATAGTAATAAAACTACCTGCAATGTCATTCCTTTTATTTTATTTTATTTTATTTTATTTTACTTAAATTAGTGTCAGAGTAGTGACTTAAATGGACACTATAGCAAGAGCACCAGTATGATAAAAGGCTGAATTTTCCACAACAGCTAGAAATTTTAATATTCATATCCAAGTTACTTTTATAGGTATAAAATAATTCTAGCAAGAAAAATAGAGTCAAGAGCTGGGTTCGATAGCATACACCTGCCTCCCTGAATGGAGAAGATTAATGCAAAATATCACTTCAAATTTGAGATCAGCCTAAGCTACATGGTGAGTTCCTTGCTAGCCAGGGCTATATAGTGAGATTTTTGCCTCAGAAAACAAAACACCAAACCAAAACACAGAAGCCAACAAAAAAAAGAGATTTATGAGAAATATACTGGAAGCTGAATATCATGAGCACATGAACAGATGATAAGGCTGATTAGTCTTTGATAACAACAGGGATGATACTCACACACTGAGTGAGTGGGCCACCCTCCTGCTTGAGTCTTTGTTAATTGCATTTTTTGCTGTAAGTGCTTAGAACACACAGAATATAAAACAAATTTAACAGTTGGTAAGATAATGCAAATTTTGAGAGACATTCTTATCACTGTCATCCACAAATTAATTTTTAAAGCACAGAAAATAATTTAATGTATCAGAGTGTTTAAATTTACCATATATTTTTAAACAATTTTTTGTTCCCCCTTCTAAGTGGCACCTGGGAGGAAAAGGAAAGGGGGAGGGGAAAAGGGCAGTAGGATCAAGAGAAGCCCATAGAGTCAGGAGAATGAATGTAAATATGGAGCTACTGGGGTGAGGTGTGGGAGGAACCTGTATTAAGTTCCAGAGACTTGGAATGGGAGAGGCTCCCAGGATTTAATATGGTGACTTTAGCAGAAATGCCCCAAAGAGGGGATATGGAACCAGAAGAGCTCACCTCTAGTACAGGATCCCCAGTGGAGGGAAGTCAACACCAATCCACCTACAAAACTTTCAACATGGCTGATCAGTATGACTGACCCAACCTGGAACCCATCCCAGCACTATCAATGATACTATGTTTTGCTTGTAGACAGGGTCCTCTCATAACTGTTCTCTGAGAGGCTCTACCAGCACCTGACAGATACAGATACTCAGTCAAGCTTTGAACTGAGGTGTCTGGCCTCAGTTGGAGAAGATGTGCTTAACCTGTAGAGAATTGATGTCCCGGCGTTGGGCGGGGGTATGCAGATGGAGAGCATCCTCAGAGGTGAAATGGAGGGAGGAGGGGGGAAGAACTCTGTGAGGGAAATCAGGAGGGTGGGCAACATTTGGGTGTTAATAAAATAATTAATTAAAAAATTGCCAACTGAACTTGATGTTGAAGTACTAGCAAGTTTCTGGAAACCACAGCGTTTTTGTTCAGATAGATAGTCCACTTCTGAGAAGAAGATGACATTTGTCCAGATTTACATTAGTATTTGATCTCCTACAACCTTTGAACATGTAAGTGTAATCTTTTTACAGAAAACATAACTCACTTCTGGTCATGAGCTACTTTTGTAGCTACATATATATTCATGTATATGATATATATATATATGTTAAATATATACTCATATATATGTGCTCATATATGAATGTTTATATATATATGTGTGTGTGTGTGTGTGTATGTTGTAAAGGCACAAACACATTCACACACACACACACACACACACACATATATATATGATAAAGGTACATATATACATATATATGACGTATATAAATGCTTCAGAAGTTTTAAAATGGCAGTACTTGGCAACGAAGTTCCAGAAAAATACATCTCATTTTCTATTCCTAGAAACAATCTAGACTTTATACTGTTGATTCATCTTACTAGAAACTCAATTGGAATAGAAGAAATTCCTTCCAAGAGACATTCACTTCAAATATTTACTTAGAGTAGAAAATGAAAGGAACCTGGTTGAGGGGTAGCAATGCTATTATTTGAATTTAAAATCTCCCCCCAAATAGACATTCTGAATTGATTCTGCTACAGTGACCTAGAATGGGTGTCGGCCATGGTATTGCGTTGAGTTCCTTTGGGAATCTTAAACATATATTCATGTCCAGTTCCTCACTCTGTGCCAACTAAAGATTAATCAGCAGGGAGAGCCCAGACATTTTTTTTTTTTCATCCCCATGGTGATTCCAAGAAGTAGCCCATTCTGAGAGTTACTGTAGACACTGATGAGCTTTTAAAGTGCCAATATCTACCACACAGTTTGAGCAGAGAGTTCTCAAGCACCCTTTGAAGTTACTACAAATCGCTCACCCCCACCCCTGTTTTTCTTTTCTCCTTGCTCTTTAACAAATCCCAACTTTTAAAGCATTCTCCTGGCATTTGAAGTAATTTGCATTTCTCATGTGCTCAGAAAAACTGGTTCTTTTTTACTTTCTTCTTTTATCCACAAACCTCCTTGCAGTGTGTGCTTTTAGGAGTGTGACCTATATAAGCTAATTTACTTCTCTTAAAAGTATTTCGCATACCACAAACGAAGCTTGTACAATTATAGAAAAGAACTGTTTCAAAGTCTGTGCAGCTCTGCCCTGTGGCATATGTTCTAGAATGCCAGTAGTTTTCTCCTATGTTAGATATTATTATCACTCTTACACATCCATTATAAATTAAGGATCAACATTCAGCTATATGTTTGTAGACATGTATGCACTACTATTTAGTTGTAAGCGTTGGATATATGGAGATAGATGTTCTTCCATTTGATTTCATCCTTATTTTGTAGCTTAATTTCATTGAGGTAAACAAGATTTTGTCAAAGGTTTCTTTGTAGAGAGTTCAATATTGTTTTGGTTTTCGATATATTGCAGTGAGAACATAGCATGAGTTGTAGAGTTTATTTATAGATAAGCAATGAAACTTGCTTTTTTTCCAAATTTTTCATTTCCATATATTGATAGTTTATGATACTGCTTAGATAATATAGTGGTTTATTTATTGATTTATTAGAAACCTTTCATGCCCAAAGCTACTCTGGGCAGGTTAAGCATGTTCTCATAAATGCACCCAATTCTTTACTGACAAAACTTAGTTAACTTTCTATTTTAATGTATTTGTGTAGAATAAATTTCATACAATTTCCATAAACTTCTTAGCACAATAGACTAGATCTGTCATTTGATCTTCTTCTCCTGAATACTTTCTGAAGTGGTCTGTTATTCACAGTCAGGTGGAAGGCATCTCAGCCCTGGGATTAAGAGACTGGCTTTTGAAGTGAAACCACAAGCATTTTAATTCCAGATTTGTAAAGAGATTTAGGCAAAGTATTTAACCTTTGTTGTCCCAGAGCTCCCTCTTCAAAAAAAAAGAAATAATAAATTCAAGTCTAGCTAGTAAGATGCAAAAATAAAATTACCAACACAGTCCCTAAAACAGAAACTTCAAAAGAACCACTACTGTTCCCCATATGACATGCTTAGCACCAAGTGTGCTATGTAAAATATGTAATTAATTCTGATTTATCATATTCATTATGCTATTTAAATTCATTATAGAAACATATTCAAGTTTTAGTCTAAGAGATTCTTATATAACTACTTCCTAATGCTTTTTAAAATTCACAATAATAAAGGAGCAAGCATAATTTAAAATATTTTCAATGAGTGCCTAAATTAATTAGGACAAGACAGAAATATATTTTAGTAATAATCTTAACATCTAATATATCAGATTGCCTAATGCTAATTTGCCAAAGTCACAACTTCAGTATATTTAGAAAAACACTGGATTTCCAGTTATTGGAGTGTAATGGCTAGTGTATGAAATGAAACTACAAATTGAGGCTAGTGTGTATATTACAAATTGAACTAAAGTAAAATTTGTTTGACTAAGATGGATAATACATTTTTTCAAAACCAACTCAAGAAGAACATAACATAATTGGAATAATGAAGCAGATATATAACAAAAATAATAATATTTTTTCAGGACGAGGAAGTACATTAAAACAAGTAATATAGATGAATATCAAAATTGAGGCTACTTTTTTTTACAATACAAGACTATGTTGAAACCACAGTAACACATTTAACAAAAATGTTTTCTGAATTCTGTAAACATAGTAACTAAAGAGGATTTTAAGGAAAATTTAAAACATTTGCATGCTCTCTCGTGGTGTCGTTAACAGCTATTTTTTTTCTTTCAATTAGTGACTTCCTTTTCCTTCTACTTCCTCTCTGCCTCTCCCACTCCACTGCTCCTCCATCTCCCTTTAGAAAAGAGCAAGCCCTCCATGGATAGCAAACAAACATGGCATAACAAGTTGCAATAAACAGGCACTTCCCCTCATATTAAGGCGAGTCAGTATGAGGCAAAAAAATTGAAAAGGTCTCCTAACCAGGAAAAAAAGTTTGAGATAGCCCCTGCTCCCACTGATATGAGTGCAAAAGAGGACCAAAACCACAACTGTAACACAAATGGAGAGGGCCTAGGTCAGTCTCATGCCGTCTCCTTGGTTGTCCAGGTTTTGTGAGCCCCTTGTGAGCTCAGTTTAGTTGACTCTGTGTGCTTTCTTGTGAAGTCCATGATCCCTCTGGCTCCTATCTCTTCCCTTCTGAACTTGTATCAACAGATATAAACTAATGGAGGTTTACTGGATTTTATGTTTCTTTCTATCATTTGCTTTTGGTAATTAAGTTTTGTATAATCGATCTCAAGCAACATGGTTATGACTATCCCAAGAGTACAAACTGACTTCATGTCTCTGGTTAATTATTTTAAAATATATCATGCTCTATAATAATAAGTGAGTAAAGATCTTTAATATAGTGTTTGAAGTTGTTTTGGGACATGCCAAATGATGCCATCACTAAACAGGGAAGTTAATCCATGCTGTGAGCTTTCAGAGCCCTCCTCTGCAGTACAGTTGCATTCCTTGGCCCTCTTGCAACCTTTTGCACTCTAGACTCATGCAACCTCTAGCCTCTTGCACTCCTAACAGTGGTAGCAAGGGCGATCTGTACTCATTCACCTGTAAATGAAAGACATTAACAAGGTGTTCTCTCTCTTTTCAGGCTTGTCTGCTCATGACATGCAAGAATTTGGAAGACCGTTGATAATCTGTCCATGACCTCTCAGTGTACAGGGGAAGAGTCACATATACTTTACTTAAACCAGAAACTAAACATTATTAAGGTTAGAGAGGGATGAATCTCTGAAACATATCCTTTTATAAAAAGAGGAATCAAGTCATGAATGCTAAGAACAAGTTTTTGATAGAGATTCAGAAAATTCTTTAAGTAAATACCACATGATAGAAAGATCGGGGTCCATGCTGCCAAGGCTAATCCATGTCCATTTCCCCACTGACTACAATAGTTATATCCTCCCTCTAGACATTATGTAACTATTGCTTTCCAAATCCATTTTATGTAAACACAGAATTTCACAAGACATAAAGCAGCCTTTTATTGAAGGAAGATGTCAGCTACAAATGTTAAACCTATAATAAAGTCAATGCTTGAAGACAAAGCTTCAAAGGACTCCCTTTTTCTCTCCAATACTGTCAATGCAACTGCTCTATTTGAGTTAAAGCTCATACACATTACTATTTCCCAAATCTTAGCACTCTCAAGTATTACAGGAAGTCTAATCCATATTGGATAAATGGATCAACAAACCTATCTGACAGCATGTCTGTTTATAACATTAACAACTGAATAGTTTTAAGCCTGTTGTTGAGATCTACATGGAATAAAAGTACCTCTCAAAAATGTTATTTTTCTTTTTTAATTTTTAAAAATTTTTTATTGATTATTTTATTTATTTACATTTCAAATGTTATCCCCCTTCCCAGTTTCCCCTCCATACACCCCCTATTCCCTCCCCACTCCCCCTGCTTCTATGAGGGTGCTCCCCCACCCACCCACCCACTCCTGCTTCAGTGCCCTAGCATTCCCTTACCCAGGTCATCAGGCCTCCACTGGACCAAGCGGCTCCCCTCCCATTGATTCCTGATAAGGCAATCCTCTGCTACATATCTAGCTGGGGCCATGGGTTCCCCCATGTGTACTCTTTGGTTGGTGATTTAGTCCCTGAGACTTTGGGGGTCTGGTTGGTTGATACTGTGGTTCATCATTTACAATGTACATAGTCACAAAAAGAGTTTTGTCAGAGATAAAATAAGAGATTGTTGTTTCCATGACTGCAAATACATTATTCATCCTGGTACGCTGGGGCTGTCAAAATTTTACTGTTAACACTTATTATTTAAAGGTTATATTTCGTAATTATAAAGCTTCTATACATTGTAATGTGTCTGATAGACCAGAACAAAGAATTTTTTAAAAAATGGTCAGAGAGATACACCATTCTAGATATCATTAGTAACATTTTGAATCATAAGAAGACATCAAAATCTCAACATTATTTAGAGTGAAAGAATTCCATTACTAACTGAATAGGCTATTTTGAAACACAGGAGATGGCCATGGAGGAATTAACTTCAGATATGTTGATAACTGTCAGAGAGTTTGGAGTGGAGCTGAAAGTCATGATTGCAATGTTGCAATCCCATAATAAAATTTAATACATAGAAATTGCTTTTTATTTATGAGCGTAGAAAGAACTTTTGGAGGAGGTAAAATGTACTTGTGGGTAAAATTCAAATATCCATTTTTGATGTGAAAGCAAATGCTTTAGAATATGGCATACAATTATATGCAAAATTAATCAACGTGTTAGAGAAGTTTGACTCCTTCCTTGAAGGAAGTCCCACTGATGCAATAATATCAAGCATCACCACAGACTACAGATAAATATTTCATAGATTGAAGGTTAATATTATATAGTAGACTGTATTTTTTCCTGCCTATTCAAAGAAATTTTCCAACACATTCAGAAATTCAGCAGCTTTACCCTGGTTCAGACCAATGTTACCCTAATGAAATACTCTCCATCAGTAGAAAATTACAATTTGTTTAAGTTTTTGATCTTTTAGGCATAGGTATTTTAACTTATAGACATTTAAGTATAATAGTCTTATTATACTTAATAAGTGTGAAAGAAACATATCTTTTTATATGAACTAGAAAACTAAGACAATTAGAAGATATGTATTTGAGCTGCATTCTGAACTAAAATCAGTGATATAAAGAAGCTGCCCTCTCTCTCCCTACTTATTCAATATAGTACTTGAAGTTCTAGCTAGAACAATTAGACAACAATTAGACAAAAGAAGATGGAGGAGATACAAACTGGAAAAGAAGAAATCAAGGTATCACTATTTGCAGATGATATGAAAATATACATAAGTGACCCCAAAAATTCTACCAGAGAACTTCTACAGATAATAAGCAATTTTAGCAAAGCGGTTATATATAAAATTAACTCAAACAAATCAGTAGCCTTTCTTTATACAAACGATAAATGTGTTGTGAAAGAAATTAGTGAAACAACACCCTTCACAATAGTCACAAATATTATAAAATATCTTGATGTAATGCTAACCAAGCAAATGAAAGATCTTTATGACAAGAACCTCAAGTCCCTGCAGGAAAGAAATAGAAGAAAACCTCAGAAGATGAAAAGACCTCCCATGCTCATGGATTAGTAGGCTAAACATAGTAAAAAAAATGGCTATCTTACAAAAAGCAATCTACAGATTCAACACAACCCCATCAAATCCCTACACAATTCCTCACAGACATGGAAAGAGCAACTCTCAACATTGTATGGGAAAACAAACAACCAGTATAGCAAAAAAAAAAAAAAAAAAAAAAAAAAAAAATCCCAACAATAAAAGAACTTCTCGAGGAAATCACCATCACTGACCTCAAGCTGTACTACAGAGTGATAGTAATAAAAAGCACATACTATTGGTACAGAGACAGACAGGCTGATCAATGAAATAGAATTGAAGACCCAGGGAAAAAAAAACATACACCTTTGTCAGGGAGCACCCTCTCTGAAGCAAAGGGAAGGGCGTAAGGGGTGAAGAACTCAGGGAGAACAAACCAGGAAAGGGGGCAACATATGGAATGTAAGTAAATGAAATAATTTAATAATAAAAAACAAATATAAAATAAGCAATTTTATTATATGGATATTTATTTATTAATGCTATAGTGTAATTTCTTTTATAAAATTAATAATAATTAATCTGTAAGGACCAGATGAGAAAGGGTATGATTTATTTTACTATATTTATTAAATGTATCATTATTATGATATTTAGTTATTACTTTCTCAGTAATTATTAGTTCACACTTTATACACCATTTCTAATTGTTTCCCGACTATTACTAGCAATTCAGGAACTGATTGAAGAAGGCTGACTTATAGCAAGGTCAATGTGTTCCTTACTATCACAGAAATAATGTCTTGGTTTGACAGGGTATAGAGACAGAAGGCTGACAAATTAATACAATTAAAATATCTGTTCATGTTGATTTATTTATGCTGAGAAATATCGAAAGGAGACAGTGAAGCCAATGACTTCAGGTACAAAGAAGAAGACCGTCCAGGGCAGACCTAACTAGAAAGAAATTATCCAATACTTGAAAGTCCATAGAAAAAAAGGCATCCAACAGAGTTTCATTAAGAACAAAGGCCCCATTATCAAGGTCAACAGAATGGAACACCAGGTTTCTATCAAGTTGTGTGTGGCCATCTCATACCAGCATATTTATAAAATGTTTCCTTCATTGCATTATGTGTATTTATTGGAATGTATTCAGTCCTGCTAAACTCAACATGACCAAACTTTGAGATACTCCAAATTGTGTTTTATTCAATTTCCTGTACTAAATAAACCCTTCAAAATGATGGCAGAGCACATTTACACTTGCACATGTGACAACTATAGACCACAAAGACAACTCTGTAAAGACATATTCAACTACTATGAATTTTCATGAGGAACAATGTGATTATATACCATTAAAGATTACATGCAATCCAAGGTCAAATCAATCTTATTTTTCCGTTTGGGTTAGTGGGTCACTATAGTGATCTTAATCTCAAGAAGCAGATGGCACGATTTTGGGGCCTGGATTTTTTTTCCAGGACGGCTGGGCTACAGGTTATGATTGTGTCTTAATTATCTCAACTAACAACTTTCTCTTTTTCATGAAAACTCAAAATTGAGGAAATATCTAGAAAATGGCATATACAACTGAATCTGAGTTTTTGAAAATGTTATTCAAGCAAGCAGATTTTAAATAGGGAAATGTGCAGTTCTATCAGTAAATCAGTTTGAGATTATAGCTTGTTTTCAGCAACACTGAGGTAAATTGCTCATCAACAGAGGACAGAAGAAAAGAAAATGATACTCTCACATACTTGACATGATTATGGAATAATCACAACAATCTTTTAAAAAACACATGCATACACAAAGCACACCCTTATCAGATATAACAGGCTGATAATTTACACTGCACAAATCCGGATTTCCACAGAATTACTGCTACATTGTTAGGATTCATTTACAAATGAAATATGTGTATTTCTCTTCATGATTTCCTTCCTCTTGCTTGGTATGGATGATTCCTATTTGTGATTTCTTTATAATATTGATTTTTTTAACCTTTTATCATAAAGTACAATAAACAGTTAATATTTTGTGGAACTGATTAATGAATTAATGAGTAAGTGAGTGTCCAGTTCTATAAAATCTCATCTTCAACTTCTCTTTAATTTATACATATACAATGTAAGATAGTAATTATTATTAGTTGACTATATGTTGTATTTGCTCGTTGTCAAGTGCAATGGTAATGACTTTGCTTATTTGGCAGTTATCTCATCCTTTAAACTCTTACCAACTTCTTTTTGAAAGATAAGTACTGTATGACTTTGAAGTCTAAAACTTTAGGTATAAAACTTTCCCATCACTCCCTGGACCATTCTTCTTGAAATGGAGGGACAATGCTCAGGCAATAGAAAACCAGTGATAAGAAAGACCATGATGGAAAATAACATCCTTGATCAAAGCCAGATATCTCAATTGATGGTATCATGTACTTGTTATGAGGTTCTTGGGAACATGCAGATAGACTACAGTCATAGAGAACAAAGAAAGAAAAATAGTTCCCAAATCATCAGTAGAACAGTAGTGAATATCAAATTTTTTCTTGGAAATTATAAAGTCTAAGTTATAGACTTAAAGTCTAAAAGTTTAGTACACAGCAGTGGAAATCTACAGCTCTGGATGCGTGATCCTTCCATGAGAACCTCTTTCTTACCAATAGTGTGTCTAATATCACTGAAGTTTATGTTGGAGTTGGTACATGATAGTTAGCAGATACACATACAATTTTGGTTGAAAAAACTATATATTTTGGTAAAATAATAACTATGAGTATTATATTTATGTCTATAGGGAAATAAATATAATTTCTATGTATAAAAAAATCCAGACACACAAAAATAACCTAAAAAATCAAGGTGAAGTTTTAGCAAAGGTCCAAGGTCACACATACAAAATTTTCAAGATGTTTGTGATTAATTAAAGGTAATGTCTATAGCATATTGGGAGAATGCTATTCTAAAATTGACAGAAACTTCTGATCAGTGTTTTAATGGCAAGAGAAATAATCTTAAAGTGAAATAATTCATGAGGGGAAAAAAGTGTCATCTTAGTGAGAAACTCAGGATATTGTAGTTATGAATGACTTTTCATTATTTTAAACATACAATCAGATTATATGAGGTTAGTTACTCTAGGTAGTTACAAATTTATTACCATTCATGGTGAAAAGCATTCAGTGTAAAGTAAAGAACAGAGTATGGTACTAGTACATTTATTTATTTTATATTATATTTCAGAGAAGCTATGTTTCAAGTTACCAACAATTTTCTGAATTAAAAACTATTAATGAAATTGTTCTTCCTTCCAGTTTCTGAGGTTATCAGGAGTACCAAGTCTTAGTATAATCTTAGTATAATTGTAAAAATATGTCACAACCATGTGCTCAGCAATAATTACACAGTGAGTCAGTAAGCAACCTAAGCATATGTAGCTGCATATGTACCTGTCTGTTGTATTTGATCAACTATAACATTTATAGTCCCCTGCAGAGTTGAATACTTTTTAGACCTTTTGTTAAATTAATCATTTAAATTAAGGTATACTCTATCAAATGTCTGTACAAAAAAACTATGTAAATCACAATTTAAAAGATATACTTCAAATTTGCTGTTTCTGAGTTTCAAAATTAATATTAAATAAAAACAATTAAAAGAATAAAATAGAACTGAATGAAATATCTATTTAGAATTTTCTCTTTAGTTTTCTCATATTAATTCTTTGCAATTTATATTTTTGGAAAATAATACTGTCATCTGTCAAAATGTTTTAAAAAGCTGCATTTGAAGACAAACATAGCAGCATTCTTTATGCACATAAATAATACATTTTACTTTAATTTGAATTTTCATTTTAAAACCATGATTTAAGTTTTAATTAGCATTTCAAGTTTCAAATATATTTCATATAATATTAAGTCAAATTAAAAAGAGTATAATTTAGAGTATAAAATTATTATACTCAGAACGAGTTTAGTTAAATGTTCTGAATTCATCTCTAAAATATAAGTGAATGGCCCATTACATTTTGGTGTCAATGACTATATGGAAGGAGGTACAGTGTTAATCAAAATTTGCCATAGGTTGAAGACAATGCACTTTCGTATACTATGTTATTATCCAATGCTTATAAATTGCAACTAAATGCTAAAATATTTATATTTGTGTGAAACCATGCTGAATAATATGCACATCCATGTGCAAACTAATGAGGAACTAGCTTATATAATTGTTTTAAAATACTGTTAATACTGAAAGATATAATGAAAATAGAAGAATGTAAAGAACAAACATTTTTATCCACCAAAGACTAAAATTGTGTTTGATCAAAATTATGTGTATGCATCAAAAAACTGTATCATTACATTCTAGTTCAAAGATGTCACCAAATACTATGCTATGATATTATTTATAGCGGTGTTATTCTAAATGTGACTCGAGGCTCCTGCTTCGGGAAAACTGTTATTCTTTCCTCTTGATTTACCAAAGTGATGACTCTGTCACTACACTGTCAAAAAACTATTGGAAACAAATGCAAGCTTGCAAAAAGAGAAAAGTTTAAATAGGGCAGTGCACTGGAAAAAAATGATCTATCTGTGGTAAGGCTGAAAATAAAATCACAATGCAGAAACATCAACTAGGGTATGTAATATGATGATTTATTAATGTTATTGTGCATTAAAACTTATAAATTGATTCCTTTTCTTAAAATAATTAATCCTTTTCAAATCTTAAACATAAGTCTCTGATTTTGAAATGTACACAATGACTAATATGTTCATAGTTGAAAAATAACTCATGTTGCATTTTTAATTTAATGATAATATTCTATTCTATATATGTGTACATATCTAATAATTATTGTATTTATACCTTTCCACCAATCTTCTTACATGGCTAAAGATCTGGAAAACATGAATAGTAAGATTTTCTTCAATACTCAGTCCTGTTATTTTTCCAGTAATAGTAAAAAAGTGGTTAACTGGCAGAATAGAATGCACAACCGAGTACAATGTTTCCGTTTTTTTGGCAAGAGTTTGGATGTTGTCTTATTCCATTCTGCATCTGGGATTGTATTGCAATCTACATAAAAAAGAATTGCTTAAATATAAAATATTGCCTTAGATCTTTATACCCATGATTTTCAATGACACAAAACCAAGACAATATAGCCTAAAGTATCTATATCCAATGCAAGTTAAATACAATTTATGAAAATTTCGTTTTAATTCTATTACCTATGTCTTTGACTATGGATATGTATTTAGCTGTTTGCAATTTGAAATATTTTCTGAAGAAAATATGCTGCTAATCTTTGGCATGTCCTACTTTAGCACATGTTTAAATAGTAATAATCCCATAATCATTTTGAAGTGTGGTTCCTCAGCCAATGTTTAATGCATGGTAATTAATCATGCCAATGGCTCCAAGTGTCACATTATAAATGTATTACCACACCCCTGTGTAATTGACCATGTAATCTATTACAATGTCAAAATTTAAAGCGGAAATGTGTTCCCAAATATCCTCACCATGAAAACCTGGATTGTGAACTTCATTTCTCAATATTTTGCAGTGAATTTACACTTGAAGGGATGGGGCAATAGCTATGCTGGAACAGTACTTGCTCCTCAAGCACTGAGACCTGAGCTAGATCTGTCATCCACAGAAAGAGCTTTATGCATTCCAACCCAGTGCTATGGAGGTAAACACAGGATAAAGTACTCAATGACAACTTTCTGCCTCCACATACATGCATCCACATGCGTATGTGCACCTTCACACATATGCACACACAGGAGCACATGCTCAGTACACTACACACTGATTAGATATATAAATAAATAAGATTAAATCAACTTTGGAGTGTTTTAAGTTCACAGAGATGTTGACTACATTCTAAAATATTTCCATGTGTATAACATGCTCAAACATGCATGGCCTCGTGAAGTATAAAGGATCTGTTCCAAAGTGGGACATAATAGCAATTTCTTACCTGCTACTCATGCTCTTAAGGATGGGTCAGGTCCCTTCAGAAGGATAACAGATGCTAGAACTCTCTGGGTCAAAGTATAAGATCAGTTCAACAGTCCAAGATCATCAAAGACAGATCAGTGTTCAGAGGATGTATTTACCAGAAACTTACAACATGTCAAAGTGCAGGAAAAAAGGGAACATGGGGGTTCGACTAAAAATGAGGATTGTATGTTATGCCCTTCCCCAAGGCTTACAGATCATTGAGAAAAATGGAGCAGAAAGACTGTAAGGGTCAAGTGATGCAAAAAGTGGGAGCAATCAAGGTGTTCTAGGGGTGATAGACCACTGCACTAACACATAAACAAGTGTGATTGCCTGCAAAGTCCTAGACAAGATCAGGCTAGTCAGTGTTCCTGCCTGGAGTGGGAAGTGCTCATGAATTCTACTGGCTGACATGGTATGGACGGTTGATAGTTTCTTGGGGATGGAGCGTGGTTTCCTTTAAGGGTATGGCTTCTGATAGATGGAACACTTATAAATGTTTGGTCTCACACCCAGAAGAATATGAAAAACAGAAACTGGAGTTAAAAGTTATTAAATTTTAAAAAGATAAAATATTTATGGGATAGATCCAGATATACCACTCATGGGTATATACCCAAAGATGTTCCACTATACCATAAGTACACACTCTCCACAATGTTCATAGAAGCATTATTCATAGTAGTCAGAAGCTGGAAACAACCCAGATGTCTCTCAACCAAAGAATGGATACAGAAAATGTGGTTCATTTACACAATGGAATATTATTCAGCTATTAAAAATGAGGACCTTAGCTGAAATGCTCCAACATGGAGGAGATGGAACCTGAAGCGACCACCTCCAGTAGATAGACAGGGCCCCCAGTGGAGAGATGGTGCCACCCACCAATCTTCAAAAATTTTCACCCAGAATTGTTCCTGTGTAAAGGAAATGCAGGGACAAAAATGGAGGAGAAACTGAAGAAAAGGCTATCCAGTGACCAGCCCAACTTGGGATCCATTCCTTGGGCAGCACCAAACCCTGATACTACTACTGATGTCATCTTGTGCTAACAGATAGGAGCCTAGAATAACTGCCCTCCAGTAATTTTTTTTTTTTTTTAATAATGGGAATCTAAGAACAATGGCAGCTTTTCTATATTTTGTGTCTCTCTTGCAAGTTATCAAATCTGAAAATGGATGTGATTTCTTGAAACACAGACACACAGACGCAAAAATATTTCTTTCTTTGTGTCTGTAGATACATTCATATATCTGCATATGCATATATATGTGTGTATGTATGTATATATATATATATATATATATATATATATATATATATATATATATATATATATATAGAGAGAGAGAGAGAGAGAGAGAGAGAGAGAGGCATGCCTGTGCCTCATTGTGCACATGACAAGGTCAGAGAACTACCTCTAAAATTTAGAAACCTTTTCACTATGAAAGAGATTTTCTTCTGATCCAGAGATCAGATTCAGTTAATCACCATGGCAGCAAGTATCTTTACCTGCTGAGCTGTTTCATTAGCACTCCTGATCCAGAATTTTCAAGCTAAGGAAACTATGATAGGCAAAAAAAAAAAAAAAAAAAAAGGAAAGATTTTCTGAAGAGAATGTAAGGTGTAAGGTAATCCAATGAGGCATAGACTAAGCATAGGTTTTACCTTTAGTTCTTATCTACTGCAGTAGATAATTCTTAGAATCAAAGAGGATAAATATGATACAGGGTATTGATATGTGGCTTTGGGCAACCTTTAACTTATGGGAGTCTGTGTGTAACCTCCTGAGAGCTGGAACTCTAAGTGCGGGGCAACATTCCCAGTTCCGAACCGCAGGGGCTATTTATTTGTGAATTATTTTTTCTTCACACTAGAATTAAAAGACTTTTTATTTGATTCACTATTTCATATCTAATAGCCAGGCACAGTGTAATCAATCAATATCTGACTAGGAAATAAATTAATAAATATAAATGTGATAAATCACAAGGTGATTTAGAATTATCTACTTTAGGAAAGAGTAGGTAAACACATCTGCTTCAAAGGCCTACGTTGTCATTATCAATATTGCATCTAATAAAAACTGGGGTCAAGATATCATCCTCGGTATCATCTATCAAAACCAGAAGAAAATGAGCCAGGGCAACGTACTGCTCAAGCAGATATTCTGCCCATACCTTCATGCCTTTGCTAAGGGGGTGTTAAACAAATTCAGTGGATATAGAATGTGTGACTTTTCACCTTTTCTGAAAATAACACACTGAAAGTGTCATCAAATATAGAATCTTAATATTCTGTCATGGTGGGATTTTTTTCCAATTTCAAACCCTAAAGAGCAAACTCTTCTGAATCAAGATAAACATATCTTAATATGTTGAATATTATAAGCTGCAAAGTTACAAAAATAATGAAGCTGAGAGTGCCCAGCTTAACACCAACAGGGAAACCCACTGAATCCATTCATTTTTAAATTGTATTTGGTGCCACCTGGTGGCAGATGGCAACCCAGAGTAGCTGTGTAATTTATAGATTTATGTGAGCTGTTGCTGTAAATTCAAGTGTACCACCTGTGAACCCAGGACTTACTATGAGTTTCCATTTCTTTGATTGAAACAATCCTGGGAGACCGTGTCAGTAGAACACTGAGGCCTTCTGACCTTAAACTCGTCCCATCACAAGTATCTGCTGAAAGAATGGTCTGGGAACGAACTATTGGGTTCCTATTACACATCTATCTCTTAACAGAAATGAAGTTTTTTATTTTATTTTATTTTTTTTTTTAGAAATGAAGTCTTAATATTCGCCTAGATTTCTCTCACGTCAACATTTTAATTTATAAAATATTAATAAGTGTAATGATTTTTTGTAGTTTTGTAGTGATTAAAATAATCCAGCAAGCCAATCAACAAAAAAGCAAAGCTTTCAGTATTATGTTATGTTGCTAATGATGTCAAAAGCTAAGATACACTGACCCAGGGCAACAGAAATCAGAGCACACCTGCTAGATTTCAATGTAGCAACACATAATATACTCATTTACCCCAAAACAAATGAGTTGACAATATATAATGTTGTTGGATTGGCACAATGAATATTTTATCCTTTCTACATACTGTTCTTATTTTGAGAATTATGCTTGTGTTTTAGAAAGGAATCAACGATTTAAAACACCACATTTCAAAACAGAATTGTCTTCAAGAGGAAGCAGTGCCGATTAATCAGAAACAGGAACCATGGTGAAGAAGGGGCAGGGAGACTGGCTTCACTCTTGACAGTAACAGAGCTTTTAATCTCCTTTCTGCCTTCCTCTTTCCCTCTGGTGTCTCTTCTTCTTTAGCAAACTGCCTTTGAAGTACTTCAATCATGCCTTCTCCTACAGGTAATCACTGACCTCTATTTTGGCTGTCACGACCAAAAGCAATGCATTCATCTTTATTTTAAGTGGAGTGTGAGCTTCTTCAGGGGAATTGATGAGTTTCTGTCTTAGTCTGTATCTCTGACATCATTAATTCAATGTCATACATCAAGGACAGGGATGAGGGACAATGTGAGCATCTCCTCTTGCTTCAGAATTACTATGCAGAGAAGTGGATGAAAGAACAGGCTAATTGGAGTCTTTATTATTTTAAGCACAAGGACTGAGTAAGCACTGGGACTTCCCTCTCTTATCTATTCATGAATGCATTTTAATCTCCTCGTAAGAACTGCCAAATTCCTTTCAAAAGTCAACTTAAACCACTGTTCATGATACATTTTGACAGATTAAACCTCAATCCTGTTCTTTCAACAGTAAAGGATATATTTCAGGTTGGTGTTGATGTTGATAATATTTAGAAAGGATGGATACTTGATACCCAGGGTTTAGTGGCATTCCAACAGGTATTTGTTTTCTTTGCATGCATTGTTATTTTCATACATTCCAATCACTGCCAAAACGACTTTCAGGCATAGCTTAAGCCATTAACATACATATATCATATTATATTGATATAATGTACATATTAATATATGAACATATATATTTACACAAGGTTTTGAGACAAACTGCTTATAATTTACATATATGCATCGTGATGCAATATTAGAATTTAAAACAACACAAAATCTAGATTATCTTTCTCTCTTCCCCTAAGTGGGAAGAGAGAAAATACACTAATGTGAAATGATTTTTATTTTTCCAGACGAATTTCTATTGATCTAAATATATTTCAATTCCCTTAACAGCCCATCCTCCTATGTAAATCTTGGTATTTTATGCTCGTCATTCATTAAACTGGTATTTACACAAGGTTTCGAGACCAACTGCTCATGAAAATTTACAATCTGGTGACTCTGTAAACATTCTCCCCTGTTTTATGTATATTTTTAGACTCATGGCCCATTTTATTCTCCTATTTTATAGGACGTGCATGTTTTCTTATCTTACATATAGAGTTTCATGACACCTATGGAAATATATTAGCAATGAATATTAGTGTTATGCAAATCATTTTTAATTTGTTTCTGCAGCTGGATTTGGCATTATAGAATAGATTGGAGTTTCCTTAAAGTGCCATAAGGGTATCTGGGTATATAATGTTGGTACTTTTCTTAACTACATTTACATATAACCTGAAGTAACCCAGTGGCCTGAGTACATCTATTACACTGGTCAGATATACACCTAGCTCTCTTACTTTTTCTAGTTAGCCTAAATAATCCATATCTAAATCTTTACACTCTTAGAATAAACCAATTTTTATATATTATACAAATACAGGAAGACATGTACTATGGCAAATATACATATCACATATAAATGCATATACATACATATCGTTGGGATTACTTCAATCACTAGACATTGGTCAATTATGAGATCAAAGTTAAACTCAGCAGTGGATCATATCTGATCATACCCAGTGATAGAAACAATTTTCCTCATGGTAAATTCTGTAAATATGACATATAACTGAGGGAATGGCCATCCAATGACTGGCTCAACTTGAGTCTCATCTGATGGACAAACACAAATCCCTGACACTATTAATGATACTCTGTTATGCTTGCAGACAGAGTCTAGCATAACTGTCCTCTGAGAGGTTCCACCAGGCAACTGACTGAAACAGATACAGAGACCCACAGAAAAATATTGGATGGAGCTCAGGGAGTCTTATGGAAGAGTTTAGGGGAGGATCTAGGGCTCTGGAGGGGAAAGAAACTCTACAGTATTACCAAAAGACACTTCGAGGCGCTCAGACACTAAAGCACCAGCCAAAGAGCATAAACCAGATGGACCTAGGAATTGCTACACATATGTGCAGACTGGTCTTCATGAGAGTCCCGAAACAACTGTAACAGGGCTGGCCCTAAAGCTGTTGTCTATTTGTGGATCCTGTTCCCCTAACTGGGCTGCCTTGTGTGGACTCAGTAAGGGAGGATAAACCCAACCCTGTATATGGACTGTGTGGATATGAGGACGGGGTATCTCCACCCTCTCAGAGGAGAAGGGGAGGGGACAGGGAGGGGACTGTGTGAAGGGGGTACTAAGAGGAGTGGGACACATGATCAGGATGTAAAGTGAATAAAAAAGTAAATTAAGAAAAGGAAAATAAGGCGAAAATATAACAAATAGTAAAGCCAAGTTCATAGTTACTGAATAAGTGAAAAATTCTTAATGGTGTAACAAGTAGTTGCAAATACAAAGCAATTACATTATTACCAGTCTTCTTGCTGAAGTGGCTGATCATCTACTTTAGTGGTCATTGCTTCCTGTTCTAAATATTCAATGAAAACCCCAAAGATCTCAATACACCACGGTTCATAAATAGTATTTTGAATGTCACTCTAATGTGATGAAGTGACCATATACTCAATTTAGACTAAGTGAAACATTCTCCAATGTTCTTTAGAAATTCATGGATGATTCAAATGTTTGTGAATAAATGGAACTAAATATCAGTGTAAATTAAAGCTACAGATAATGATATTGGCTTCTTTTGGTATGCCTTCACAGTGTACAAGAAATAAATATAACAAACATACTTGGGTCATTTTCTTTAAATTTTCACGTTTTCTAGAACTTTTTAAATAAAGTTTTATTTCCTATTAATGCTGTTAAATAAATAAATTGAATCAACAAAGTTATAAGAGAGAAATTAATATCAGAAGTGATTTTCTTTCATTTGAGGTTGCAATAAATTCTTTAAATATATTTATTGATACAGTTTTTCTAATTACTTGTAATTTTTGGACCAAAGTTTGTTATAAAATACTGTGTCCATTTCTTTCTTATACCTTTTTTATCCTAAAATAGACCCCTTCATATTTTCACCAAATACTGGAAATACACACTAGAAATTTGATTTGGTTAAATTTGTTCCTATAATTACAATGAATTTTAAATATATAATTACAACATAACCATTCAATATTTTAACACAGGAATATATTAATAAGGTCATCAAAATGACTCCCCAGGTAAATGCTGCTGAGCTGTCACTGAGACAGAACCACATTGTCAAGGAGATAAATCACTCCTGTATGGTGGTTTTTGAGTGCACAACTACATTGTTTCATGTCAAAATCCCTGCTTCAGAGAGAGAGGGGGTGGGGTTGGAAGGAAGGAGGGAGGAGGGGAGGAGGTAAGACAGGCAGAAAGAAGTGTTGTGTGTGGGAAAGAGAGTGAGTGAGTGAGAGAAATAGAATACAGAGACGACAGAGAGAGCAAAAGATGACAATGAGATAGAGAGACAGAGGAAGAGAGAGGCAAAGTGAGAGAAGGGGAAGGGGTGTGGCCGGAAAGTAATGATGGAGTTAAGTTTTGGAGGAGAAAGGAAGGTAAATTTAAAGGATACCACTATTTCCTTTTCTGTGTTTCACCTGCCCTGGTGCAAATAGAAACTTTATGCTAATATATGTCTGTCTAGCAGCTGCAAGCACAGGCAGCTGTTCTCTGTAGATTCTGTGAAGATTCATTTTTAAAAATCAGATGATTCCACTAAAAGAAGTTGTCAGTCTGGAGATTTTGTAATATAGAAAAGACTATAAAGTGTAATTCATCAGATTCATCTCTTTGATTTAATTGAAAATATCCAAATGTGTTGATAAAGGATTATTTTCTGGAATTTTGAAATTGGTCTATAATAGATGGCTGATTCAAGACTACCCACCATTTTGTGTCCCAAGTGATTTGTGAATAATTGAATTTTCACCAATTCACAGAGCTCCTGAAAACTCAGGTTGCATAAAAGCAATGCTAAGACAGGGATATGAAGTACAGCAGTGTAGAAAAATGTTCAGTAGCGTTGTGTAGTACATCACGAGGTGCTCATAATTCTCTCCAGTGTGGAGTCTAATTTTAGCTGATATTCCAGCAGTGAATTACTCTTCCTGCCAAAATACAGAGTAGATTATAATTCCTTTATATTCATTCAGTGGTGAGTAACACATCAGGTAATTGAAAGATACAGCCATAGTTCACAGCTGAGTGATGAGTCCATTCTGTGTGAAGAAGGAACATGTGGCAGGTATCTCACAGAGTTTATTACAGAGAGGCAAATAATAGTAAATCTATAAGAATATGACTTCTTGGGCTCAGAGACTGTGAACATTTGCTGATCTTTCAGAGAAGTCGATTTAGGTTCCCAGTACCCAACCCATGTGTCATCACCACCTCCAACTCCAACATTAGAAAACATGACACCTTCTTCTGGACTCCACATTCACCTGTACACTTTTGGGATACACACAGAGACTCTTACACGTATATATAATTTAAAATTTAACAGTCATTGTTAAAGACTGTATCTTGTTCATTTTCAGTGAGTTAACAATCTATTGTTGGGAGTTAAGAATGATGCACTGATAAAATGAATACATATTAAGCAAAATAATAAGAGGACCAATAGAGAGACATCAAGATCTTATTAGAAAGTATGAAATCATCTTCAACATGCATTGGTGAGATGTTCTCCATTGTCCTTGTTAAGAAATCAGTTAACACTACACTGTGCATGGCTCTGCATATATGTGGAGTTTTATGATCTCTTACAAATTCTTCCTTTATTTGCATAAGTATATGTGTGCATATATCACACCCAGTAATACAAAAGATATCTGTGATGTTTAAGCTTGATCAATAACTTGAATGGGTTTAGAATCACAACAAATATTGGGGCATGATTGTTTAGGGATGTTCTAGCTTTCATTAATTGAAGAGGAAAAGTCAACTCTAAATATAGATAGGTTGGGATGCTGGCAGCAGTCATTTTCCTCTGCTTCTGGAGCAGCGTGACTGGCTGTCTGTCTCCCTGTGCTGCACCATGCTTCAAGGGGAGGCTTGCAGTAAGACCATGTTAGCCAAAGTAAAATTTTCTACTCTAAGTAGCTTTTGGTATCAGCAAGACATGTAGCTAATACAAGTATTTACCATATAAACCATACCTGTATTTATGTAACCATCATTTTGATATCAATCTTATGGACAGAAATAAAATAAACACATCACTAACATTGGTTATCCAAATACATTCATTTTCCTTGTCTAGCCATTCTTCCCTTGCGTTGTCATAAACTCCTCATATCTAGCCTGTATAGGGTGAGTATTAATAATGAATAGATTTGATGTCAAAATAAAGTTGTTTCAGTGAATATAATACTGTGGAATTGATAGTATCTTGTTATGTTCAGAATAAATGATTCAGTGGAAAAACACATACTGATCATTTGGAATTTACCTTATTTTGCTTGTTTTCTTTTCCTGTTAAACACATTGGAAGAGGATTGCTTTGTTTATAATCAGAGGCAGATGTAATACAGAATCAACATGCCACCGCAGCAGACACACTTTTATTATACTCCCCTGCATGAGAGAATGGCTGGAGCTCAAATGTATGCTGGGATGATCTAAGAATAGTTTGAATATTGAGTCAAGGGCAAGAAGCAGAGATGGGTGACTGCAGTTGCCTCCCAATGAGGACATAACTAAAGTTAAAAAGATCATCTCTTCAGGCAGAAAGAATTATGATGACACCTCCACATATAAAAGATTGCACTGCCTAACAAATAGGTATTGAATGATTTCATAGAGATTTCCCAAAAGCATTTCTTAGTATCTGAGTGAGTTTCTTATGCAATCAAAAGATTTAGGGAGAAAAACAAAATATTTCCAATTTTAATAATTTTTATCTTAATAACACAGAATTAGCACTTGAACTGATTTCAAAACAATTTAACCAAAAGAAAAAATATATGCTTTCAGTATAGGACTTCTAATAGTGATCTCAAGTCAAAGTGTACATATACATAATATTGTACTTCATTTAATATTTTTCAGTGAATATATTCACATACATAATACAACATGTAAACAAGCCTCAAAAATCTGACCACTAAAACCCAGTTTAACTCAGAATGCCTGGCTGGGTTATCAGAGATAACAGAGGCAGTCTCTTGTAACAAATTTACAATAAAGGAGAAAGAACCCTTTAGACTAAATACGTAACAGATTTATTGTTCTCATTATGTTCTTGTATTGAAAGAGCTATGTAAATTATCCTAATAGAGGTACTCTGGAGATTACATTTCAGAATGCATAAGGAATTAAGAACTGACCATTGTGAGTGCTTGCAGGGAAAATTCCCTATTTTAAAAGTGCAAAGGTCTGTTTTAAAAGGGATGGGGTTGCCATCCCACAGTCAGAAAGTCTGACCCAGAATTGTCCCTGTCTCAGGGAACTGAAGGGACAAGAATGGAGAAGAGAGTGAAGGAGGGGAGGTCCAGTGACGGGCCCAAATGTGATCCAGCTCAACTGGAGGCTCTAAGGCCTATGGCTGAGGCTATGGAGGGCTCACAAAAAGGGACCTCGCATATCTGCACTCTGGAAGATCCCTTTTCCTAGATGACCCTAATTTGTGCCAAGTTACTAAATTAAAACCAAAGTAGGGAGATTAAAAAACATCAACTAATCAGGCAAAAGGTATGAAAATAAAAACAAATTTAAACAAGGAGAATAAAAGCAAAAAAGTAAACAAAAACAAGCAAAGATAATATAAATAATCAGTGACTGCAATCAGCTCAATGTACAAGAAATTATACGATCCAGAATAAAGAACAAAACACTTGAAGACATACACAGTGAAAAAGTTCAAGTGTTGGCAAGAATGAGTCCCTTGATTTAAAGAGCTCACCAAATTTTATTTAAATACAAAAACAATAGCATAAAACAAAACATACTTTTTGAAAATAAAAGATAGAAAAACTCAGGAGATTTGGAGAGAAACATCAGCTTATGGATAATGGAACAGACCAATGCACAGTAGAAGAGTTGCATCAAAATAACACACGCCAGAAAAATACAAAACCCATATTTTAAAATAATTGTTACGTTGGAAGCATTGATTTGATTCTATGCATTCTGAGGATGATTGCATGAAGTTTGATGGCAGATGATTTAGCAATTTCTGCAGAAAGATGTGAGAGGGTATAAGGTGTATATAGAATCAAAATACATTGTGTGCATCTCTGAGATTGTCGAAGAATAAGTAAAATATATTTTAAAACATAGGAAAGTCATTTCAATGAAAAAACCAAAATAGACCGTGGAAGCACTAATCATGACATGTCAGAGAAGACTGTATTAGCAAAGTGGAGCTCATTACCACATAATTAGAAATAAACTATCATCCAAATTATAGAAAAGCAACTAACTAGAAAGCCACACAATATGTGTGTATATAACCAAACTATCTTAAACAGTTTAGTATTAAAGATTTATGACTAAAAGACGTAAAAATTTAAAAAGTTTTAGGGCATGAAAGTTTAAAGAAAACTTTTTGGAAAAGTAAAAGTATACTCAATTATGATTCAATTTAAAGAGTTTTCGCTAATTCAATAAAACAAATGAATTAAAATAAGTACACAGTATATATGAATTACACTATTAATGATACCTAATAATCACTAATACATTATAGTCATCAATGGTGAACAGTTTTCTTTACAATATAGTTATAATTTTAATTGATACATATTAATTATACTTAAATATATTATATAAATTAGCACTTTAAAACATTAATATCATGTACAATTATAGAATCATGGTAACTGGTATACCTAGTACCACATTATTTTTTTCTTTTCTTTGTTTATGAGCATTCAGATCTCTACTAGCAATTTTAAAACATTTAATAAATTGTTGTCAACCATTGTTATTCTACTTAACAATTTTTTAACAATAGAGTTTATCTGTCATGTTCAACACACTGACTTCCATACCAATTAACGGTCCTCTCAACTTCCTATCCTTTGTGTCCTTGATATGCAGTAAAATTATTAGGCTGTTCTCTACTGACATCAATGATTTAATTTCAATTGGAGGAAAATGTGGTATATATCACTAAGAGATTCATTGCATTTTACATGATGTCGTTTAGTATAATGTATGATGCTGGGAATTACAAATTTTCAGTTTTGTTGCTTAATAATATTTTCATGCATGTTCACCAAAATTTCATCCAGTTATACTTTGGTTAAAGATGTTGTGTAATGCCTTCATTTAGTTGCAAATGTTGCAATGTTGCAAAACATGTGTGCCAAGATGACTCTTCTCCAGACTGATTTCTTTTCCTTTTGAATATATACACTCCAGTGTATTGCTGTATCATATGGTAATTCTATTTGTAGATTTTGAAGAATTTTCCTAATCATATGTTCTTTATAAACACATATGGATATTATTCAATTACAAGATACTTTCATCTATAACACAGGTATAAAGAAGTTAGTGAGTTGAGAGTCCTGGTGGGGTGGGGGTGGCAGGTGGGAACATCCTCTTGGAGACGGGGAGGTGGGTGAGGCATGGGATGGAGAGCAGTCGAGGGGCAGACCAGGAGGGGGATGAAGTCTGGACTGTAAAAAATGATTATTTTTTTTTACATTTTTATTTTCATTTAATTAGTTTTTATTGGTTATTTATTTATATTTCAAATGTTATCCCCTTCTTGGTTTCCCCTCCACAAACCTCCTATCCCATCCCATTCCCTCCTGCTTCTATGAGGGTGCTTCCCCACCCACCCACCTACTCCTGCCTCACCACCCTAGCATTCCCCTATGCTGGGGCATCAAGCCTTCCCAGGACCAAGGACCTCCCTTCTCATAGATGCCAGATAAGGCCATTCTATGCTACATATACAGCTGGAGCCATGGGTCCCTCCATGTGTATTCTTTGGTTGGTGGTTTAATCCCTGGGAGCTCTGGCAGGGGGAGGGGGTGATAGTTGGTTGATATTGTTGTTCTTTCTATGTAACCAATGAAATCAGGGACTATAAAGGAGAACCTTTTACTACAGCATTTTCCTAAACCATTATAATTCCATGCCCATTCTAAAAACTTTATTCTTATTCCTACAATTAAGTGTAGATCACATCCCTACTGACGAGGTTTCTTTTGGTTGTTGTTGCTTGTTTTTGTGTGTTTGTGTGTTTATTTTTTTGTGTTCTTTTTTCAGATAGAAAATAGTTAAAGTACCCAAACAATGATAAAAATAAAGAGAACTTTAAACCATGGGAGTCCAATTCCAATTCACACACACACACACACACACACACACACTCACACACACCCACACACCCACACACACACACACACACCCCTAAACCAATAGCTAAGCAAACGTTAGGGAAGAGGAAGGAGAAAGACCCAGAGGATAGGAGGCCTCCTTCATGACAATCAGGCCGTAGCTACAACACTGCAACACTATGTTCGCCTGAACAATACCTCAATAATGCCTTCATAATGACATCATCTGTTGAAAAGACAACAGCTAAACTCACATGAACCTCATCACTAGATGGTAACTTACAGGCAACCAATGACTGCTGAGAGGGGGAGTATATATCTTCTTCAGGGAGGAGACCCTTCAAAGGTTGGCTAATTGAAAGTGGTCAGCCTTAAACATACATACAACAGAGGACAGCTAAATGTGCTTTGTGAGACATGTCCATGTGTGTTGTAGAGGGAAGGGTGGAAATGATGTGATCGATACTTTTCCAGTATTATGTGTTGCTAATATTTCCAAATCAAGTATGGATAGATACTTCTTCAATATAAGTCATATCTGATTCTTGTGTATTAATTTTATATGTAAAATCAGACCATTTGTTAATAAGCATATTTATTCTTTTCCATTCATATTTTTAACTTTTTTCTCTCTTTTTCTTGCCTTACTGTTCTATACGGAATTCCAAGCCTCAAGCACCTTATTTGTAAAAGGAGGTGGAACTATGGTCAGAACTGTGGGGAAACAGATTGCTATAGTGAAAAAGTTATTTGACAGACATGGTAGAATAGCAGCAAAATACAGACACAGCAAATGAGCCTGTATACACAAGACTTGAAAAAGACCAAGGCAGTCAAAATCCCAGCACTAGTGGCAGAGATAGGAGACTCATGAAGTCTCCTATCATGAAGCTGAAGAGAAAGGTTCTGACAAAGAAGGAGGCTGAGGCAAGGTATTTTCTTTTTCCTTATGGATGCAGGCATGACGAAGCAACATATGCTCTAGTAGATGGCCACAAACATGCACATACAGGCATTAATAAATTGACTCTGGGTATTTAATTGAGAAGAGAGACAAAAGAGAGCATAAGATGTGAAGTGGCTCAGTATATAGTGCAGAAATTCATGGGAAGGGAATGAGGATGGACTCAGTCCAAACATAGTAAATCAATACATATGTAATATGTAATATGTAATATGTACTGTATCATATGTAATATGTAATATATGATAAATATATATTATATATTAAATAAAGTATTTATAAACAACTAACACTCTAAACACTAAAACGAGTGTTGTATTTACTAGTAAAAATATAACTGTTTTCACAATATATTCAAGTAGAATAAAATATTATTTTCTCATATATTTGGTCATTTGGCTTGAACTGAGTCCATAACCAGTTTTCCTGGAATGCTTTATTAAATGGAAAGGATCATGAGAGTTCCAGGTTTCCACAGCCAAATGATTGAGCAACTCATGCTATGATGAGGTTTACATATACTTACATATAAAGTTTATTAAGCGATGTTACATATATGATTGCAAGTGTGCATAAAGTCAAGAACTTTATTTCAACCTTTAAAATAATTATTAAATAAAATAATTTTTTGTTAGCTTAAGTTATATTAACTAGTTTTAGCTAACAAAATGCATTCTCATCACATATATACACATATATGTTCTCTTAATCTAAGGTATTTGGAAACTATGATATGCATAATCTAGTAATTAAGTTTTATATATGTCATTCATAAGAATATTTATAGTATTATACAAAAGTAGTCATATATACTTAGTTATTTATTGTTAGATTGAATCTGAACTAGTAAATATCAGGTACATTGTTGATCTGTATTTATGTATCTCATATACATTAATGGAATGTTTTTCAATATACATATTCTTAGTAATATCTTACATACATATTTATATTCTTATAAAATGTACCTTTTATTTCTCTAAATATTTCTAACTAGTATAAACTTCAAACTATCTTCTTATATATCATATCTAAACTCCAATGTTTCATCTCTAAATTTTTCTTACAAGAATAAGGGCATAAATTAAATCTAAATTAAAATTGTTATAACTCTAGAAATAGTTTATGATTCCAAGGTATAGTTTTGATCTATAGTACCTAAAAATGTATTATATTCCAAAATAATAAATTTTAAAATATTAGTAGTAGCTTGTGATGAAAGTAAGTCATTCATATTCTCAATTTATTCATTATTACTTTTGGAGTGCACAGGAGAGTATGGGTCAGTTCTGTCACATTTCCAGGGGAACTGCTGTTAATGATGCTGCTGTCTAGACTGTTGACATTTCAGCTCTGTGAGAAGGCACACTGGCTGCTCTGTTCCCCTCAGGCAAATTAACTCACCCTTATCAATATTTTACCATGCTCCTTAAGTACAGTGCTTTTGATAAATGTACGGAACTGTACCAGAGCCATTGTGTGTTTTTCCTACAAGACTGTTAAATCCCTGGGCTAACAAATATTCAATGAGTTTCCGAGATTTTCAACTTATTCAGGATAAATATTTCATTCATAGATGCTTCTGTCCTGGTTTCATTGAACATTTATGATGTCTACTAGTAATTCTTGCCAAATTCTGTTTTGTTTCATATTGTTTGTAGCACATCAATGTTTAAACTCTAATAGGATTTTGGAGAACAATAATGGGTTATAACTTATATTACCTAAAAAAAAAAAAAAAAAAAAAAAAAAAAGAGAACACGTTTTGTGGCACATTCATTTGCTATGAGTGACTAATATTTTCATTAACATTTTATTATCTAAAAGACACATTGCATAATATAATGGAAAAAATAAAACACATGAAGACTATTCTTGTTCTTATGATTACTAATATAAATGTCAGTAAATTACCAATAAATATTGCATTTCGATTGCTCAATTTTACATAAACTAAATGATGATCAATGTGATTTAAAATTCCTCACATAAGGCAGGAAACCAACACATAACACTTCATCCGCCTGCCTATTAGTAATCCTGCACCAATGCAAATGGAAAACATGTAAAATGAATCAATAATGAAAATCCCTCAAAAAATTAATCTGGATTGAAACATTTTGATGAATATTTGTCATATATGTATGTATGTATGTATCTATCTAAAATCTACCTACAATTCATCATTTATTTATCTTATACACATCTTTCTGCATACCAGTAACTATTCCTATTTTTCATTTATCATATATCAAATATCTATCTATTAACTATCTCTCATCCATCCATCTACCATTTATTTAAATAACTCTATTATCCTATATCATTAATTTGTCTACTGTTTCTGTGGCTATGTTTTCTGATTTGTTTTAGAAGTGAACCTCTATCTGGTAACAATATGCATTTGCTGGGCTCAGATTACAAAACCAAAATACGATTTGGTTCTTAAAATTCACTTTGAAGAATCAAAATCACCAGTGTAGGAAGGATCCCAAAAACTTAAGTCTAGGGCATCTTGATATGTCAAATATCATAGAACCTAGGTAAAGCAACTAGAGTTCCCACTCCCTCCTCTGCCTAAGGGTCAAGAGGTAGCTCTCAGCTCCAGCTCCAATGCCTGCCTGCATGCAGCCATGATGATAATGGGCTATACCACTGAAACTGTAAGGATGCCTACCAATTAAATATTTTTTTCATCAGAGTGTTTGTGGTCAAAGAATCCCTTCACAACAAGAGAAGGTGACTAAGACAGTCTACAGAGTAAGGTAGAGATGGATATTTGAATGTCTTTAATGGATCAGAGCTTGAAAACAGGGTAAAACTTTGAGTTCCTGAGTTCTAGAGATTCATATACAGAGAGGATAATGTGGTGCCCCAGAAAATATGTAGTGAAATGATTTTGCAGATCTTCTTAAGAAATACACAAGGGCATAATTCAACTTTCTATTTCCCTGCTAATACCTCACCCTAATAGAATTAATAAAAAAATAAGAAATTCATCTTGGCTATGATAAGAGTCTTGTGCTGAAGCAAATTGCAGACAACTGCCTCAAAGATTATACTCAGCACTTAGAACAAACTGAAATTCACCTGGGTTCCCGCAAAGTCTCTTACCTGAGTTAAGATACTATTTAAACATTTTAATTTACAGACATTTAAAAAATGCTATTTACCATGCAATGTCACAATGTGTAAAACTTCTTTCACACTTTACAAATAAAGGTTTGAAGTACGATATATGATATTTATATGATAATTTATATTATTATTTAGTATTTTATATGATATTGTGCCATAAGCAACCACATTTTTCATGTAATATCCACAGGTGCTATGTAAGATATATTAGAAGGAATAGAGTTACTAAATAAAATTTTCTGATACTTTTGTTATTTATTCAATAATATCTTTTATTATCCTGGATGTATAATTAGACATAATTGGAGAATAATGACAATCACAGTTAAATTTCAATGCAAAATGTAAATTCTCTGTGAGGGTTAATTTTTACTGTCAACTTGACATAACTTATAATCCTCTGGGAGATGGACTTGTCATCATGTCTTTGAAATGCTGCTTTGATTACATTGACTGGCAGGGGAATGATCATGCTGGTTGTGAGTGGGATCTGGCTGAATAAGTGGAGAATCTGCAGTAGCAGCCCTACTAATTCACTAATCTCTATTCTTCACTGTAATCTAACATATTCATTTCTCCTCAGCTCCGTGAAAACTGTAACACAGGAATTATTTGCCAAATAAACTCATTCTCTATTAAGTTGCTTTATTCAGGATATTATAACAGTAACACTAAGAGAAATTAAGGTACTATATGAAAGCATATTGGGGAATGTCATATATTAACAAATACAAGGAGGAAGGTAGATAGAAACTAAAATGTTATTTTTCATGTCACAAAATCTCTTCAAATGTCCTAAAAACCAATTAACTCTGAGGACTAAAAAAACAGATGTGAACAACCATGGAGCCAAAAGACAGACTCTTTTTGAATACTTCATGCATTTCATCACTATAGTGAGAGAGATGTTGGGAGAATATATAGCATCCTAAATTGATACCCAGAATACTCCAAAAAATTGTATGAAAACAATATTTTTCCTACTCACTACTAGTATGTTGTAAGAGTGTCATGAGAACACAAAATATTTTATTTTCAGATACTACTTATAAAATTAATAACATGTAAGTTAGAATACCTTTAAAATCTTAAATTAAAAAAAATCTGGTAAAGGTAATATCATAGCATGTAACCCAAGGAATGCATTACTTCTTAAAATAACTGTTTTCAATTTGTCAGTGAAACAGATGATTATGCTGACAAGAAAAATAGATAGCAACCAGTAGTCCACAAATATTTGTCACAACATAAAGAATTGCAATCCATCACAGATCTAAATATTTCAGGATATCTAAACTCTAAGAAAATAGTGTGCTAAAAACTAAAGGAATGATTATTTTAAGGAATAATAGTCATATAAATCTAAGGTACTTTTTAAATAAGTAAAATCAGCAGACACTGTTTAGTTTATAATAACTATACTAGCAAACAAACCTTCCCTCAAGACTAAAAAGCAGGTGAATATTCAAGGATTCATTGACTGTTAGGATCTCTAACCTGCTCAAAACTCATTCTGAAAAGGGTCCCATAATGTCTAACAGTCAAGTATAAAAAAACTTTCCTCAGATGCATTGAAACAGCAGACAGAAAAGGAAGACAATCGAATATTGGAAAAATCTAAGGTTCTTTGGTTGGTGTAGTCTCTGAGAGCTCCCAGGGATCCAGGTTGGTTGCTACTGTTGTCTTCTTACGAGATTACCGTCCCCTTCAGCTCCTTCCATTCTTCCTCTAACTATTCCATAGTGGTCCTACATGAAGGCACTTCATACATGTAGCAGAGAACTCCCTTGTCTGACCTCAGTTGGAAAAAATATGCCTAATCCTGTAGAGACTTGATGCCCCAGGGAATGGGGATGTCCAGGTGGAGGAAGAGGGGACACCCTCTCAGAGGCAAAGGGAGGGAGAACGGGATGAAAGAAATCTGGGAGAGGGGACCAGGTTGGGGCAACATCTGGAATATAAATAAATAAACAAATTAATAATGAAAAAAACCTAAGGCAGTTAGTCCCAGAATATAAGAGTGAAAGACAATGATAGACATCGAAATTGAAGTCTGGAATAAAATTCCCCTCTATAAATATTTAAATGTTCCAGCATCGTCTGTGTCCAATTTTCAGTTAAGCCGTAGAGTTGATTTATCCTGTTCCTTCCACATCACTAACTGTAATAAAATAATGTAGTTTTAGTTTCATAAGTTTCGAGATGAGAAGATCCATGTTGAGGTAGCAGTCCTGCACTGCACACTAATGATAAAAGGCTTATATCCTTGTGGCATCCTAATACAATTTTTTTTCCTAATGAAGTTCTACTTTTTAAGTTAAATAAATTTCTATCTGGTGTGGTATGCATATATGTGTGCATGACTTACCACCAATTGCATGTGTGAAGGGAAGAGTTCAACCGATGTAGGTCCATTTTCTTCCACCACGTGTGTTTCAGATAATAAACTTAGATCATCAGACTTGGCGCAGCTACCTTTCTCTACCTGCTGAGCCATGGCTTCTTTTCTACTTACTCCATTAAAACAACTGATTGTATTTTGGGGATAGAAGGGATAAGACATTTAATAAGACTTGATGATTAATGCTGTAGTCATGGTACTCATTAGAACTTAACTGCGTATCTGTCTTTTCCAGGTACAAATTGGCATTATAGTTTCCTACCTCCTTGATTAGTCATAGGCATGCATATAAATTACTACAGCTAATGAATTAAGAGCAGAAATAATCCATCCCCATTCTGGGTACAGGCATTGAGAGACAGATCATAATAAAATTCTTTATTCACTGTCGTTGCCAGGCAAATGTTAATATTCCATTTGTGACTTCCTGCTTCAGACAGGTAAAGGTCCATGTTTAAAGAACAGATAATGAATATTTCATGACACAGAAAAGCCAGCCATAATTATTTGGAGACGTTTACCGCAGGATAGCATAAGGAACTATGGATTGTTATTTTAATGTCATTGTGATTTCAGTTTTCACTTTTTAGCACTACCTTGTAAAAATACTGTAATATAAATTGACAAAATGCACAAAAATAATAAAACTCCAAAACAACAGTTACACATTGAAAAATGAATGGGTATTTTATGAGCACATAAAATAAGAATTATGATCTATGGGGTTTGATGCGATCTTCCTTGTGAATGCAGATCTGACTTTTCTTTAAGATCCCATAATTTTTATTATTATTAATTAATTATTTTATTTATTTACATACCAAATCTTGCCTGCTTCCCAGGTGCCCCCTGGCAGAGTTCTTCCCCTACTATCATCTACTTCACCTCTGAGAGCCTACCCTCCCTTCGGCATCCCTCCTCGCTGGGGACTCAATTCTCCACAGGATTAGCTACATCTTCTTTCACGGAGGCCAGACAATACAGTCCTCTGCTTACAGATATGCGTGGGGCCTCCCACAGCCCAGCAATGCTCTTTGGTTTGTAGCTTAGTCTCTGTGAGCTCCCAGGGGTTCAGGTTTTGTTGCTATTCCTACAGCGGTGCAATGCTCTTCAGTTCCTTCAGTTCTTCCCCTAACTCTTCCAGAGGAGTCCCTGACCTCAGTCCAATGCCTGTCTGTGAGTATCTGCATCTGTCTCAATCAGATGCTGTTAGGACTTCTCAGACTGCAGCCATACTGGGCTCCTATCTACAAGTACAACACAGCATCAGTAATAGAATCAGGGTTTGGTGCCCACACATGGGATGGATCTCAAGTTGGGCCAATCACTAGTCGGCCAGTCATTCAGTCTCTGCTACATTTTGTCCCTACATTCCTTTTAAAGAGGAATAAATTTGGGCCAAAAATTTTGAAGGTGAAAAAACAAATTTGAAGGTAGGTTGGTATCCCCTTCGCTCCACTGGAGTCTCTATCTAACTACTGGAGGTGGTCACTTCAGGTTCCATATCCCCTCTTTTGGGCATTTCTGTTGCCATCTACATAGAATCCTAGAAGCCTCCCTAATCCTAGGTCTCTGGACTTTCTAAGGAGTCTCCCAACGCCCCAACCCCAGGAGTTGCATATTTCCATTCATTCCTATGGCCCTCTGGGCTTCTCTCCTGTCTACCCTCATACCCAAACCTGTCCCCCTTTTCCCTTTCCTCTCCCACCCCCCACCCAGGTCCCTTCCTCTCTCTGCCTTTCATGATTATTTTGTTCCCCCTGCTATGGGGGATTGAAGAATCCTCACTTGGGCTTTGCTTCTTTAACATTTTTGAGGGTATATATGTGGGTGGTTAAATTGTTGAGAAAGCAATGACCACAAGTTAGGTCAGTGGTTGTGGATAATGGCTTTTACTTTGGGAAGGACATTTAAAAATATGAAATACTGGAAGGGTACTATTCTTGCTTATGTGGTATCTTCATAGTCCATATGAATATTTCAAGATTGGCTGTGCTACAAATTTATGCTCATGTACTTGACCCTGTTTATTTTATAGGCCATAATAAAACTGTATTCATAAAAGGATATTGAGATTCATCTGTACTGTTAATACAAAAACAAAATTTGCCTGTATAGTACAAAGAAATATAAAGTCTTTACCAGGGTCTATTGGATTTAATAGTGACTCTTTTTAATATGTTTGGGAATTATGCTAAAATGTAAAATTAAGGCATGATTTTTTTCTCCTACTGAATATGTGGCTATAAATAATTAAACAGAATTTAATAAGACTTCAGGAAGAGTAACTTAGGTAGGGAGAGTTGAGCCACAACCTGTAAAAAGTGTGACTTTTTTCATAAATTAAGATGCTACTAAATTAAGAGGTTTTCAGCTGAAATGAGAAGTGTCATAGTTCACATCAGCAGCTGCCGACTTGATACCAACCTAGATTTACCTGGGAAGAGTGAATGTCAACTGAAGAATTGTCTAGACCAGATTGTCCCATCTCAACGAAGGGTCCAACCCACTAAGGGTTTTGCCCTCCCAGGCAGGTGGGTCCGTGTTTTATATATATTTGTACAAGATAAAGTGAGGCAGCAGTTAAGCAGTGTAGCAATGTTGCTGCATAGTTTCTGCTTTGGCTTCTAATCAAAGTCCCTGTCTTAAGTTCTTGCTTTACATCCTCTCAGTGATGGACTGTAACCTGCAAAATTGTACAAATTTTCCTCTGCAAGTACCTGCTCTCTATGTTCGTCACACCAACAAGAAACAAACCAATGAGAAATCAGTACTGGGATTGGGGTTTACCTATGATGAATCTGATCTTATTGGCTTAGAGAGAGTTGTAGAAGCATTCTGAAATTTGGGCTGGAAAAGTCATTGATTACTAAGACATTATTAGGCTATTTTGTGAGAGCCTGGAAGATGAGAATTATGAAAGAAATACAAAGAGTTGGACACCTGCTTTGTAATGTTTAAGAGGAAGGCAAAGAAGCAATTGTGGACATTTTGTGATTTTTAATTAATAATAACAATTAATTAAAAACAATGACTTCATGAAATTTGCAGGCAAATGGATGGAACCTGAAAATATCATCCTGAGTGTGGTAACCCTGACACAAAAGAACACACATGGTATGTACTCACTGATAAGTGGATATTACCAGAAAAGAAGCTTGAAATACCCACAATACCATTCACAGACCACATGAAACCCAAGAAGAAAGAAGATCACACCAAAGTGTGGATGCTACAGCACTACTCAGAAGGGGGAAGAAAATAATCCCTGGGACGTAGAGGGAGAGAAGGAGCTGGCAGGGAGAGAGGAGGGGGAGGGCAAGGGGTAGTTCAGATACGGGAGGACATAGGGGAGAAGTACAGGGGTCAGGAATTTGATATGCTCTGCAAATCTTACATTTAACCACAATGGCATCATCTTATTGGTGCGAACAATGTCCATCAAGCTACTGTCACATTAAGGAAAATCATCTGTATTCAAGACATTCCAGTGGGTGGGGAATGATTCGGATTTGCAGTCTACTCTCCAGGTGCAGCTCATTTAATTATCTCTCAATTCTAGTGTATTGGAATCTGTTTTGCCAGTTCTGATGTTAGGACTTTTTGCCCAGAATGCCTCAAAATCTTTTGAACTCCTGACACTTCATTGCCAGGACCTGATGTCATGTTAAGAAGAGCTGAACGATCATCACGTGTGCTCTCCCTGATAGGGGGAGGAAAGGGAATAGACAAATGTATTAAAAGTGTAAGCTAAAGTTTAAGGAAAACAAAATTTAGAAAAGTATTTTTAAGGACTATTCTAATAATGGAGGAGTTGGAGAAGGGACTAAAGGAGCTGACGGGGGTCAGCCCCATGGAGGGAGCAATAGAGTCAACTGGCCTGACTCCCTGAGCTCCAAGGGACTGGACCACCAACCAAAGAGTATACATGGAGGGACTCATGGCTCCGGCCATATATGTAGCAGAGGAGGGCCTTGTTGGACATCAGTAGGAGGAGAGGTCCTTGGGCCTGAGGGTGTTCGATGCCCCAGTGTAGGGGAATGCCAGGGCAGGTGGAAGGAAGTGGGTGGGTGGGTGGCAGAGCACCCTTATAGGATCAGAAGGAGGGGAAGGGGATAGGGGGTTTCTGAAGGGGAGACCTGGAAAGAGGAAAACATTTGTAATGTAAATAAAGAAAATATCCATCAAAATAATAGTAATAATATAACAAGTGAATTGAATATACTGAGGTATCAGCAGCCAGCTTTCAGTCAAGCTGACAAGGGACTGTGAAGGACTGGGCAGGCCCTGCTGGGAGAAGTCAATCTGGGCCAAGAGCCACACAGATGTCTTACAGATGTAGAAAGAAAAAAAATGTAGCTGTTCTTTTATGCCAGTAATTATTAGGATAGCTTATTACCCAGAATTATTGTGGTGATACATTTCTAATACAAAGATAAATAATTCATTCTGGAGAAAGGTACACACAGCTATTTTTACACTGCCCTGTTACTAAAATTAGGGTCACTCTATCTGAGGCTGAATATACTATATGGTACACCGGGACCTTTTCGTCATAGTGACCATGAGTAATTTAATATAATCACCTTATCAGATCATATTAAGAGGTTAAATCAATGACTAACGTAATATAGCACTATGCATTGAGTTATGAAATTATTAAATTATGCATGGACAATCCCAGGAGAATATTCTTCTGGCTTAGTGTTTAGCCCAGGTTATTCCTATTGTTTCTATGCATTACCCAACCTCTTCAATTAATAACATTAACTCATTTTCATTTACTCTCAAAACCTGTGAGCCAAATCTTCATGACCCCTCTGTTTCTTCTCCTGAGCTCATAGCTGTTGCTGAAACCTTGTCGAAATCCCTTCTGAAATGAACTCAATGAATGATTTCTTTCACTGCCTCAGCACTTCTGAAAGAGGTCTGATCAGGAGTCTGACACTGTGGCTTTAGCTTCTCTTCATCACATTGGGTGATCATGAAGCTGGCGGCAGAGCTGTGCATAGGCCACTTGAACAGCATGATCCTAGCAGGAATTCCTGCAGGTTCAGCCTATATATAGCCTTCTCTATCAGCCCTTTAAACATGTCAGTGAGCTAGATAGAATTCATGATCGATCCCTTCCTACTGAAACTGACTAAAAAAGGTGTTTTTCTTGTCCTTGATTAACCCTGAGCATAATGAGTAAGTAGTTATACTTTATATTCTTAATCATGTCTTGACACATATTAATTCTCTAATATGTACAGAAAATGAATCAAGTTTGATTGCTTTCCATCTTTAATTAAAGTTATTCAAGCAATCATTATAATATATAAAAGGAATATTATGACAAAAGGCATCCTAAATACTATTTAGAGTTTATAACAAACTGTAAAGTAGAACTATTGATTTTACCTGCATTTTCCTAACACCAGTCAAATTACATAACTACCATAAATAAAATTTCAATCATTATTTCTAAAGAAAAGCTTTATATAAAAGAAAGAAATGAAGAAATAAAAGAACTCAGACTAGTGATATTTTTGTATTAATTAAGAATTATTGACAAGTCAGTGTTTAAATCATTCTTTATATAGAGAAAGTTCTAAGGATTTGAAATATCACAATATTAAAAGTTAATAAAGTAAGTGGTCATATGAAATATTGAGCTACAGAGAAATCAATCAAAAAGAAAAAAATGAAGAAGCCAGTAAAACTTTCCAAATAGTGATAAACATCATTTTTTAAAATTATCATTTTCTTTTAAAAATCAACAATCTTTATCACCTATATTGAATTACATAATATTTATTTTATGGCAAGGGCCCCTCATAAGCAGCATCGACAACTAATAAACTCTCCCAGAATCAAGTTTATCCCAAGCATCTGTCAGACACTTAAAATCAGATCCTTAGGACAAAATACAGAGAACCCTGTCCCTCCGAACACTGCTTAAGTGGCATGCTTACTAACACCACATGAGACTGTTTCAATTTTCATAAAAGAAATGACTCCTATTATCGTCACAGTATAATGACTGTGAGTAGTCAATTATCTTCACATTTTCAATTTTATGCTTTAAATAAAATTAAGGTTATTCTTGAACTACCAAATGATATTATTCTTTCAACCGATGGATGATAGTGGTAGGATCAACACATCTTAGTAAATTTACAACAAGTATCAACGTAGTGTCTTGAAAGGTAGTGAAACCCAAGAGAGTCTTCCTTTTTTATCCACAAAGGCCTATAAGAAATAAATAAAGCTGAGATCACTTGCTGTCAAAACAAAGCCACAGGCTTAAGCAATTGTCACCCAATGAGGGATCTCTCTTACAGCTCACACAATAACTGGGCAACAAGTCAAACACTGAGTTGCTCAGAGACAAAGACAGCTTAAAATCCTAATGGGATTTTGAAAACAAATACAAAAAAATGCATGGAAAACTCCTCACACTTGAAAAGAAGCACTAGATTAGAACTTGCCATTTAGGTATGCTGACAGTCAGTTTTAAAAACCAGTGTAAAAGTACTTACTTCTTTATGAACAAGTCATATTTGGAAATATTCATTTATGTCTAAAGTTCGGATACAATGTTAACAGGAGATCTCTAGAGACTTTACTTTTCTTTTGTTCCTAGATAATATTGGCTATGAAAAAATAATGAGTTCACATTTTAACCCTTACAAAATTGCAACATTTTCTATATTGGTTTATTAAAGTAGATAATAATATAATTATTTTGAGACATATATGAGTAATTTCATACATTTTTGCCATTTTCTAAACTAGTAACAACTCTAACCATTCCACGAATATATTAGCTGGAAGCACTTATTTCCTTAATAAGCAACTTAGGCCGTGAACAATACTACAGTTCTTTGAAAGTCAAATACTTAATGGAATAGCAAAAATCCTTCATTAAAGCCCTAATTTCTTCTTATTGATGGAGCCGCAAAGTAGCTGTATGACTATCATAACCACCAGAAATCTGAGCTTATAGTTTGCTAATTTAAGAAACAAGATATGAAATTAGTACCCTGGGGCCGAAAACAAGCACTTAAAATTGAGATGTGACATTAATTAAAGTGAGAAAAGGAATATAGTATTACTCTGAAGTAATCATTATGCTAAGGAGGACATATAAAAGAGAATTAGATCTGAAAGAAAATGCCCAATTATCTAGACTCTGAAGTTCAAGTGTAATATCACGATCACTCAGTGAAAACACAGAGCTTAGCTTTTTTTAAATGTGCAATATGCCCAAAATAAAATGTGACATAAATGAAAACAGAATCTATGAACAAAGGGAGAGTGATTGCAAAGAGTATAGATCCTTTATATTGGTATTCTCTACGGAAAATGTAGCTATGGATATATAATTGAGAGACTTGATATTAAACATATTTTGTTCTTTTTGACAGCTGATAGCACAGAAAACTGTAGGGGCTTGGAGTAGTACCTAAGATATCATTTAAGAATATGGAGGGAAATGGAAGTGCCCAGCCTGAGCCTCTTAAAACATTGTGTGAAAGATCTTGTCTGTCAGGAATGCAGGGGAGACTAAGAATCCTATGGAGAAAAGAAAAGAGAAAGAAATAAAAACAAAGGAGAGATAAGGAGGTAAAACAGAGAAGAAAAAAATAAGAAAGAGCCTTCATTTCAGTGCAAGTCTACCATGTTTGTCAGCTGATACCCACAGTTATTTAATATGGGGTGTCCATCATCCCTACTTTGTTTCAGTTAGTTTGCCATCCACAGTCACTTTTCTAAAACAGTAAATATTCATAGAAGTATAGCTCATCTTCCAGAATGTCAAGGTGATCCTGTCAATCCTTGAGATGATTTCAATTGGCTTATTTTGAAATCTAATAGTAATTTTCTGTTCTATGACATGCGAATTGATGGCAAGTAATAGATGGTTTGCTGGAAGGAAATCCTTAGTAATGACTAACTATTCTCCTTGTGCCTTCCCAAAACTTCTGATATGTGACCATCAAGGCCATTCCTAGTCAGACATTTGTATTCAATTTTAATGATTAAATATCATAATACATGGTTTTGACCAAGCAAGTATGTGTCTAGTATAAAAGAAGCCATGAATTCATTCCTCAGCATCATTAGAACCACAACAAAATAATACTGATGAAACAGAGGGAATCTTTATCTAAACTACACATCCATTAATGCAATCATTATTTGAACTAGAACTGTTTTAGTGATGACATAGGTGCTTGTCTGACTTAGTGATCAACTGAACCAGAATCATGCACCACATGTGACTTAAAATCAAATAAATAAGAATAACACTAATAAAAACAAACCCACCCATCTAGATGCTAAGTCACTAACAGTAATTTATGTTCTAATAAAAATCTTCCTTAACCAAGAAAACTATACAACATATAAGAAATAATAAAGGTATAGATCTGTAATTTAAAGCAACAATGGTTTATTTCCAGAGCATAGTACCTTCCACATCTACCCACATTATAGCAAGAAGCAAGGTTGTAAGATATTGTTTCTGTATGCCTATAACATAATTTAACCATTTATTAATGTAAATTGTTTCTAAGTTGTGTGTTGAAATAAACGTACACAAGCAGGAATTGCTGCAGAGAACAGTCCATTTGGATACTCAGTACAAGCACTGTACTCTTACAAATGTCAAAACTGTTATTTTTAAAATGAGGCATTTATGGGGACAGATTTTAAGAATAATACAGATCTTTGTTACAGACACATGTGTTCTCATGACAATTATAGGTGTGAAACACACATATCACAACATCATTTATTAACCGAATATAAACAGCATTTGAATCTTGGGACATTTAAAAGTAACAGTACAATACTAACTTTTTTATGTTGTTTATTAAAAGACTACTGAAATATGATTTTCTTTTTAAGATGTTCTGAGTTTCCTGTTAATTATGAATTGATCTGTGAAGAGGAGTTCTTCAGCACATACTGAATTAAAATGACAAGCGTGGTGCTGAAGATTGGTAGCAGAGGTGACAGCATTTTCTTAAACCAAACTGACAGTGCAATAAGGAGAACTACTCCAAGTAAGTGATTCCCTAATCAATCTTTAAGTGATTACAAACATTTAGAAGAAGCCTGAGTAGTTTAAAATTCTTGGGATAGTCTCGTTTTCCAAGGAGTTTGAGAAAACTAGCAATGGATGTGGTTGAATTAAATATAAAACTGTACAGAGCCCTGATAGTATGGCTTAACAGATAAAGTTATAGGCAACCATGCCTGATCAACTCGGCTAGATACACAGAATCAACATGCTGGAACAAGAGACCTGGCTCATTCAAATTGCCCTCTGTCATTTATGCACAGGCATTTGCATGCACACACACACACACACACACACACACACACACACACACACTCACACTCACTCAAATAATAAGAAAATGTAGAAGATAAACTTTAGAGTGTGTGATTGTGTTACATATCAGAACCCTATAACAATATTACTTTGGTTATAATAGTAGTTCCATCTGTTTCCTAGATTTCCTAGGATCTTCCTCACGTCAAAGGAAATTCACAACCAAATCAGTTGTCCATGTTGGGAGGAAGTAAAAAAATAAAATAAAAACAGAAAATCTACCAACCAACCAACTGACCAGCAAACCAACCAACCAAGCAACTAAACAACAAAAACAACAAACAAACAAACCCTGGAAGGGTTTGCTCTCAAAGTGGAGAACAGAAGGCCTGGTAAACTCTGCACTCTGTGAATCTGGCCTCAACAGTCCTCATCTCAGTTCAAGAGGACCCTGCTCAGGTGTCAATATAGAAACTTCAAATGACCATTTTCTAGCACTCTTTGCTTCATCTAAATAGCCAAAGGTGCATTCCCTTTCACACTATTCAAACTAAAAAAATTTTTGGCACAGATGATGACCCTGCTCTTGTTACAAATTTGTTCCTATAACAAAGAATTAGTGTTGACCCTTGTAAAACTGTGATGATTCCTAGGAGATCCATTAGTACATAATTACATAATTATCCCTATCATAATCATTGTTATAAATATAACCATGAAAAAACACTAGCAGCTTTTAAAAAGTATTATAGATCATAGAAAAATAAATATTAGTTGTACCAACCCACATTCCTCATTTACGGCAGTATTGTCTTAGAATCTTTGATTTTAAGATAACTATCATGAAAAGAGTAAGACATAAGTTATTAGAGAATTTATGATAATTTCAAGCATGCTTGTATCTGGTCAATCTCTTGAGAAGTTTCTCCCAAAACAAGGACAGAGCATGAGCATCTAGAGAGGTATACTCAATTTTCTTGTCATTTAAAAATGAGTAAAATACAAAAAAGGAGACTATTAAAAATCTAGAGTAAAGAGACAATTAGAAGAGGCAGAGAAATTAAAAATAATAGTGTACAATAAAATTAACTCACATGATTTTTTATAAATCTTGTTAAGTCAAAAAACGTTGCACAATCTCTAAAATCCAGCATTGGTTAAAATACAGAATTTATTATGAAGTTGATGATATCAAAATTCAAACAAAGACTACCTAACAACTACCATCTATGGTAAGAAGTTTCAATGATACTTAAATTATTATTAGACAAATGAAGCAGGAACAGATCTTTGATGCCCTGAAATATTGGACAGTTAGAGTAAAAAAAAATATCAACATATACAGCAAGCAATGCTTTATAATGCACAGGTTTTATAGATCATAAAAAATGGTAAGACTAATATTTTTGCAGTTGCAAACCCTTTCCATGAATTCTGAAGTGAGGTTACCAAGTCTAATCGTATTCTGTCAGTCATTTACTTGGTGAGAATAATGATCTATGGTTTAAAAGAATAAGATGTGAGCCAGGCTCTCAACCATAACGGCATACACTTGCCTCCTCCCCAAGGTCATTATTTTAGCTTCTTTTTAGCTGACAGGCTGTATATATGTTCTGAATTCTGCCCAATTAAATAAAGAAAATTTATATATTTAAGTTTTGAGACACATAACTTAGCTCAGTGCTTCTTAAAGGGCAATTTCTAATAAAATCACTTTCTTACCCCCAACTCAAAGGTCAAGATATTGAAAACTTCCAAATACAGTTTTAGTAATATTATGAAAAATCATTTGGGAATGTTTTTGTTTAGTTTTAACTTAATAGATATAATGGTTATTTTTTCATGAGTCTAGAGAGGTTTTTATATTTACTTTCAGAAACCCAGGCATATACCTTAAATTCTAATAAAATGGCCACATAATGACACGGGAAGTGTATAGTTTGAGGGAACCACACTCATTTGATGAAAGGCAGTGTGCAACCCTTGTACAGATCAGGAGCAGGAAAGGAACAAGATACAAGCACACCGCTACTTCTAATCCCATGAAGCCAAGTCTTAGCAAGAGAAGCTCAATGTGGCCTCAAAAATCTATCTTCACTAATACACACTATTGACTCAGAAATAAAAGGAGTTGAATCCCCTCCAACTTGTCCTATCTTATTGGTCAATCTCCCAAAAGAACCTGCTGGATGGTAGGCACTGCTCTTTTAGCCTGACCACTTGCTTATAGGTGATAAGGTCCGATGGTGACAGTCTGATAAAAGCTTTCTCTTTATACATTTCTTAAGTGCAGTTATCAGAGAAGATACCATCTGGCAATCACTGTGTCATAAAATAACTCCCAGAAAGCACTGACTGCAGCCTTTAAAGAAATAGAAGGAACAGAGATCTATCAGTTCATTCTGAGGTACACTTAAAAGATGCCAAGGCCACTAGATATGATTCAACTTTATTTGAAATAAGAAATCAACACTGTTGATAAAAGCTGTAATAGAATCAAGCAAGTAGGTGTAAAAATGAGGCCACATCTTTAGAAAAATAGCCACTATTTTCCAGGTATTATTCTGTTCGCTACAAATCATGTTTCAAAATGAAAAATAGAGAGTAACTGAAAAAATATATTTAAGGATAACTGAAAAAATCAGAGAAGAGGAAACAAATGAAGGGTGTTACACAGTAAAATAAAAAAGTGAATGACAATATATTTATATATTTAAGAGAAAATATCCAAAAAGGAGACAACTCACTTTGTATTTGATATAAAATTATAAACAAATTAATACTTAATAAAACAGTGCTATTGTAGAAGCTATTATTAACACTGATTTTATTGCCAATAAAAAATATTAATTAAATAAATGACTCATCAATTCATATAAAAATTAGAAATAACATATACCAGAGACAATCTATACCCACAAGTGATAAGTTACAGTATTTATTTCAATAAATATCACTAATATTCAGAACATATCCATACATAAGACCACAGAAAATATTAGTTATTGGGCAATGAACCTGATGAACATAGGTGGATGACTAATTGTCTACTATTAATTGCAAGCCACAAAGAATGACAGACTAAAAATATCATTGACTATTATCAATTACTGTTCAGTCAAAGGTGCAGATATGTTTCATTATCTTCAAGACAATATATTTAATCTACTATATCAATTGCTTCATTTATAGATATTAATGCTCATCTTAACAGAGGCAAAAATCACCATGGCTAAATCTTACAACTCCTCATGATAAAAATTCATGAATAAATTATACAGAAAGGGAATGTACCAGTGGGACCTCATGAAATTGCAAAGCTTCTGTAAAGCAAAGGACACTGTCAAAAGGACAAAATGGCAACCAACAGATTGGGAAAAGATCTTAACCAATCCTAAGTCTGATAGAGGGCTAATATCCAATATATACAAAGAACTCAAGAAGTTAGACTCCAGAAAACCAAATAACCCTATCAAAAAATGGGGAAAAGAGCTAAACAGAGAATTCTCAACTGAGGAAATTTGTAGGGCTGAGAAGCACCTAAAGATTCCACCTCAACCAGTCAGAATGGCTAAGATCAAAAACTCAGGTGACAACAGATGTTGGCGAGGATGTGGAGAAAGAGGAACACTCCTCCACTGTTGGTGGGACTGCAAGCTGGTACAACCACTCTGGAAATTAGTGTGGCGGACCCTCAGAAAAATGGACATAATACTACCTGAGGACCCAGCTATACCTCTCCTGGGCATATGCCCAGAAGATGCTCTGACATGTAATAAAGACACATGCTCCACTATGTTCATAGCAGCCATATTTATAATAGCCAGAAGCTGGAAACAACCCAGATGTCCCTCATCAGAGGAATGGATACAGAAAATGTGGTACATTTACACAATGAAGTACTACTCAGCTATTAAAAACAATGACTTAATGAAATTTGCAGGCAAATGGATGGAACTTGAAAATATCATCCTGAGCGAGGTAACTCAGTCACAAAAGAACGAACATGGTATGTACT
>CM052713.1:66541825-66599279 GCA_028551405.1 Uromys caudimaculatus | reverse complement strand
AGAAAGAGGAACACTCCTCCACTGTTGGTGGGATTACAAGCTGGTACAACCACTCTGGAAATCAGTTTGGCGGACCCTCAGAAAAATGGACATAATACTAGCTGAGGACCCAGCTATACCTCTCCTGGGCATATACCCAGAAGATGCTCTGACATGCAATAAAGGCACATGCTCCACTATGTTCATAGCAGCCATATTTATAATAGGCAGAAACTGGAAACAACCCAGATGTACCTCATCAGAGGAATGGATACAGAAAACGTGGTACATTTACACAATGGAGTACTACTCAGCTATTAAAAACGATGACTTTATGAAATTTGCAGGCAAATGAATGGAACTTGAAAATATCATCCTGAGCGAGGTAACTCAGTCACAAAAGAACGAACATGGTATGTACTCACTGATAAGCGGATATTATCCCAAAAGTTTGAAATACCCAAGTTTCACTTTACAGTAACCGCTGGACTGAGAGTGAGGTCCCAGATGGAGGAGTTGAGGAAGGGACTGAAGGAGCTGAGGGAGTTTGCAGCCCCATGGAGGGAGCAACAGTGTCAAACGGCCTGACACCTCCCCCCACCCCAGGTGCTCCTAGAGGCTGGACCACCAACAAAAGAATACACATCGAGGGCTCTGACCACATATGTGGCAGAGGAGGGCCTTGTTGGCCATCAGGGGGAGGAGAGGCGCTTGGGCCTGAGGGTCTTAGAGGCCCCAGTAAAGGGGAATGTCAAGGTGGGAAAGGGAAGTGAGTGGGTGGGTGGGTGAGAGGGGGAATACACTCATAGAGGCGGGGGAAGGGGCGGGAGATAGGGAGTTAGGAGACCTGGAAAGGGGTAAACATTGGAAATGTAAATAAAGTATCAAATAATTTAAAAAGGGGAATGTACCTCAATATAATATAGATCATATATGATAAGACTATATCCAACATTATACTAATTAGAGAATATGTAAGACATAGTTCTTGAATGTTTAGCTAGAGAAATAGCACAAGAGTTAGAAATAAAAGGAATGCAAGCAAGAAAAATGTCAAAGTACCCACAAAAGCAGAAAGACCCTAGAGGTTATCCCAGAAAAAAATCTTAGAAATGCAAGACAGTAGCGAGGTAGTAGGATACAGTACAACTCCTAATATTCTGCGGCTTACCTATGTCCCAATGGTATACCTGCAGAGGATGGATATATCATTCAGAATACCTTAAAAAATAAAATGCCTAGCATTAGACATAACAAAAGGAGTAAAATACTTTTGAAATAAAGATGTGAACATATTGGAGAGAGTGAAGAAGGTGCCACAAAATAAGAGTTTGCCCTGTGCTCAAGAATTAATGTTTTGATCATAGCTATATTATAAAAACTATTTTAATGTAATTTTTTCACGGTTCAATGTTACTGGGGGGCATCCTCTATTGCTGAAACACAGGATAACCTAAATAAATCAAACATTCCTGAGCAAAATATACATTGGCAGTGCCACAAAACTGGATCTCAAGTTATTGTATAGTGGTAAAGTAACAAAAATACTATTGTATTGGTGTAAAAAAGACCTGCAGAATAATAAAAATGAATAGACTACAGATCCCAGAAATACACCCAAAAGGTTATGATTATTTATTTTTTTAACAAAGATTCCAAAATATACATTTGGAAATAACAGCCTTTTGCCCAAATACCTGAAAAAGAGTACCTATATGAAGAACAATGAAAGTATATAACTATCTTTCATCATACACAAAAATAAGTTACAAAGAGAGCAAAGACTTGGAACTCTGAAATTCTTGGATCAAAGATGGGTATAGCACTTCAACACAGACACACACTCAGGAGGCACAAACACTTTAGTGGTTCAGAATATGTTGAAAAACTGTAAATAAGATTACACAAAAACTAAAGTCTCTATACAACAAAAAAAATTTATTGAAGATACAGGCTACAAATTGACTGGACAAATATTTCTCTGATGAATAAGAGAAATGTAAATTAATAACTATTTGGATAGTTCTAAAATCTTGTAGCATAGATGAAGAGGATTGTTAATAACCTCAAAGTTTCCTTAGATAAATTGAAGATGTAAAAATAGGTTACAGATGACAGATAGATATTAGAGAGATAGATGATAGACAGGCAGACAGATAATGGATAGATAGATAAATATATATAGGAACATAGACAGAAAGATGATAGAGATATGCATGCATATGTATACACACATATATATGTATATATACATATATGTATATATATATATATACACAGTAACAATAACAAAACTCATAAATATAGGAAGATTAAGAAAGAAATCAATAATTTAAAAAAGATAAAAAGAACTAAAAAGAGAGTGACCACATGGCCTAGTTCCTGAGCTCCTGTGGGGAGGATTTTAATTGAACAACTACAGAGATACTTGCAAAATTTTTGCTTTTGGGCGTGTTTTGTTTTGAAGGCACTGTTCATAATTGTCACTTTATAAAATCAGACGATTAGGAGTCCATCTATAATTAATAGATAAAGAAAGCAGGGGTTACACACAGCGGAATGTTATTCAAAAATGAAAAAATAATGATGTTCTATACTGGAATATAGACGAAGTCAGAGATCATCATACTAGGCCACATGAATAAACAATGAAAGAAAGTATAAAATTTTCTCTAATCTGATAACACTCTTTTAAAAGAGCTAAATAAAACCATTTCCTTGAAAGTGTGAGTGTGTGTGTGTGTGTGTGTGTGTGTGTGTGCGTGCGTGCAACAGGCAAATCAGAAGAAGGAAAAAGAACAAATAGATGAGAGGAAGAAAAAAAGCAGGAATTCAGGTGCTAAAATATCTCATAGATTACATTGTCCTTATGAAATCTAACTCTATGCTGAATGGCACATGCTACTACAATTAAAAAAAACAAAAAAAATGAACACAATTTTTGTTTGGACAATAATCCTTTGTCTTGAGTTATCATCTGTAAAGAATTATGTTTGCTTCCTTTAAATAGAGTTCTCAGCAAATTCACATTTCTTAGTATGCTCGAATAACATTATCATTTTATGTTATTCTTCTTTTTATTTAATTGTTGTGACCACCACATACTATATTCATTTATAAGTTTTCCTGTATACCATTCAGTGAATTAAAATGCTGTTTGCAAGGGGAATCGAAGGTACTATTTTAGAGATATTTTATTAGCTTTCTAAGAAAAACCGCCTTTGTTTCAAATGCCAAATTTGGGAAATAAAGAGGAGGCAGACTTCTCTCCTAAATGCTGTTATTTATAACAAATTAGTAATTCAAAGATGCATCTGCTGCAATAGCATTTAAAATTTCACATTGATTGTCAATTGGTGAACTCAGTTCCTCTTCAGATCCATGGTTTAAGGAAGTCCTTGTCTATGCATGATGCAACACTTGGTTTCGTCACCAGAGGCTTCATTCAGCACACTCACTCATGACAGCTGTTTTTATGGGAATATCCAGGTCTCAATGCTGTTATCAACATTTGTGTGGTCGGTAGCCAACCTTATTGTAGATTGCTATTTTTCAGATTTTACAACAGAAATCACATTTTTAATAAAATCCAGTTTCAAACTCAGTTCCATGGAGCTGAGTAGAAAATATGGCCAGTGAATAACGGAGTCTGAGAAATATGAATAGTATAAAACTTTTCTTTTAATTCCTTTTTCTCATTCAAGCAATAATGATGTCACATAAAACATTTGAGGAGTTATGTGAATGAGTCTACACATTGTGTAGGAAATGTCTGTGTTGCTTGAATGTGTTGTGAGACCCAGCGTTACTATTTCTTGTTCTTCCTGCTCTTCTGTAAAACAGAAGAGGTCACCTAACTCATGAAGATTCAGCTTTCTTTCCTCTTCAGGGGAAGCTATGAATAAAATCTGTTTCATGTTATGATAAGGATAGAATTAAACAATGCTCATGAAATTCAAATAAGGTTGCAGACATAATATACTACTATAATGACTGTAACTGCCAGATTATAAAGTCCTGTCCACATGATACACTTGGATTAAATAAATATGTAAGGCAGAAATATTTTTTTCTAGAAATGCAGCCTGTCTTTCTCAGAGTACCACTAACAGACTGTAGTGAAAATAAAATGTACTATCTCTACAATCTTCAAATCCAGGTGTCTAAAATTCAATGAAAAAAAAATTGAAAAGAATTACTTTTACTCAAGCAAATTGTTTTCCTAAGTTTGACAGAGAGTAAATAGTCTATTTCTTCAATTAATAAACCGCCTGTGCATAGTCTATGTTGACATGGCAACCATAAGATTTGAAATGTCTAGGGAATCTGTAGAAGTATCAAAAACTATTTCACTCATTGTCTTAACTACTGTTGTTACTTTATGCTTAATTATAATCAACACAAAAAAGCAGTCAAGGATAAATATAAGAATAAATATCTACAGTTTTTCTACTTTCTATTTTCAGTTTTCTACTTTCTAGCTTTATCTTTAAACAATGTCAAAAATTCCAGTTTACACTTGGAAAAAATAATTAAATAAAATATAATATAAACATTCAATATCCACCCCTTAAATATAATTAAATTTGCTACTTCAGAACATTATATCCCACCCAAGGATTAAAATATCACAAAGAGCTCTATTAAGCAGCCCTGTTTCTTTGTCCTAATGAAGTCATACACAAGCTGAATGAAAAGTGGGAACTATGCGGACTAATTTGGTGAGGATCAACTCCAACCTCACCAAGCTGGCTCCTGATCTTCTTATTTCTCTAATAGAATTCCACACTATATTCTGTTCAACAGTTCCTCTCTCAGCATGGATTTAAGTCAATCAATCAATCAGTCAATAGATAGATAGATAGATAGATAGATAGATAGATAGATAGATAGATAGATAGATAGATAGGTAGGGAGATAAAAACCAGTAACCAAGAGAGTGTCATAGTGTTTCTCGCAGCTTGAACCTAGAAGTAACAGACCATCACACAGACAAATTCAGCTGAACATGGAGAGCAGCCTGCTCAGGCCAGAGATCATTAATGCTCCTCCAAGTTGCTTTCTGCAACACTAGCAAAGACCTTTCCGCCACTACCCTTTCATATTATTTCTCACATTACCTGAAGTTCATTTTTGTGAAAATTTTGCATTTGATAATAAATTCTAATGCACAGATCTGTTCTTAAATGCAACATTCTGCAAAATATTCTAAATACGACTTTTAATGTATCATGTATTATCATGTGCTATGCTTATCATTCCTTTCATAACTGCCATATTTGCCATCTTCATTATCAGCAGCAGCATCTTAATTTTTGAAACAGAGTCTCATTTTGTGGCTCGGATAGTACTCCAACTTAATATATAATCCAGGCTGGCTCCTGCCTCCTACTTCCGGTCCTGAGATGGCAGGTGTATAAAACCATGCCTGGTTAGAATATTTGATTCCTGCATAGATATACACTAACCTATAGATGACTTGGAAAGATATGATCTCTTAAATAGTATTCATATAGGTATAAGAATATACATTTTTATCTCTTGAAAATAATACCAAATACTATTTACTGGGAGCTTTAATCACACAGACAGAAATCAATAATTTTATGTACTATAACTACATATATACATATTGTATGTATATTTTACTACATCATATTTTACCCCAAAACACGTGGGTATTTTTATAGTTTACTGGTAGGGTTCTGGAACATTCATTATTCTGTTTGTACTTTGGAGAATTGTGTCTTGTCAGGGTTTGTTGGATAGTCATTTCCTACAAATAATCAGCCTTTTGTCAAGTCTCCTGAGTTTAATTCCAGTTTCACACAGACCTAGAAATGGAAAGCATCCAATTCTGGCTTTAGTTCACAGATTTATTTATTTATTTTTGACCTGAAACAAATAAGTACCAAGAATATGGCGACAGTAGCCTTAGACTAAATTTCAAAAATAAGTTAATATTTCAGGGAGTAGTTCCTTGGAAGATTTACCCCCAATAATAGCTGTTTTGTAAAACTTGGACTTTCTACAGCTGCTGAGTTTCTGAGTTTCCTAGGAGACAGTAAGCTGCGTCACTTTCTTAAAAACGATGAAAGCACTCCTCAGTCTGTGCCTAAGCCTTGTTGAACCACAAGAATGACTCCTTTGATAAAAAGGACTAGACAGGAATGTGTGTGCTCAGTGATGGAGCTTAAAACTTGTTATGGGAAACCGTATGCAGAAATGTAAAGATATGATCTTAAGATTTCAACTCTTCTAATCCATGTGAAAAATGATGATATGCACCGTAGTTCTCTTTATCTCTTTATTTCCTTTCTTGATGGCTTTCCTTTATTATTAATGGATTAATTCATTCATTCCAAACCCAAACACAGTGTGATTCACAGAAAGCCCTCGTCTCTGCCAACCATTTCACAATGCATCAACAACGTTGCCCACTGGGACTTGTACACTGAGCATCAGGTTGGAATATCATCTGACGTGCACCTCCCAGCAGCCACTTCTATTTCCATCCATCAAAAATTGCATTAGCACTTTTACATGAAAAAAAAAATTTTCCTTCATTATCACTGTAAATATTTGATTTCTACATACAGTTTATTAGCCAGTTAAACACCAAAGTTCTAATTAACTTGCCAATTCGTCTTCATATATTTTATGCTGAAAGCTTTAAAAATGATCGCTAAAGCTTAATAGGAAGCTAAACAACTTGTGACTGACTTAGTAAAAAAAAAAACACTATATTTTGATAAAGTTAAAAATGTGAAGTTCTCAACAATCTTTTATATTGAGTATTTAAGGATTTGTTTCTAATGACAGGTTATACATACTTCATTACACACACACACACACACACAGACACACACACAGACACACACACAGACACACACACACACATTTTAAAGTCCAAATCTGTGACAGGGTAATTTAAATTTGATGCATTCTTAAAGTATCATATTTGAATATAAAATCTATTTGGTTTTGTCCTTCTGTTCTTACCTAAGACATTTCAGCAGGGGGCACTGTCTCCACAGTGACTCAGAGGAGGGGATCGCAAACCTGGTAAAGTATCTACAGCCATTTAAGAAGTGGAAAGAGCTAGAGCCATTCACAGAGCCCAGTGTTGTTCTTAATGATTCTTTGAGGCTTGTTATGTGTCATGGCAAATTTCGAGCAAAGTACTTACAAGCTTAGCATATACTTTCAAACAGTGAATGCTTGATGTGTTAGGGACCTGCTGTGGCTTAGCATGGAACTAGAAGTCTTAAACTGAAGCAAGTGCACCACCAGGATAACTATGACTACAGGAGATTTCGGTTTTTTTCTTTTAGGTTTAGTTTCTGTATATGCAAGAAAACTAAATGCATTTTCTTTCATTTTCTATTTTTGCTGAATCAAAAATGAGAAAATACAATATATTAAATAAATATACTGAGTGGGCTATCTTATACATTCTGTCACAAGAGTAGACTTGTAAATTTGCATGTGTCTATGTGTGTATGTGTGTGTGTGAGTGTTTTGTGTGTGTTTGTTATAGATATGCTTCCATACATAGTATCTAAGGGATTAAAATATCTTAAATGTAGGACATGAAAAAATTATAGGAAAGTTAAGTGATTTTTACTTTGAGACATATATGACATGTAAGTGTCCTGACCAACCTAAAATCTCAAGGATGCAGACATCATGTATGCCCATATGACATATGGAGGCAGGGAGAGAAGACCACAGTGAATAGAGAAAGATCAGGCCAGAGAACCTAATAGCAAATGAAAAAGAGGTCAGTAGAAGCAAATTCAAACATAACTACATTGTAGTTCATTCTTAAGGGAACTGCCCTTAAATGAGAGAAATGGTAAGATGTTTATATGTATTTGGTACCACCACCACCAACAACAACAAAAAAACCCAGCAACAACAAACATGGTTAAACCAAGACTTTGTAAATTCTTACATTTAGACAATAATAGAATTTGCCACTCTCTGTGATTACTTGGCACCCTGCTCTTTGGTGTAACAGTGAGCACGTGGGTCTTCCAAGGTGCATATTCATGGAGTAGGCTTTGGCTTGGCCTTTGTAGGTCATTGGTGTATGTCGTTATCTATTAACACACCTAGGTCACACAGCTATTTCACCCTGCATTCTTTAAACATAGGCACAGATTTCTACAGAATGCCTCTTTTGTAAACAAAACATAAAACCCACCATTTCCTCTATAAATGCATTGCTTTATAATAAAAAAACCACACATTTGTTTCAGACAAATACTTTAAAATTTTTATCGAAAATTAAAATCTAACAGTTTCACACTTGAATTATTCAATTGCATACTTATTTATTTATGTATTTGTGACACTTGGCTGTAAAAGCCTATTCTGATGCAACCATTTTGGTAGTTTTTCAGTTATGCAATATGAAGGATAGAAGAATAGAAGAATTACATTTCAGAAGAAAAGAAATTAAATCTATGAAGAATCAAATAATTCAAGGAGTAATCTTGGCTCCTTGGCAGAGAGGAAGAAGAAAACAACAAAATCACAGCAAGTGAACCTATGGTACTGAGTTATGATCAGCCATGTAGGGAAGATAGGGTAGCAGAGTGGTTGAGGAGAGCTGATAGAATAGCAAAGAAGCTCTAGTTTAGGAGCAGAAGAGGAATAAAGGAATATAGCCAAGCCACCAATCCTTCCAGCAGGTGAAATTTCCATGGGTGGTAATCATTTTCACCTGTGTCTTACAGGACATCTCAGTAAGCATCATTGTACTTTAGTGCAGTAAACCTGAGGAGTTCAAACAGCTAATTGTTAATAGCATATAGTGTGTGTATATATATATAATATATTATTATATATTACCTATATGCATATGCATATGTACATATTCAATTACATACAATGCCCATATATAAGCTCAGATAACACAAACACATATATGTATATATAGATATATACATATATACATATATATGCATATACATGCACATATATAAATACATGAGCTTGCTCTTTCACTCTGTATCTCACACACACACATGCACACACACACACACACACACACACACACACACACACACACAAGTACTGTTCAGGACTAAGTCTGCATTTATTCTCAGTATTGACTAGATGCTTGTTTCATTCCCTTTTAAGTTTCAATTATGTGTTGAACAAAATGGCTGACACACTGTACAAAGATTATGAGGTCATCAATAAGTCATCTGCAACATATGAGTAAAACAACACTCAAATGTTCACATCCTGGACTTGGTTTCCCCAGCTTGAATCTTTGTATTCAGAAGTGCTGTTACCAATGTTGGTTTATCCATCTAAGGCCAGAAATATCTTAACCAGCAGCAGGTGTCTACTTAAATGTATTTCCTGCCATGATGTTTTGGGATTCAGAATTTTGTATAGTAGCTTTCATACTGACACAAATGTATACAAGTACTTATTCTTGTTACTGTTCATATTACATCTCTGTGCAATACAGATGAGAACAGCCTTGTCTGATAAAATTGAAGATGTATATGCAGAACATCTTTCAGACTTAATATGCATAAAAGTACCAGCTTCCATTCCACATAGAGTCACCAAACGCAGACACTATTGTGGACGCCAAGAACTGCATGCTGACAGGAGCCTGATATAGCTGTCTCCTGAGAGGCTCTGCCAGAGCCTTACAAACACAGAGGCGGATGCTTGCAGCCAACCATTGAACTGATCATGGGGTCCCCAATGGAGGAGTTAGAGAAGGGACTGAAGGAGCTGAAGGGGTTTGCAACCCCATAGAAAGAACAAAATTATCAATCAACCAGAGCTCCCAGGGACTAAACCACCAACCAAGGAGTACACATGGAGGGACCCATGGCTTCCGGCCGCATATGTAGCAGAGGATGGCCTTATCAGACATCAGTAGAAAAAGAGGCCCTTGGTTTTACAAAGGCTTGATGTCCCAGTGTAGGGGAATGTGAGGGCAGGAAGGAGGGAGTGGGTGGGTTGGTGAAGGAACACCCTCATAGAATCCTGGAGAGAGGGGATGGGATTGGGCATTTCTTGGGGAGGGGGGCTATCAGGAAAGGGGACAACATTTGAAATGTAAATAAAGAAAATATCCAATAAAAAAAGAAAAAAAGGAAAAGAAATTAAACACAATTCTTTCACTGAACCTTCCTGTTTAAAAGTAAGTATAAAAATGGATCCCTAATGAACTTACAAATTGATATGTTTAAATTCTCCAGTCTGATTCTGGCATATAGAAATTCATTAAAAATTAATATGACCATTCTGATATATATAAATTTCTTATGTTGCTATATATAATAGTGTGAGTAAAAATAGTATATCTGATTTTCTAACCATGTGAAAACAAAATTTCATTACAACATTACAAGGTGAGACAATTTTGATCAATTAAAAGAGATTAGAAGTTTTTTCAATTGAGAAACAAGGTGATGTGGTTATAAAGTTGTAACTATTTTTTTTCTTTTTTTTTCAATTTTTTTTGATACTTTATTTATATTTCCAATGTTTCCCCTTTTCTGTGTCTCCTCTTTGGAAACCCCCTATCCCCTCCCCATCCCCACCTCTATGAGGGAATTCCACCTCCCACCCACCCGCCCACTCATCCCTATATTCCCACCGTGACATTCCCCTTTACTGGGGCCTCTAACACCCTCAGGCCCAAGGGCCTCTCCTCCCCCCGACGGCCATCAAGGCCCTACTCTGCCACATATGTGGTCAGAGCCATGGGTCCCTCGATGTGTATTTTTTGGTTGGTGGTCCAACCTCCAGGAGCACGGGTGTGTGTGTGTGTGTGTGTGTCAGACCAGTTGACACTGTTGCTCCCTCCATGGGGCTGCAAACTCCCTCAGCTCCTTCAAACCTTTCTCCAACTCCTCCATCTGGGACCCCACACTCAGTCCAGCGGTTACTGTAAAATGAAACTTGGGCATTCTGAACTTTTGGGCTAATATCCGCTTATCAGTGAGTACATACCATGTTCCTTCTTTTGTGACTGAGTTACCTTGCTCAGGATGATATTTTATATCTTTCCTAAATTTGTATTTACATATTAATGCATTCTGAAAGTGATACTACATAGAAAAAAATGCCATGAATCCATTGTGTTTCATCATAATGTAAAAAAAACAAAAACGAAAACAAAAACAAAAACCTGTAGAAGTTTATTTAAAACACTCTGCCTACCAGGCTCATAAAAACTGGACACCTAAACTTGGACAACAAATGTCTTAAAAAAAGGATAAGTAAAAAATCTATTCTCTTGTTTTTTGTTCTTTTCTCACATATTTATCGCAAATAAATAAAAGTGACTAGCAGAAGATATAAATTCTATTTTAAGCTAAAGATAAAGTGATGTAATGTTTTTATACTCTTAACTGTTATAGGGTATCTATGCTAAGCATCATACCTATTAAAAGAATAAAACAACTAAAAATTAACCACACTTGTCATAGTACCACACATAATTCTTAACTATAGTGAAGTGAGATTTTAAGATTTCTTGAAGTGACTACACTCCTCTCTTCCTTGAAGAGTCCTGTGCATGGTTCACCAAAATATTTTCCTGAGATTAACAGTGAAGTCACCTCTTAAAGGTAAATCCTTATCAAGATTCAATTTCTATGTTATGAAGAGTTAAAACAAAAATAATAATAAATTATGTAAAAGGTCTAGATTTCATGTAGAAACTAATATGTTTTGTAATACTACCTTTTGTGTTTCTTGATTATTTTAATTTACTGATTCAAGCTATACTAAGATCAAATCTGCTTGAAACTTTTAGGTATATTAACTAGTAAATTAACTAAAAAATGAGGTCTTTTAAAAAAATAATATTAGGTATTTGAATAACTTTTAAACCATATAGTATGAAGCAAAGTGAACAATGGAGGAGGAACAAAAAGAATGACTAAGATTAACATCCCCTGCAGTTTTATTTTGTCGAATCATAGTTAGGGAATGACATAAATGCACATCTTGTAAAAGACAATTTGATTAATCACCACCAGCTTGAATTTAGGCAGAAAGGTCATGCTTTGCAAACCTACTACAACATCCTGAAGTTCTGACTTTCTGCATTGAAAGTAAATTTATAATGCACAATAAGACAGCAGGAAAAGTCTAGATGAGTAATATCCTATTATGTAACTAGACAAATGGCTGTGGAATCGCAGATAATATAAATAAGGCTAGATTTAACAGGTTAAGACTAATATCTATACACAGTATTTAAACCTGAACTTTGTGCTCTCATTAACCACAGTGAAAGATTGATAAGGTAAACCATAATATCAGATAGTTATTATTATATTACAACACATAAGATTGACAAAATATTAAGATTTAAAATAATGCAGTCATGTATTGAAACTCAATGCATTGAGAAAGTGACGCAAAATTGTTTTTTGCAAGTTATAGAAAGAATATACACTGTAGAATATCAGAAGGAAACACATTGATTGATAGACAGCCCATTCATTTTGCTAAAGAAATGCAAAATTATATCACATATGCTTAGGAGTTTTTTTCTCAAAATACTTAGATAATAGAGAATTACTAAAAGAAAGGATAAATTAGTGAATTTTACCAAGAGAAGTCTAGGTACACCATATAATTTTAAATTATTATATACCAATATATATATCAAAATTATGTGCCAAATATTTGTCTTTTGCATATGACGGTGTGTAGATTATCCATCACTTATTTAACAATGGAATTGTAAATTTTGAGTAAATACTTCAATTAAGCTTTGAATAAGATATAAAATTTCCACTTAAGAGTTACATACAATTTGCCCACATTACAATAGTTTCCATGTTACATTTGATAAGAAACCATAAAATTGTTAGTGTTATATTTGCCTGAGGAATGTGTTCATTTGTTTCAACCACAGCCAAAACAGTCACCTTTAAAAGCTCATAGAATAATCATGAAAATGTAGTCATGTACATGTGTACACACAACCACAGAGGAGCATACAGTGTTAAAACCATCTACTTGTAAAAGGAGAACAGACTTGAAACAGTCACTAATTGAATCTGTGATGAACTGCAAACTAGTTGGTGATGAAACCAAGCTGTATCTTATCACTTTTATATTTGCCCTGTGTGTATACCTGGGAAACGTGCTTTATATTAGGTTGACGCAAAGTAAATGTAACCTGACTCAATTATGTGGTAATATGCCTGGAAAGAACAAATAAAATCAGACTTTCTCATCAACGAAGATGAAAGAGTTGTTTGAGACAAAGAACACACTTAGGACACTTACCTACTTAGACATTTGATAATAAACAAAACGTTCAATTAGCCCTCAGGAAATCAACTAAATGCTGAGCATGTATTTACAAGTTAATTTAAGTCACTCCTTTTCCATTTGGCAGATAAGGAAACTCAGGGTTACAGTGGTAAAATGTCAAGTCTATTGTCATTCGTTCCCTAAAGAGAGAGGTTGAGATGTGAGTCAAGACATTGGATTGTCTTCTAGAAATGGCAGATGTTGTACTCTTCAAGTTTCATCAGCATGACTGCCTAAATGGAACAAGAACAACAAGAAAATCCCAGAAGATCTCAAACCGAGACAAAGATCGAGACAAGAAGCTAAGGGAAGCTAGAAGCAGATGTAGTTTTACCAATGGAAGAACAAATCAGTTGATTATTCAATACCAAATGTTCATCCCTAAAAACATACTTATAAGTAGCACCATATGGACTGAGCAGTTGACATTTATGTATTTAGGAATACACAGTTAAAGAAGAGGAGACCCTGGAATTGCAAACTAACAAGGGGAGATACATGAGATGAACTAGAATAACAGGCAAGGGGAAAATGAGATAGCTGTATTATAGTCTCAAAAATTATATGAAAAAGAGCGGAACTAACTAACTAATGTAAAAGACCACAAACACCATTTGAAAGATTTTGTAACCATGTTTTTAAACCAATAAAAAAGTAAAATTTTAATCATTATTTTATTTCAACAATTATGTCAATAATTTAATTACAGAATGTGATTATAACAAAAAATGTATGGTTTGCTGTGTTAGGTAAAACCAACATATTTTACTCTTGACCTTAATGTGGACAAGTCACATTCCAAATTGTCCTACCCTGTTATTGAGAAACTGATCATTTGATTATGAGTTTTTTGAGAGTATTTTGTATAAGCGGAGGGAATTTCAGTCCCTGACTCCATCATACTTATGTCAAGTATCTTGAAAAGCCTCTTGTCTGATATCAGGCTCTCCACTCCAACCCCACTCCCACTCTCTTCTGTAATAGGACAGAAAAACAGGAACACAGTCCAGTAGTATGAATGCTGTCTTCTTGGGAGCAGCTAAAAAGTAAACCTTTTTCAAGAGAGGTATGATATAAATAAACTACTCTTTATCTTATAATATTAAAAAAAACAACCTACAGAGCAGGAAAGAGAAGGCAGAGCTCATTTGTGGACAAAATGTTCTGTCAAGATCTATAGATCTCTGAATGCTAGCAACCTGCCTCAGTAAAGACCCTTTGCATCAAGTTGATTTCTGCCCAGTATTTGTGAGCTACCGATTTGATGACATTACCTTGGTTCACACTCTCAATTTGGTTATTGCGGTGGTCTGTGGGGAATGTTGTGAGTGCCTGATTGATGATTTTCTGTCTGCTGCTCCTTTCTATCAGCTACTTGCTATTTACTCTTTTATTTACTTTGCTCTCAATCTAATAAAATCATTCATTCTAAAGTAAAACATTGCTATCTTATATGATTCTCTGTACTATGCAGAACATCCCTGTCTGGGTCTGTAGGATCTGAGACATGCCATTTCTGTTTTGAGGAGAATCTGTTATAAAACTGAAGAGGCATTTGGGATAATAAGACCAGTCATAGAGGGAGTGTTGATTCTCCCCATAGAGTCCCTGTGGCCTCCTGTGTGTGCACTGCTAGAAAACAAACAGAATGAAACATCTTCTGTACCTAACTGCAGTGGCACAGTCAACATACACCCGTGTATAGCTCTCTGCAAACATTCTCTTCTGCTCTTTTGTTTGTTTACAGTGTTCACTGCCTTAGCCAACTAATGTCCATTCCAACTTGCTGGGGTGTAAAACTTTCTCTAACTCTTGTACTACTTCAGAGACAGGTTTTGTAAAAGTTGAAGAGGTGAGGAGTTGGTTTTCATGAGTCTTGCAAATAAATAAATAAATAAATAAATAAATAAATAAATAAATAAATATTTTTACAGTATGTGTAAGGTAATCCTACTTTGCTCTATTAGGTTATTAGTATATTTGGGATTTAATTATCTTCTTAATTGCTAAAATTATTTATGTTATGTCTCATAACAATAAAGACAAATAATAACATAAAAGGGTATATGGAGATGAAGGTGAGGAACATTGCTAAGAGATATTGTCACCACAGTCAATTAGCAGGCTTAGATAAGAACCAGAAAGCTGACTGAAGTTCAACATCATCATATTGGGAAAAACAGCCTCTAACAAAAATGTGATTTTCATAGGACACAGAATAAGCTAATATAAAAAAAAAATAACCCTATTCACAGGGACCCTTGGGAATTTTCACACCATTGAGAGAGAGTAGACTGTTGAAAGGTGATGCTAATTTAGGAATAACTTACAGCTGCCCATAGCATAGGGAACAATCTCGTCTCCAGTATGGTGGTAATAAAATCTATAAGGAGATGTGACGTATGGCTCAAAGTATTCTTCATAACAAGATTTCAAAAGAAACATGTTAATCCTCAGTATATTGGATACTGAACACTATGATATAACAAATGATACTTCATTAGCTTTTCTTTTGTGTCTGTATCTGAATAAAAAAGATTTTAAATTCTGATGAAACCTTGAGAATTTGTGCAAGCTCTCAACTTGTGTTGTCATTCTTCCCGGCCTCCAGTGTAGGGCAGCTGAAGGCCCTGCCTTTGCACCACAGCAGGTCATGCTTGGATAGTGGAGCCAGAAAAATAAATGGAGATTTTTTAAAAAGGTGGAAAAAGAAATTAATGTTAAGCCCATGTGTATTAAGAAAAGGGGATTCAAACATTTAAACACAACATTTTATTAGTTCTGTTGACAGACAGAAAATTAAAGAATGCGTGGCATTCAAGCATGTGCTAAAATTAAGAGGAATAGTGATCTTTTCTGTTCAAGGTGAAAAAAAAATTCTCTCATTGGGTAATCTATTTTATATAATTAAGGACTTTTCTCATTCACATAAACAGATGTTCTGAGCTTTACTCCCTTTGACATGTCTCTGCCTCATTAGTCTCTGCTTTCTCTAATCTCTCACTTCTAATTTATTTTAAATGGTACATCTGTTGAGTTCTAATAGAAAAATATAATATTTAACTTTTCTTCACATCCCCTGACTGTGAGGTTTTCTGCTAGACTAGATATATAAATTAGAATATAAAAATCACTTTGAGAAATTTGAAACAATACTACAAGTTGAATTGGCATTTGTGGACTCTCTATTTTTTATCTATTCTTGATGACACAAAAAATTTATTTCATGATGTACTATTCCATTACTAATAGATAAGTGACAATGTATCCAGTTAGTTTTAGAGATATTCAATATCTTAATTCTTTGAACATTTTGGAAGATTCTAAGCCACTTTTTTTTCTTATTGGGTAATTTTTCTGTCTTCAAATAAACAAACTATAGATAGTTATGAAGATACATGGTTTACAGGTCAGGATGTTCGTTCAACAGATTTTAAATGTGACACCTTTGCAGTTAGTTATCAGACTTCTGTCTCAGTTGCCCTATCAACAATATTCTTTATAAAATATATTATTTTTTGCTGAAATTAATATCACTTCAGTAATAAGTATTGATAATCTAACCTCAAATATGAAGATTAAACTCAGGCATAAGTCATACTAGATGAATTGATTAATTGCTTAGATTATTTTACAATTAAGTAGTAGACTAATTTATAACCTATGTGACCTTTAGTATGTAAAACACAAGACAGGCCTGAATTTGAGTTTACACTTCAAACGTCACTATAAGAAACTCAATTTAAGTATAACCAAATCACCTACTAAGTAAACATAATACCTGTGAAGAATTAAAAGGAACAACAAATTACCTAGAGAAATCTAAAACTCTTAAAAGTTTTTGCTCATACTAATAGTACACAATACTATCCATTATTGTATAGTGATTGTAATTAATGTCATTATGAAGTTTACTCAAGTAACAATAAATTAATTTGCAATTTCTTCAATCTCATTTTTTTTTTTTTTTTTTTTTTTTGGTTTTTTGGGACAGGGTTTCTCTGTGTAGCCCTGGCTGTCCTGGAACTCACTCTGTAGACCAGGCTGGCCTCGAACTCAGAAATCCACCTGCCTCTGCCTCCCAAGTGCTGGGATTAAAGGCATGTGCCACCACTGCCTGGCTCAATCTCATTTTTTATACTTAGTTATTTTACATTTCTTCATAAGGTCATTTTACCTCCATGTATTCATGTGCACCACAGGTGTGTCTTCTGCTTGTAGATGTTAGAAGAGGGCATCGAATGCACTGGGAAGGAGTCCTAGATTATTGTGAACATAATGTGGCTCCTGAGTCTTCTACAGGAGCAACCAGGATCTTAATGTATGAGGCCTGACCCTAGCCATGAATATTCTGGAATCGTTACAGTTAATGTACCATTTGAATAGCTAATTCTAAGGATAAATCAAGGTATTGGTTTGGGACACAGGTGAATCTGTTGCTATAACCTTAACAAAAATTGTATATGAAATATTGAATATGAAATATTTATTTGGTTTGAACACAGAGGCAGAGTGTCAGATTGAGAAAAAAATCTTGTTAGGTGCAAACAAAAAGAGAAAAAGTAAAGGTGAGCACAGAGCTCTTAGGAATTAATGTCATCTTAGATGTTGTCCCCTCAACAAAGTTCTATTTTTCTTGGTGTATTCAAGGGAAAACTAAAAATTACTCGCCAATATCTCAGACTGATAGATACTTGTATGAATGGGTCCCGTGCACTATGATACAGAAACCTGACTCCTACAATGTTCTTTGCTTTATTACACTGTAAGATAATTGGCACACCTTAGTGACCAAAATGTTAATCAATTGCTTGGTGGACTAAGTATTAACCTTAAGCAAGTTATTTCTAAGATACCAACTCAGCATATCTTGATGGTCTGAAAACTGCTAGAGGAGAAATTTGGTCATACAGGGATTCTTTTAACTTGGCAACAGGTTCCTTCCAGAAATAGTGATACAAGGTTTATCTTTCTACAGGTGAATAAGCTACTAGCATTTCAGATGTAAAGACATAATGTGAATATGTTGGGAAAAGTCTTGAATATAAACAACTTGCACTTTTATACACACACACACACACACACACACACACACAAACAAACAGGAACCATTCATTCAGTAATATATAGCACTTTGTAAGGTGTCTTTAAGTTCTCCCTTACACTGGTTACTTTCTGTTTCTAGAATACTGAGGGTGTACATACTACATCCTAATACTTGGCTTCAGAAAACACTTGCTGAAGCTGCTGCTTCCATGAAGGTCTTTTTAGTCAGAACTATAGCTGAGAATTAATAAATGACCCACGTTCTAGGTAAGAATTACTAACCTATATATCCACATTATTACAAAGGAGAATGAAGTTGTGTATTAACAGAGCAGGGTCTTCCATCTGGCTGGCTAAGGTGCAACTCCTACAGAATAAGATGATATGAATTCACAAGTGGACCTCAACTTCCCTTTCTAAAATAAATTCTTCCATGTCTGGTTGCTAAGACACTTACAAAAGAATAAAGGAAAACAAAAAAATAAACAAACAACAAAACAGTGTGGCCCATAATCCAGACTCTGCACTACCAGTTATTTTAAAATATCTTTAAGAATCATTAGCTGAGTTTGTAAGGCATATCATTATTTCCACTAATCATGGTATAGCATATAATTGTTACTGTTAACTCTAGCTAGATGAACTGGAGAGGGTACTGTGCCCTAGCCCCTAAAAGAGAAACAAAGCCCTCTCCTCATAAGAGTCATAAAGTCAGTGAAAAAATAAAACTCCAGCAAGGAATCAGTTGGCAGGATCACAGCTTCCGTCCTGCCACTGATAAAGATCAGTCTCTGTTAAGCCTTCATTCAATTTATCATCTCTATTGTTTTATAGTTCCCTTCTACTGGAGTCTCAGGGGACTTCTCAGAAGAAAGGGAAGAATGAGAGTAAGGTGAGGAGCTGGGAGGAAACTGCTGCGAAGGAGAAGGAGTGCGGACATGGCAGGACCTTTGTACTCATGGATTCACAGCAATGTTTGCCTATAGCAGACCTGAAGAGAAGGTGCCCACTAGCATTCTGGGGGCGGAGCTCTAGAGGGCACAGAAGTAGCTGAGCAGGTATTCACAAGGGATAGAGATTGGGAGAACAAGCATCAGTTATCCCCATGGTAGGTCAAATAGACTCCATGGAGGTCAAACCATATAAAAAGCACTAACCGGACCTTTTGCATCATTTATAAAGAAAAAGTATGTATGAAATCAGCAGAGAGGAGGAGGAATTTGGAGGATGAAGAGCACTTCACACTAGTATGGGAGTTAGTATGACCAGAATTAATTGCAGACATATGTAAATTTCTGAAAGGAATTAACAAAACCATTGTACCTAAAAATTAAGACAAAATAAATTGTTTTAACCAATCTCTTATCATTTCTCTTACCATTAATGCAATTCAGATAACTTAGAATTTTCTCCCGCTTTTCCTCCAAAATTATTTATTAATGTTTCAGAGAGTAATTCAGTGGCCAATAGCCAAACGTTCTCATAGACCACTTCAGTTTCCTTCTATATTAAGACCATCAGGCCATTCATATCACAGTTTCTCAACTATCACTGAAAACCACGTACAAGGACACACACAGCATTCGTTTGCTACTGTATTATCAAAGATTTATTGTTTAATATGCCACGTCATACAACACACTCTACAATATAGACAGAAGTAACTGGAATCAAATTCTATCTACTAGAAAGCACAACTCACAAACCTATGACTTAGATTTAAACAGCATTTTAAAACTATTAAAATAAGTTCAATGCAGAGCCTCTTGGGGATATTTCAAAATTTCTTAAACATAATTACAGAGATGAATGATCTTCTACATTTTATCATGTTCTTCCCAAAGCAAACTGTTTAGTGTTAAGTGGCGATTAGAATAACTAGCAAATTTAAAGAAACTAATACCATCCAAAACTTTTCATAAAATAGTAACTGAGTATACATGAATTTTATTTGCTTTTCTGGGTAAATTAATGTGTATCATCATATAAATTTGGTAAAAAAAAAGCTTTCTGAACATAGATGTAGTATTTCATTATACTGTATTAGACTTCAAGTTGACTTTTGCTCATACAAAGTAGAAAAGAACACCTCAATCATGCATTTTAAATATGATTAATAATAAGTGTTTAATATATAATATGCAAAACAGTTTCATTAAATAGAAGGTTATATAGGCCTTGGAATACTATAGTTTAGGTATAGTATGGGAGAAAGGAAAATGCACCTAACATTTTCCAAGATTACAAAACATAAATCCTATGCAGGAATATAGCATATCTGAATGTATGTACAATCAAAAAGACTGATAATTGAGTTGTAGGTAGACTACACACTTCCATAAATTGAAGCCTCATATATGTACTCCCCTTAAAGTAAAACAAGACAGCCCGAATCACTGAGTAAGTATAATGCAAAATTTTAAAACAAAACATAATGGATTAATCCATCATTAAGAATTAAGAACCCAACAGGCAGTGGTGACGCACACCTTTAATTCCAGCACTTGGAAGACAGAGGCAGGTGGATTACTGAGTTCGAAGCCAGCCTGGTCTACAGAGTGAGTTCCAGGACAGCCAGGGCTACACGAGAAACCCTGTCTCGAAAAACAAAAAACAAAAAAACAAAACAACAAAAAAAGGTATTAAGAACCTACTATGTACCTGACAAGCATCACATTCAAACTGAAGGTGAAACTGAATGAAATATATGCAAAGGTCTCTTTTAAGAGAACTAATATTCCATTGTCAAGATAACAGAAGACAAAAATAAATGAAGCAACATAAGAAAATTCAATGACTGCAAATTCTATGGATGCAGATATTGGGATTGAATGCAAGATTACTGAAACTTTAGTCAAGAAAGGCAGCATTAAACAAGTGGAGTAAGTGCATAGGTAAGACCTGTCAGATAGGACTTTCTGTAAGCTGAAGGAACAGTAAGTTTTCCTGAGGGACTTGATATGTGTTTCAGCAAAACAGAAGGAAGGAAGGAAGGAAGGAAGGAAGGAAGGAAGGAAGGAAGGAAGGAAGGAAGGAAGGAAGGAAGGAAGATAGAGAGAAGTACAGAGAGAAAGATAGAAAAAAGGAAGGAAAAGACAAAGAAAGAAATGAAATAGGGTAAGATAGATAGATAGATTAGATGGATGGATGGATGGATAGATAGATAGATAGATAGATAGATAGATAGATAGATAGATAGATAGATAGATAGACAAAATATAAAAGCTACTTATTTGAGATATATTCAGAAATCATGAAAGGCACTGGATTTTACACCTAATTTAAACAGCAGCAACTGTTCAAACAAAATGTCTAGAACCTGGCAAAAGCATGTAACCTATAACAACATGAGAAGCAGATACTGGAGAATCATGGAATCTTGTGAGGCAGGAAGCACAGATCATAAAGTGGTGAACAATAAACCTTGCCTCTGAAAAAGTGGAAGGTTATCAACAGTCCAGTGTGTCCTCTGGGCTCTACATCCACACCCAAGTATCCATGTGTGCACACTCATTGGGACACACACACACAAACACACACACACACACACACACACACACACACACACACACACACACACACACACACACGGATTCTATAGACAGACAGACAGACTGACAGAAAATATTTTAAAATCTAAAAATTTTTTCACTTAGTGCTCTGGAGAAGGGGAATTGAAATCAGACTTCATGCATGTTGAGCATAGACTCTGACATTGAGCAACAACACTGGCTTCCATGTATATTTATTAATTAAAACAAACAGCTTACCTAAAAACTAAAAACAGAAGATAGGAAGACAAAAGAAAAAATTAAAACAAAGCCTTCTTTCAGTAACTTCAATCTGCACACATGTTTTGCTGCAATTGTGAAAGGCAAATTTCCTTGACTGTGGATATCACTTTACACACAAAATCCACATTTCCAAGGTACTTTATTGAGTCACCTCTTTGAACAAGTGGGTCAAAGCACAGAAAAATCTGCAAACTATTTAAATACACGTGCCAATTATTGAATTTGAGGTGAGACCTGATATTCTGAATTTCCAATAAGCCTGCAGTTACTGCTGACGTGGCAGATCCTAGGACAGCCCTTGAGTAGAAAGGTCCAGAAGGCAGAGGAGTGTAAATCTTTCCCCCAGTTCTCCCATGCCTAACCATCTGCAGTTTATGTTTGTGGTACATTGCTGCACTAATTTTCCTTGACTTTTGAAATGGAAGTAGTATAATGATTTTTAAACTATTGAATGCATCAAGGTACAAGCTTATAAACTCAGAAGTAAAATTATCACATCTTGCCATTCAAACAGATTTAGGTAACCTTCAGTAACATGACCAGAAAGGTAAATGCACCTTACAAAAAATAGAGATAAATCTGTAAAGAAGAGAAAAGGTGGAACAGAAACAATAAAGAAAGACAAACAGATAGAAGAGAACATTTGTTGTAGATTTCAGATATTGACGCTTAAATCACAGGTATAGGCAGAGACCTTGGGGGATAACATTTTTGCTTGAAACAGATCTTCAAAGAAAGATTTAGTATTGATTCTTCAACATTTAGTGAGAAAATTTGATAGACCTGATAATAACAAAACAACTTTATATATATTTGATTTATTTTTATGTATTCAATGTCCAAGTGAGAAACACATTAGAAGTAAGGAAATAGAACATTCAGGCTAAAAATTGATTATATTTTGATTATATCATAATTTTGAGAATAGGAGAATTAGCTAGAAAAAATGTGTTTCAGAAGATATTCTTTTAGAGGGTAAACTATAGGCATTTGTCATTGCTTTTAAAATATATGTATCATGATCATTTCATAATCAATGTCTCAACTAAATATCAATTTCCATGATATAAAAAATTCTCCAAATATAACATTCTTTCATTGAGTATGTATTCATGATTCATTAAGTGTATTCATGATTTCTGAACAGAATTATTTGAGTATATACAAGCACTCTAAATTTACCTTGAAATATTTTATAAGGATCTATAAATTCTGAATAAATCTTTATTCACTATATGTGGAACTAAATGATGTCAAATTAAATAAAAGAGAGATCTTCATTTCATTCACAATTAGAAGCATTCTGTTCAGAAATCATGAATAAATTAAACAGCATGAGTTAGGCTTTACATGTTGCTCAGTTAGATTAACTTCCTATGTGACATATACTTTATTGATCATACACAGGACCATATTTTCTAGGGGTGATATTAAATGGACTGTCAGCATTTCAACCGTTTAAAGAACAAGGTCAACTATCAAAGGATTCTACTTTAGATTTCAAGTCTGTGGTCCAGATGGAATATTTCCTTAGTATATTATGTAATGATCCTAAAAATTTCTTATCTCATTGCATGTCTGGTTCTGCCTGTGACCCAGAATATTCTAACTCTGCATGTTCCCAAAAGGAAACAGATGGCAGACTCAAATTAAGACAATACCTTACTTACAAAAGGATTTATTACAAAGGTTTATGGAAGGAATTGGGAATGGGGCAAAAAAGGGACAGCCACCAGCGCGGGGCCTCCTCCTTGTTCTAAAGAACCACTAGATGGAGATCATATTGAAAGTCATAAAGAAAGAGAGTAAATTCAATTGAACTCTGATGCAGAGCAGGGTCAGTGAGACAAAACAAAACAAAACAGAACAAAAGACAAAGCAGAATAAAAAAATAAGCATACTGTCTTAGACTTCTTTCTTGACTTCAGTGTCATTATTTTATACCTCACAGAACAAACCAAATTGCTAAAACCATAGGGTCAATGTATAAAGACAGGAGCGAAGCACAGGCGAGAATATTTGATGAGCATGTAAACTTCAGTTCAATACATAAGTTATAGTTTTATTATCAAAACTTCTAATTCCTTCCTAAACCCAGTGACTATGCCAAAAAGGTTTTAAAAAATTTCACCCACACATATTAGCCACTAATATCAATACTCCAGTAATTCTTATTTTATTTCTTTGAAAATATGTAATAATGTTAGATATATTCAGGAAATGACAATATTAATGATCATTAAAATTAAAGGTTAACAAATTATATTATATTATTAAATAGTTGTCAGGTTATGAGGACATTCGATAAAACTGTGCAAATAAGCATTATGTAGAAAATCACTTTTATTCATGTATATATAATTTAAACTGGAAAATTCTTGAAGCAAAAATTGTATAGCTTTCAATACAAATCTGTATTCCTTGCTCATATCTTCTGATTAAATTAACATTTAATTTATTTTATGGTATAACATATGGTATAACATTTCGTTATTACCACAATGACTACTATTATTTGTAACAAAATATCTAATAACAATTTCTATTTCCATATGTCTAATTATAGTTTCTGATGTTATATTTCACCACAGTGAAGCAAATTTAATTTTCCTTCACAGTTCAAAAATCACCAGAATGTGTATTAAAAAACATTCTGTTAATACAAGTGGACAAGGGTAGCAAACAGGGAGACACCTGCCTGGCCATGTAAGATACACTATATATTTTAAGGGCTGTCTATCATGTGCCTGTAATTCTGGAAATTATATACTCCCTTACAATAGGAATGGTCTTTAAATAGAACCCATGTCTGGAAAATGAGCTATTGATTCAAAGGTTGAAAGAACCTTTTTCCAAGCTGTCATTATTTTAATTTGAGGTCACAAGACCATTTTTCTACTGTTTTGAACTGTTATTTATATTTCATGGTCACGTAAGGCAATCAATAGCTCAGAATTGGTACTGCTATGAGTCATATCAGCCTCCCTGCTTTTACTAACTTCAGAACATATTTATATCATTAAATGTCACTGATATGAAAATCACACAAATGAATGGGATAACATGATGATTCCACGCCCATATAAATTGTGTACTATTTCCCAGTATGCATATATGTGTCTTCAGACACTAATAAGTGATTCGTGATAAATATTTCTGAGATTTCAATTTTATTGAATTATAAAATATAAAATTGTTATCTATTTATATTGTGGCATGTTAGGACGCTATAGCTCATTACCTCATATAACTGTAAGCTAATACATATTGACAACCATTTTTCCCTCCTTTCTCTCGCAGACTCTAGTGAGCACCATTCTACTCCAGATCACCTACTTTGTATTCCATAAATGGTTTCTCACTTTCAATCATATTTACAGTAAAGGTGATGACTGACTACATGATCTGTCTCTAATTTACAGAGTACATCCTTGCATGTTAAACTTAAGTCATCTGAGAAAGTTCTCTATATCCCTAGAAAAAGGTTATTCTGCAAATGAACTATTAAACTTCCCTTAAGATTTGCAGTTAAATAAATCTAAGCACATTCAATTAAATTTGAAGGTCTCATACAATTTCCATAAAAGCATAATAAATTAATTTCCTCCTGTAATTTTCTATAATAAAATGCATGTTCTGAATAATAGATTTGTTCCCAAATTGAAATTTAATAGATTTGTTCTGTAGCTGAAGTGATATAACTTTCAAGAAAATTACATTAATGCCTGAGAATTAATTCTTACTCATTATAGAGGAACTATAGAGATGACTAGTACCATATCTCCACAACGTCACCCTCATTCACAGTCTAAGAGAATGGATATGCTGGCATCCTACATCACACCAAACAATGTATTCAGAAATGATACCCAGAATGTTAATTAAACTTGACAAGCAGTTCTGGCCAGTATACTATTGGTGGAAAATGAGGCAAGAAACCTGGTTATAAACTAGTCAAGGCTGGAATAGTCAATTGAGCATACAGAAGCTGAAAGACACAACCAGGTGACAAATAAATGTAAGAACACATACAGACAGGGAAATTCAGTGACAGAAGAGGTGCAGGGGAACTCATCCTTGCTGGAGAATGGTTAGATTCTAAAGTCTTGTCTTTTATCTATGTTCCTGAGGAAATACATCCCTTCACAAAAACACTGCATGAAATCAAACTATGAAACATTCTATTACATTAAGTGAAATATTCTGAACTAGTATATATAATCACAAGAGCAGTAATAGTAATGATAACAACAACAATCCTCCTAAGAATAACTCCAATAGGTTTTAATTCAAGCAAGAATATATTAATGAAATTATTGAGCTTTAAGTTTCCCGACTCATATGAATGGAAGAAATTTAACCCTAGGAATCCATGGCTGGCGGGAGAAGTGAACAAGTCGCATATGAGTAGACTGCACTAAGGTCCTCAGTGTTATAACTGAAGAGTGACAATTTCAACTTTGAAAGATTTACTTGAGGGAATGACGATTGTCAAAATGTAGAGGGGGAAAATGACATGTTCAGTGGGACACAACACTTGCTGCCAATCCTGGCAATGTGAGTTCAATCCCCTGGACTCATATGTGGAAAAATAAAATTAATAGTTAATGTGCTTTAACACACGATTACTACATTAGATCCATGTCTTCAAAATCTACAATGCATTTCACTTAAAGTAGGCTGTGCAATGTTACTCCAGAGAAAAATAAATTCCCTAGCTGAAAACCCAAGTCAAAGGACAGAGCTTAGAAAAGATCATAGAACTTTTGATGGTAAAAATGATTCAACATTTCACTTTTATGACTTCACTGCACTGCTCTCTCTTATTTTTCTTTTAAAAAATTTTTCATAATGGGAAAAAAAAGTCACATTCGGCAATTTATCCCAAGTTGTAGCCACCTTACATGGAACATCAATGTCCTCATTCTGCAAATGAGAGTCCCTCTTTAACTCTAAACACACGCCTTAACTGTGGGGGGATGGGGAGACGTTGCAAGCCTGGTAGGCCTCATGGGATCCTGCCCAGTTTGCTGCACAAAAATTATACAAAGACTAATTTAAGCAGAACAATCATTTCCACTGGGCATGAAAACAGTCTGTATTAGGAATGCTGACATTTTTCTATATTTATAGATTGAAGGTATTTTACAAACTATTATTTTTAATTACATATAATGTTTAATGTCAGAAGCTTCTTTATTTTGAAATCACTATTCTTTATAAAGTAAGGAAAATGATATCAAAACAAGCTGACCCAAATTTCAAACATACAATATTTTCTGAAATAACAGAGAAGGCACGTTGCAAATTTGACTGACAGAGCAGCAGAACCTGAAATAAGAAAGCAAGACAACACAAAATACGCACAAAAGAAAACAGGAAAAAAATAAGTAAATAAGTGGCTCAATTTTCTAACAATTTTTGCAAGTTAAAGCTTGAAATAATTACTTTGCAAAGCATTCAAAAGCATGAGAAAAGAAACTAAGAACATTCTCTTTGTGTAAGTTTGTTTTTCTAGTAAATTATAAGGGTCCAAGTCTCATTATGTCTTGCACCAACTGCACTGTCAGCTTAAAGAATCCCATAAAAGTACTAGAAAGGAATGCGTTCAGTTCATTTTCCTTGAAATACTAATTATAATTTTATCAAGCTACTTTTAAAACTGCTGATACTGTCATGATCGTAGCTTTACACTTCATCATCACAAACAGTAAAGTTCATAATTGTTTCAGATGTTTTAAAGTTTTGCTTTATGTGTGCTTTCATTTAAAATATTGAGTTTTTATTTTATAGTGCTGTATTTCTGAATGCTGCTTGATATAGAGTATATGGGTTAGGTGTCATACAGGCTCACAGAGCCTTCATGAGTGAGGTCTGTGCCTCATCGGAGCTAACAAGAATGTTCCCTTTTTGCCTTTCTCTTGACAAGTAAATTTGGAAGTGATCACTTTGAAGCCACTAAAAGACCATCAAGAGACCTTTGCCATCCTTGCTTCTCATCTCTCAGACTTCTAATGTGTAGCACTGTGAAAAAGAATCTCAGATTTCTAAGCCCCATAGTCTATGGCATGCTTTTAATGACAACTAAGATCCATGAAAGCAAAATTCAGGTGGAATTTAATCATCAAATATGTTAATAAAATAAATTATAATACCTCAGGCTTGTGCAGTCCTTTCAGGTAGTATATATTGGGAACAAGCTGGTGTTCTCATGCTAGACATTTTATACTGTCATGTATATCTACCCAAATTTCTCTAACTTGCTGTAAAATTAAGCACTCCCATGGGCTCACTGAGACTGAAGCAGCAAGCACAGGACCTGAATGGGTCCATACTGGTCCTCTGCATATGTTATGAATGTTAGCTTGGTGTTGTTGTGGGCCTCACACAGCAGGAGCCTGTGTATCTCTGACTCTTTCACCTGCTCTTGAGATTCATTTCGTTCTATTTGGTTGCCTTGTCTTGCACTGATATGAGTGCTTTCACTTTGGGTTTTTGTGTCTTTTTTGTCTTGTTTGGCTGTCATCTTTTGGCTGTTTGCTTACTTTCAAAAGGAAACAGATTGAGAGTGGATCTTGGGGAGAGAGGGGCATAAAGCTGGGAGGAGAGATGGGAAACTGGTTTGGATCTATTGTATGAGAGAAGAATCATGTTTCAATACAAAATACAAAATAAAAAATTTCAAACAAGTAGATTCAAAGCTTCAAATCCAAAGCTGATTGTAGGTATCACAGATGCATCGATATTAGAGCTTCCTCTAACATTGTTCAGCTAACATGGTTGCAACTGATTTTTCTTCTTGGCTTTTAGCCTACTTCTGCAAACTGGTCACTATACATTATTGTACCCATAGGTATTTATTCCTCTTCTTTTTTTCCTTCTTAAGAAGCATTGGTAGGACTGAGCTCTTAAATGTATACCAAAGTTCATCCCAGTGTGAGAGACTGTCTCTGATATAAATAGTGTAAGAAAATGAGACTCAGCTAACAAGCATTGAGAAGAGGACTGATTCTATCTCATAAAATGTCAATACATAAACAAAACATCAAAGGGCATTGTCCCTGCATTGATTCTATTAAAATCGTTCTCTAATCTTTATTTCTTTATTAGTATCAATATGTAAAGGAAGAAAAGGAGAGAGGCTGGAGATATGGTTCAGTGGGTAAGGTACATGCCATACAAAAAAGAGAACTTGGTTCAACAGCCAGACAGTTTAGCTGTATATATAAGTTCAAGGTACACAGAGAGATATCTTATCTCAAAAATATAGTTAGTAGGGTAACTAAATGACTTAGTAGGTATAATTACTTCCAACCAAGCCAACGTGGTATTAGGCAATATCTCTCATACATTATCTCTTTACCTACACACACACTATATATACATATACAAATACAAATATAATATATATATATATATATATATATATATATATATATATTTCTATCTATCTATATCTATACATCTTGATGGGTTACAAAAGATAACTCAAAGGTAGGTGCATAGAAAGGTGGCTGGATCTGGGATGAGATATAAGAAAGAGTATGCATTATGGGGACACATGAAATTCTCAAATAACTAAAAATAAACAAACAAATAAACAAGCAAACAAATAACTAAAGGTTTGTTAAAAGGTGCAAAGCAATAAAGAAATACTCAGATACTTGACATCAACCCGGATCTCTATACACAGGCACAGACACGGCTTACCCTCAAGCATGTGAACATGCAAGCACTACCTTAGTAGAGAAAGAGAGGAGGGGAAATAGATGTAGACAGACACACAGACAGACACACAGACAGACATAAAGACAGATATACAAAAAGATATGGGAAAAGGAGGTGGAAGCAGAAGAAAGATAGAGAGAAAAGGAGAAAGACAGGAGAAAGAACAGAAGGGGTAAAGAAAGGGGACTGGGAGTAAGAATAGCTTAGGGATCTCAAAGAGCACACGTGATGTGAGCTTCTCACCTTCTCTATGTCCCAGATGCGCCCCTCCACCAATTCAGCTTCTACATCCATTTCAGCCAATTCCTCATCAGGACCTGCAGTCACATGTTCACAGACTATGCTGGACAAGGTTGCTTCCCGCCTTTGATATCGAATGTCATACTTCATTGTATCTAATTTTTGTCATTACTTATGTATTCAGTGTTCCATGTGTTTACAATCTAGCATATAGATTAAAGTCATTTAATTATATCCATCTAATTATTAATTTATTCAAATAAAGTATTATCCATTGGTATATTTCTAAGTTTATTTTCTTATTCATTTAAAGTATAGTAAATAATTATTTTAATAATCCTTACAAAATGCTTATCATAGATTGGATCACTGCTATTATAATAGATAACATGAAGACACAAATACTAAATTTAAATTGTAAGTAGAGTTCATATTTTATTACACATTATATTGTAATAATTATTTATTATTATTTTTGATACAAATAGCAAATAGAATACACAGTTTTAAAAGATAATCCAGACCTTAAAACTTTTAAGTATTTCTAAACTCAACAAAGTAAAATATTTACTATGAATCCATAAAAAAATAAAATAATGCTCCAATTTAAACATTTGTTACTAATATAATTCTAAGAAGTAATTTGCCTTGATTACTAGTTTTGTCTTTGATATATCAAATCTTCATAAACACTTTTTCATTTTCTGCTTTTTTTTAATATTGGGCTTTCATAGAACTGTGTTTGCATATTAAATTTATAAATTCTTCCATGGTTTTGAGATTTAATGTCATCATGTTACTTTATTTTACCACACAAATTAATTTGGCTTCTATCTTTCTTTCTTCCTCTCCCCCTGCTTCTCCTTTCCTCTCTCAGGCACTTTCCTCTCTCTGTCTCCCTCCTCTCTCCCTCTCCCTCCTTTCTCACTCACTTTCATATATTTGCCAGGAATTTTCATGGAGCAAGTAAAGAATAATGGCATTAAAAAGACTCTTCATAATTCCTCTGAAAGGGAGAGTCAGATCCAAGAGCTAGGGTAAAAAGTTGGAACACTTCCATCAGGTGATGGATTTGAATTGTAGCAAAGTGGAAAGTGACATTGTACACATCTCCTCTAAGGGAGGAGTATTCTCTTCTTGTAGGACAGCTCTGGCTTATCATTATTATTCAGAGTTAATATTTAAACTGAGAAGGAGATGACATTGATAACTAAGGTATTTCAACTCTAAATGTCTTTGTATTTTCAAGGTTGGATGAATATTTCATTCATACATAATTTATATTTTCTGCTGCTACAGAACAATCAACCATTGCACACCATAAAGGCACATCAATATCAATTAATTCTTAAAAGATCACAGAAATTTACTATTATTTAATGGCAGTAATATTTATTTAAGTCGATAACACACAAATTTTGATTAATTTCATTGAGTTCCTGAATATTTTCTCCATTGAATACAACTATATTTTAGTCACATTAAATATTATTTATTAAGAACAAGCCATATAAACATTATTTTTAGCGAAATATAATTCAATCGGGTTTGAAATGAAAAAGTAGAAATGTGGTGGCATTTGATCAGGCAAATATTTCTATACCTCTGTATTGTATCATATTATACAGCATCAAAGAAGTAGTAATAAAAATATTGATAAGATGGCATATAAAATTTTACAAAAATTTATAAAATTTCTTCACAAAACCAACATATATGTGTGTATTTGTGTGTGTGTATATATATATATATATATGAAGAAGTCATATAAATTTTTACTCACATAAAAATAGTTTGATAAAAATAAATCATTGAGAAAATTACAGGATCAGTACTGCCATAGCTTCTACCTATGTACAGTTCACTATAGATTATGATGATTAAAATTTATCCTTGCCACTTTATACATGTCACAAGGTAAAAATGTGAAATAACAAATTGATAGAATAAACAATATGTAGATTCTGTTTGTCTGCCTCTGTCTCTTTCATGTGTGTATATAGCAAAAACGTGAAATTTTTTAAAGTGTACTATAATTATTTCTACTTCATTTTACCTACCAGCTCTTTACTTTTCTGCACTGTTTTTTCTTGCTGTACATTTTTTGTACTGTTATTTCATCATATATGATACTGTTGCTATTTTGCGGTATATAAATTAATATATGGAAATTGAAAATAAAGAACTCACATTCTCCGTGAGTCTGAGCCCTGCATCCAGATATCTATCACCAACATAGAAGTTGAGTCTGCTGATGTATGCCTGTAATGTGAATGCCCTTGGGAGAGAAAATGGATTATGCAGATTTCTGTCCAGGCAGGATAGCTGAAAAGGCAAGCTCACAGACCATGTCTCAAAGATAAGAGCAGAAAAGGGATTGATGCAAACACCTACCTTCTATAGGCACATTCACAGACTAGTGCACACACACACACACACACACACACACACACACACACAATGCGGGGGGGGAATAAATAATCAAATAAATGAAAGTAGGAAGTAACTTACAAAACTGATCAATTAAAGTTAAAAATTAAAACTTGAACAATCTCCTTTTGTTTCAGGCCGTCAGAGTTGTATGTGTCCTCTGAGACTGCATCCAAAGTATCTTTTTCAATCACTCTGTACCTTGTTTTTAGAAACAATCTCTCACCAAATTTGGAGTTCACTGAGTCAGCTAGAAAGTAGCTTGCCAAGCCTGTGTCTCCACCCATGTCCACATATGAAACACTAAGATTGCAGCAAAGTATCACCTTTTCTTCACTTAATATTGGTCAAAGATATTGGATTCACATCATGTTTGTGAGGCAAACATTTTAATGAGTCATCTCCCAGCCCCAGCCCCAGAAACTTCCACTTTAAGATTCAATTCTTCTTTATGAATCTTCAAAGAATATTTTATAGAGTTGTTATTTGTAATATTTTAACTAACATACTTTCCACTATTTATGTGCAAGTATTTTTTATACTTCTCTCTATATATCACGATTATTAAGAGCTTGTCTTCTCTTATAGAAGCCTATTTTCAGTCACATGCTATAATTCATATATTCCTACTCCTCCCATGCCAGATTTAAAGATAATGACATTTTATAATTTAATTATATATTAAATGTACAGATTACAAAAGTTGTACTACATTTAAATAATTTTGGGTTACAAAATATATTATTTAAAAATTTATAAATTATGGGTGAACATGCATTATTTTTCATTATTCATACCCATATGTATATGAAGTTATTTATATGGATGGACAATTTTAAAGATTTTTCAATAACAAGCTTCCATTAGGAAAATTTAAAGGAAATATTCTCAACATGTAAGTACCACTAATGTATTTTGTTGTTAATATTGTGGTTCTCTCAAAATGCTAACATCAAATGAGCACTCAAATCAATAACAAAGAGATTACTAATTTCTACAGATACATTAAGGAAAGTTTTCAGAGTAACCCTATATAAAACTGTGAGCTCATGAAACACTTCTTACTATAATTTAGAATGCAGTTTTATGAATGTGCTGCAGCTTTAAACATAGAAATATTTTCCATATTTTTTTCATGAAGAAAATAGAATTCACTCTATAAAACCATCCCTTTGCTTAAGACACAATGGAATTTCAAAGAGTAATACAGAATCAGAAAAGCAATAAGCAACTGTATTTCATTAAACATTAATTTTACAAACGCATTCCATGTACTTCTGCAATTTGATCAGAGAGATATTAAACAAAAGCAAAAAATAAAAAAAATAACTTGAGTACTAGTTTAACAGCTACAGGCTACAGTGTCATCAACCGACTGCATCCTAGGATGTCAATAACAGTATAAGAAAGACTAACTATAATACCAGATACAAATTATAACTCCTTAGATGCCTTAAAGACAATTACAGATGCATGTATTCACATAAAACAGTTCATATGTAATCATATTCACTACATGCCACAATTCGAACAAGGTATAATTTCAAATGTGTCTATACTTGTAAGACTTAACATAAAACCAATTTTCCTTCCCTAGAAAAGATAGGGTAATAGTAAATTATATATAAAGTCTAAAAACAAGCCATCAAATCAAAAACTTACAGACTTAAAAATTTATTTCATATTTTTGATAAATATCAGTAAATATATATTTATTGGTAAATTATATTTTCATCAGTAAATTATAACTTAGTTTAATCATTTTATTTATTGCCAAACAACATAGTGAAGCGCACTAGAAATATTTAGATTGCATAGACAATATCTATGAGGAAATAATGTCCTTGAGTCCCTAACTTGAAATTCATTTGCTTATCAAAGAGACAATAAACAAGGACACTCCCCACTCAGTAACTCAGGAGACAGGTCACAGAGGCATCTGTTTGCCATATACTTAATGAGGTCATTTAATGCACATGCCATGCACGAGGGAGTGTTTAATTTTTAGTAGGACCATTAATCTTGCAAAGAGTTAGTGGATTAAAATGATCTTTGAATTGAAATTGAACACTCCTTTGTCTAATTTGCTCAAATTTATTGACATTAACTATTACATATAAACCATTTTATATGGCTACAAAGTAAGAAATTAATTGAAATATAGAGTAATATCAAAATGAGTCAGTACTTTTGTAACCTTGAAAATAACTAGAACTCAACAGGTTTTAATTATGAATATGGAATTATCTAATAATAGACATCCTCAATGAATTGGGTTGTTAGAAACCTTACTGAATATTGATTACAGAAATGACCTTTGAAACAGTAATTTATAACAAGACATATTTAGGTGAACAGAAACACTGGATATTAAATTCATGTAGGCAAATGTGAGAATAAAATCTGTTCAGGAAGTGTCTCATAGCTTAAAGCTTATTGAATTTTTTTAGAAGATTATGACCCACTGATAGGATAGAAATAGAAGTCTATGCTCTTAAAGGCTGTTTATTGGATAAATAGGAAACAAGAAAGAAATATGACCTCATCATTTTAGGTTTTCAAAAGCATCATTAGAACATAACAAATAAGTTTCTAATGTTAGATAGTAAGACTCTTGACCTTTGTAAAGAATTCAGTACAATATAATGAAGGACCCTACACTCTCCACTTATTGACTTGATATGAAGTAACCATGAACTAAATTACTATTAATAATTATTACATGAACTTTAATATTAGTGATTCTCATGATTATATAGCTTTGCATGGGATTTTATCATTAGTAACATGCATGTGCATTTCTAGTAACAGAAGCAGGATAAGAGAAAATCTGCATTTATCAGAAAATGCTGAGTCTAAAGGGTCATGTAGGCAGTTGGTACTCCAGTAGCATTCATAGGACTGACATATGCAGAAGGTGCTAATGAAAGGTGACTTTAGTGAAGATAAAAGAAAGAAATAGCAAAAAATCCTTTAAGGCCACAGTGTCAGTAAATGGTGCAAAATGATGGCTGTGGTGAGAAAAATTGGAAAAAAGTATTCAGGGAAGTTTCTGCAAAGTACGTTTGATAAAAGTGTTAGCCATTTTCAGAATACTCTGAATAAATACCAAAATTGCTCATCAGGACCACAAGATTGGGTCTTCATTTTGTTACATTATTGATTTGCAATAATCAGAACATTAAAGCAAAGCCTAAGTTCTTAATATGTCCGTAAAAACTAATCCGATCTTTTTCCTTTTGGTTTTTCCATTATCAAATACTCTATCTTCAATATCTTTAGTCTCTGGGACTTAATATTGGTTCCAAACCACATCAAAATGTGACAATACCTGGTGGTCACATATGCCGAAGTATACTGATTTATAAGCCTGCCAATTCCTGTCCAAGAATCTGATATCATATTTCTGGTCTCAGACATGCCCTTTTTCAGATGTACAAACACAATTTCCCTCTTACTGGTTCACACTATAAATTTAGAGATATTCCTGGCCACTACAAAAATATATTTAAGCTTGAAAATATTTTCTGTACCTAACCAAATCAGAAAATTGATGGATATTAAACTTTATTCTGAGCATTTTATCATAAGAACTTAGCAATGTGAACAACAAATAAGCTATGAATAAAATTATATATTATATTATTTTGTGAGGATGAGGCCACTTTAATAACAACAGTGTAAAGCCACTTGCAATACTTTGGTATTAGTGTAGTAAAACAATAAAAATGTGGTGGGTGCGCACACACACACACATACACACACACACACACACACACACACACTATAATGGGTATTTTTACAATGTATCTTTCTGTCTGTTCAACTGTCTTAAGTTACTATATCATGATTTCACTTGGCAGCAAGTTTATAGAAGAAGGTAGCAGAGGATGGCCTTGTTTGGCATCAATGGGAGGAGAGCCCCTTGGTCCTGTGAAGGCTCCATGCCCCAGTGTAGGGGAATGAGTGGGCAGGTGGGTGGGGAAGCACCGTCATAGAAGCAGGGGATGGGACAGGGGGGTTCTGGAGGGGAAAACGGGAAAGGGGACAGCATTTGAAATATAAAGAAATAAAATATCCAATACACGAAAAAAAAAAGATTACTTACATGTACTATAATACTAGTTTTACCAGAAGTAGGTAGAAGAAAACAGAAAATCCAAATAGATTTTGATGTTAAAAGAAAGTCATGAAAGAGTTTTGTTTCCTGATCTTTTCCACATTCTTGTTTAGAGATACTCTTCACTTGCATTTCATTGTGGCAAAATATATGTCAAATATTTGGAGCTTAGATATTTGTAGTATACATGATTTCTATTCTGATAATCTGAAACAAGTATTTATTTTATGTGCTTATTACTCATGATAACTTTTCTCATTGTCACAATTTTTTTAAATATTGATAAATTAATCAAGGTTGTTTGGGAATTATTAAATTACATGATTGATAGCTTTCACAACTAAGAGGCTCTTGGCCTCTTTATTAGTATTAAATTCAAAACAGACAATATATGTCTTTCTAAGTATCCAATAACTGGCATATTATTTTACAAGTCTCATAAACCCTCATTTCCACAAGCTGTGTAAAATAAATAGCAAGATTGTGTCATTTACCATTAGAGTTTATTACAAATCTGAGCTCCTTGTGTGAGGTTACTTGGAGATCTTTTGGAGGCCACCATAGGTGGAGCCACTGCAGCCTATGTGCTGTCTTCTGACTACCAAGAAAGCATTATCTACACTAGTTTGAATTTAGTGCTATCTGTAGTGAATGCCTGACTATAAATTTTTATTTCTAGCAATGAGCCTGGTTATATCATTTAAGATCCACCTTGATGTTTCAATGTCAACTTAATTATTCCTGTAAAGAAGGTAGCTCAAGATCAAATCTCAGTCATTGTCCCTGGGTATCATATGAGTGTGGCAAATAAAAATAATCCATCCTCTGGGGTAGAATAAGGTTTTGCTTTATTGGAAGACATCATATTAATCATATTAACAAACAAATAATCAATGGAAATGCATGCACATTATTTAAGGGTGTTTAAAAATAAGTATACTTATATTTATTTTTCAATGTATTTTTTCAGTTTATTCTATGTTAAAACTCAATTACTGTAGTATTGTCCCTCATTATTTGGCTTATCCTTCTACCTAGTCAGTACCAAAATATACTTGCTTGTAAACATTTCATTCGCATATCAAATCCGAAAATCCATCTGTAGCACAGACATTAGCACTTTTATTATTTTACCCTAAGGGTACAGAATTGTGACTAACAAGCTTAGAATGAAACTTCTGAACAAATTCAAGTCTGTATTATGGCATGCGATATATCTGTGCTCTTTACTTCAAGACATTTTTCCTCACACAAAGCACAGCCGTCTTCTCTGAAAATCAAAGGTTTTAAATTATCCTAAAGTAGTCAAGGAAGGCGTGAGCAACAGCTTGCTTCATCTTTTCATTAGTATATCTATGATATCTACATGAAGGATGAATAAGAATGTGTATTTCATATTCTCTACTAATATGCCTGCCTCCAGTGCCTTTCCAATAATAGGAAAAGATAATGTAGAGACAGCGGAATGGAATAGTCGGCAAAATACCTGACACATAAGCATAAATATATATGCATTTGAATCCCTAGAATATACATTAAAAGCACAAGCACGCATCTACATGCCTGTAATCCCTGAAGCTGCACGACTAGACACATAAACAGGTCATTGGAATTTACTGGCCAGCTTACCTAGGCTACAAGATCAGGTCACTGAAAGATCTTTTCTCCAAAAGAAAGGGAGAGACTGAGTCGTGACTCCAAAGGTTAGACTTTCACCTCAACATGTACTCAAACTCATGAACATACACCTGCCTAGGCACAGGTACATGCACCAAGGACACTCAAGCACATACATTACTGTGTACGCACATGCACACACAAACTTGCACACAAACACACACACACAGTTCATATACATACTTGCATGAAATAATGTAATGATAGTCACAGTGTGATATGTTGAAATAATAGCAGTAACCTTGATACTTTGGTGCTTGATAATGAGGGCACTATAAATATTATAAAATATGTAGTGAATGCTTAGCATCAGATAGATGAAGTTAAGTAAAAAAGTTAAAATAAAATATAAGCGTATAAATAGTGCAACAATGAAGTCATATGTATATGGCAAATATTATTTTCAACATTATAAAATTACAGCAATGATTCGTATTAGTATAATAACACATTTTAGAATATCTAAAAACGAGCACTACTTCTGTTTATCTCATCATTTATCAGATTAATTGCTTCCATTCTGAATATGGATCATGAAACTTTTGGTTGGCTTTTCAGACTGAAACACAGACAAGAAAAGGATTATAAATTCTAATGATACTAATATAAAATACATGTACATGGTTTCAGTCTTTATTTTAAGGGAAGAACAAAATAATTCCTAACACATCACACTCTTCTTCCTTTTTTTTTTTTTAATTTTTTTTTTAACACTCCAGATTTTATCCCCATCTGGTCCACCCTCTGACTGTTCCACATGCCATACCTCCTCCCCACCAAACCCCACCCCTGAATCCACGAGGATTTCCTGATCCCTCCAACCCCCAACCCACCAGAACTCTCCACTACCTGGGGCCTCCAGTCTCTTGAGGGTTAGGTGCATCTTTTCTGACTGCACCCAGACCTGGCAGTCCTCTGCTGTATATGTGTTGGTCACCTCATATCAGCTGTTGTTTGCTGCCTGGTTGGTGGTCCAGTGTCTGAGAGATCTCAGGGGTCCAGTGTCTGAGAGATCTCGGGGGTCCAGGTTAATTGAGACTGCTGGTCTTCCTACAGGGTCACCCTCCTCCTCAGCTTCTTCCAGCCTTTCCTTAATTCAACCACAAGGGACAGCAGCTTCTGTCCATTAGTTGGGTGCAAATATCTGCATCTGACTCTTTCAGCTGCTTGTTGGGTCTTTCGGAGGGCAGTCATGCTAGGTCCCTTTTTGTGAGCACTCCATAGCCTCAGTAATAGTGTCAGGCCTTGAGGCCTCCCTTGAGCTGGATCCCAACTTGGGCCTGTCACTGAACTTCTTTTCTTCAGGCTCTTCTCCATCACACTCTTCTTATCTATACATATGCTTATTCTGTTTAGCAAACTGGGAATCAACTGTAACAATACCTGGAAACTACACCAAAACTATATATTATATTTTATAATTTTAATTTTCTACAATCATGCTGCCTAACTCTCTTAAGAACTGAACTCCCACGGTAGCTTCAATCCTAAGGATTGGTAATATTCTGATGAACTCTCTCAGTTCTTCTTCAATGTTGTTAGCTGATTTCTGTGTTGCAAGTAGCCCCAAATCCTCTCGCTGCTGTACTTGGCTACCCCTCAAATAACATCTTCATAATTCAGAATGAAAATATAAATTTCCTATACATGTGAGCTTAAGAGAGTCCTGACTTCCTTTGGAACACTTGCGTATTTTCAGATTCTCAGTTCCCTGCCTCTTGTCCAAAATTCATGTTATTTGTTTGACACAAATATCATGATCATTCTCCATCAGCTACTAGTCCTTATTTGCATCCTTAACTTCTTCCTCTGTTTGTTACACACATACATACACACATGCAAACACACACATGCACACAGAGACACAGCACAGAGAAATACACACAGACACACAACACAGAGACACACACATGCACACACATGCACACACACACACACAGCAAAGAGAAATACACACAGACACACAACACAGAGACACACACATGCATACACACGCACACACACACGCACACAGAGAGACACAGCACAGAGAAATACACACAGACACACATCACAGAGACACACACATGCACACACACATACACACAGAGGCACAGCACAGAGAAATACACACAGACACACAACACAGAGACACACACATGCACATACATGCACACACACACACACACACACACACACACACAGAAAGACAGAAAAGGTATTTGAAGCAAAGTAACATTAGTCTCTACTACTCTGGATCCCGTTACAGTATTACCCTCAAAATCTAGTATAATGAATAAATCATATCAGTTTTGTGACCACTTAACTAGTAAGTGAGCGACACAAATATTAGCTAAATGTATCATTTTTCAGTAATATTTTGTTAATGTATGTATTAAACTATTTGTTTCTGAAAGTATTTTGATGCATAAAGGTATCTACCAGTCACCAAATTTAGAATTATTAGATTGAAAATTAAAACTTAAAAATAAATTATTGTTTATATTTCAAATACTATTCAAAATCTGTCAAAATCTGCATTAAGAATAAAAAATACAGAGACTTGAATTAAGAATAGTACCTATAGATATCTAAGAATGTATTTACATATCTTTGAATTTTTAAACTGGAATTAAGTAGTAATCACAGATGGTATCAGCATTCCCTTATTTTATCAATACTTAGCACTGATATATGTTACAATGTGGCTTTTAAAATGGAAATATATGTAATATTTCTGCTTTATTAGACTTTGCTTGATAAACTTTTATGAGTGTAGCTACAAGAGCACATCGTTACATTTTTTTAAATATGTAGAGATAGAATTTACTTTCTTATCACATTTCTTGTGACAGGAATAAAATGTTTAGCATAATGAATTGTAATGCTAAAGAGTAAATTAAGCATTTCTATATCTGAGCACACATAATACCAAAGACAACTGCTACTGTAGGAGAGCTTTCTGGTCTCCATAATAGACTGATGGATCGACTCCACTGTTCATATTTATAAGTCAATTAAGGCACTCAAAACATCATCACAGACTAGAAAACAAAACAAACTGAATTTAAATTGTGCTAAGTGACACCATCTGAAGCTGTGAAACACTAATCTCTGAGGTAATATTTTTTAACACATTATATCTCATCCTTATCGACATATCTCTGCATTATGAAGGTACAAAGACAAGTTTAAAGATCTTTCCTGGATCTAGTGACATAGTTAAAGGATCTTTCCAGGTTTGGATCTCAATTTCTCTTGCATTCACATAAATTTTCTCATATCTACAAAGTGTGTGTGTGTGTGTGTGTGTGTGGTGTATATATATATATACACACACACACATATGTTTGTGTGTGTGTGTGTATGTGTGTATGTGTGTGTGTGTGTATGTGTGTATGTGTGTATGTGTGTGTGTATATATATATATACACACACATACACACATATGTTTGTATGTGTGTGTATGTGTGTATATATATATATATATACACACACACATATATGTGTGTGTGTGTGTGTGTGTGTGTATACACATACCTTCCCAACCTCAGCCTGACCAGTTTTCTTCTTTCTTATATTTAAATTCAGTTAAATGACCCTTAAAAAATATGGAGAGCACACATCACCTATGTTTATATAATGTGCCTATTCAGGCAAGGTACTTTATGTCAAGATAGATCCTCTGAAACCTTGAACTCCGGACCATTATAGCTACATATTTGAGATATTAAGGGTAAGGTTGTTATTATACGGACCATTTATATAGCAAAATGTTCTCAAGGTTTGAAAGCCAAATCTATTGTTTGTTTCTGTACTGTCAGATAGTTAAATATATTAATTTTCTGTCAGCTTTGCACTCTTAGAAATATCTCATGTCCCTGTAAACATTTGTATATGTCCATATCTGCTATTAACCAATTTCAATATTATTTCCAGCAATGTTAACAATATGAAGTTTTGAGTGATGTCAAACAGAATGTTTTAACCTCTTTGAGAACAAGTTATTTAAAGCTGATACTACATAACCCTGGGTTTTAATTTAAACATTACAGTGAGTTTGGCAATTTGACAGTTTGTGGAAGGACGATATATGCATACTGGAGATGTATGCAAATGAATAGTCACAAATATTCAAAATCAAATATTTAACATATAAGTATTGTTAAAGGAGGCATACAACATCAAAGAAAAACTAAAAAGAAAACACAGAGTTCAGAGTTTAGTCGTTCCACTGTTTCATGACTCCAGGTCTAATCCTGGAAAGACAGCATCCACTATCTACCTCACTCTTGCTGCTCTGATCAGTTTCTGTATCTGTTTATGCAGTTTTTAAATAGTCAAGGAAAATCTTCACTATGACGTTTCATAAATGTCAAAAATTCTATGGTTCAATTTTATGGGAAAGCAGTGTTTGAACCATTTCTGACTTGTGAGCCAGACCCACTTTCATGTTTCCCTTTCTTATCAACAATGGCTACTTTGTGAGCAAGACAACAAATGACTCTGTCACTTGTTCAATACTGGCAATTATCCATTTATTTTACCACATCTCTGCAGGAATTTAGCAACTTCACAAATGTGCCAAATGAACGAAGAAACATAACCCTAAAATATAAAGTGAAATGATACCTTCCATACAGAGAAACAAAACAAAATATACTTACTCATCTATTCCAACTGGATTTCCACAATGCTTCTGCTCTTTTTACTCAAAATTACTGTTGGCACACACTGCTGATCAAGCTTATGCTCGTCAAGGTTTCATGAATAAATATGACTTCCTGACTCCCTGTTTAGTTCTTAAAATGAGGCATGTCAATTACTCTGGAACAACTGTAACATATAAATAGTATATGCACACAAACTTTTGTGTTCTAATTGTGCTGTTCTAACTGTAATGATAACAGTTAATTCAGCGCAAATAAAAATGTTTAAGACAGAATTTCTCTTCCCATAGAGAAGAGAGTTTATTAGCAATTAAAGATATTACTAAAATGAGGTGCTTTTAGAATAGCTGTACTATTTTATTTTTTTATTCATCTTAATGGATTTACATTCCCATAGAATGTGTAATATGCATTTAAGGATATATAAATGGAGCAGTAATGGTGCTATGGACACTAATTATGGAGCATGGTCTCTGACAGCATTGTGTTTACATAGATTATTTTTCATAGAGGTCCCACATTTTATTCATGAGTTAGGTGCCTTGTCATAGTGATTTTACACATGAGATTATTAAAGTTTCGGAAGTGCAGATAACAGCTACTCGGTGATGAGGTAATCTATTAACAAACCACATATGCAGTCACTGAGCTCTGTCCTAATGCCAACCCTGAACCCTGCTTCCTCCAGCAGTTCGCTCCACTGTGGTGAGAAATGCTTTTGTTCTTGTGCTATAAATAAGGAACTGTCTGCCTTTGTAGACCTCACCACACATCAAGCAAATTAATATGTGAACCTAGAAGATAGTTCTCAAGCAGAATTTCCTACAACCGTCATCTTCCCCATCATTACAAGCTACATATGAGTATCTTATCTTTATTTTAGAAAAAAAAGTTCAATGAAGTTTTCTGTGTTATCTTCAATATGAGGTTTGCTGAACCATAATAAATAATAAAATGATTTTAAACTTTTCTTCTGAGAGTCCAGTAGATGCTATATTTTTCTCTCATCCCTGCCTCCTCTGTCGTGACCTGTCTCTCTGTCTTGTTCTGTCTTTCTCTAATTATTTGAATGGTTACTGATAATGGTCACCCATTCAACATATGAATATATTGTTTAAATAATATACCTGAGTGTAATACTTTCGGTTTTGACCTCCTGTCTCATTTCTCAATTTATCCGAGACTTACTCAAACAGAACTGAAGAAGTAACACTAATACTTCAAAAATGTGTTTATAAAAATTAGGTAATGTTAGGGGATAGTAATCCTGCTAAGAAATGCAGCTCCATGCAGAAGACTTGACAAGCACACATGAAATATTAAGTTTCATATCTGCTATTAGGTGGAAAATGATTGAGGGGTAAGGGAGAGAAGACAAAGAAGAGAGAGATAAAGACATACAGACAGATACAAAGACCCATACGTATACTTTTATGCTTTTTGTTTTATTTTCAATTGGAGGGTGGGGGCTGTGAAAGATATTTCACTTTCTCTGCATCTTGAAAAAAAGAAAATCCTCTCAGTTTAGAGTCTTAAGCAGTAAGTTATTTATCGACTTTACAGTTGAATTATTCTCAGAAAATGTTTGATTGTAAAGATTTATGAAGTACAAATAGCATTAAGTTATTTCTTCAGGGATAAGAAAGAAGAACAATATTAAAAATGTGTATCAGCTTGCTCTTGCCTTCGCCGTTAGCAGCCAGTTAATTCTTGTTTGTTTCTTTGTTTCTGTCCCATGTTTTACCAAAAGCATATTTCTCTAAAGACAAATGTTAACAATATAAATTAAATGGGCTTAATTGATTAATATTAACAAAAATACAACCTTTCAGTAAAATATTTAATCCATTTCTATTATAATAATTTAAGATAAATCGTGTACTTATGTTTTTTCAAACCAATTCTTGCTTTTTGAACCACAGAGTGGTTGTTAGCTTTTAAAATACAACAAAGAGACTTTTCTCTCGTATTGTAAAACACATTGCATCTTTTGTTCCATCTTATGTATGTATTTAGAAGAAAAATATTTATGTATATCTAATTATTAAATAAAACTAACTTAATTATCTTAGAAACAAGATAATGGCAAGTGTTGATTGTATATGGTATGTATGAACTAATTCTTTGGTATAATAGAATGTCTCTATAAATAATTTCAATCTATGATTATGAACTACAACTTTTAGTTTTATTTTTAACATGATGTACTGCCATACATACATATGTATTATATTTGCATATCTTAAATAATTGCAGTCTTTGTATCTTTTAGGGAATATATGGGGATATACCAGTAATAAAGGTATCAATTCAGCTAAAAGTCAAAAGTATATTTTTATGGATAAACCATGTTTGAATATTTGATATTTTGTATAGTAAGGTGACACTGGATAAATTATCTCACAATTTCATATCTATTTCTGTGTAGGTCTTTAATATGCTATATTATTGGAAAACTTTGCAATTCAGATCACTCAGAAGGCAGAAAGTGATAGCCTCAGTAAAGTCTAGTCATGAAGCAAGAATGACCTGCAGGTTATACTGCTTATTTCTTCAGAATGAGAGCTTCCAATTCTTAAATTGACCACTAAAGTCAAGTGCTTCTCTCTGTTTTGATGAGATATTTTTGATATTTACAATATGCCTGTGTGCACGTTTGTCCTTGTTTGTGTGTGCACACACACATGTGTGTGTTTTCATTTGTGCCTGTGTGCATGTGTGGGTTAGAACAAAATCATCAAAGTAAAAATGTAATTAGGCACACCTATTGTTCCATTATCCAGGAGGCACAGGCCAGACATTAGAGAGTCTGAGGGCCCATAATAACAGAAGAGAAATGAGTAAAAGCATAAATGCGGTAATATTGATTCAAATATTCAAATCATAACAGTAACTGGGAAAATATCAAAGTGTAGAAGTGTAAAGGCCTCTTGAAAAGTAATAATCATACAACATTTAAACTAAAGTTTAAAATACTTCTGTGAGAAAATAACAATTAAATAATTTAAATATGACACGATATGAAAAATTGGACTTCAGAGTTCAAAACCATATTAGGGTATACACATAGATTAAATTAATTGAGATTATATTTCTATAGAACTGCAGATACATAGCATGTGTAAGGCTTGGGTCCATTCCCCAGACACAAGGAAAATAAACAAACAAAGAAAGAAAGAACAGAGGAAAAACCTGCAAAGTAACTAAACTGTTCAAAAGGTCCCAAGCTTCAGAGTTAAAGTTCACTAGAACATGAACTACAGTAGATTCCTAGTTAGGTGTCCTCGAGCACACTTGTAATCCTAGCATTCTGTAGGTGGACACTCAGGGGTGGTGTATGGCAGCCAGCTGGAGCCACAGGGCAACACAACGCCAATCTAGACTAAGTGAGATTGTGCTTCAAAGCAAAGGAAACAATAATTAAGTAATTCATAAATTTATTGTGATTTTAAAACTGCAGAATATAACATACATATTTGAGTTTAATAAATAGAAGCTGGTTTCAACATAAAATATTACCAGAAATGAAAAACAAAATGATGAAAAATTGTCCTTTAAAATTTAATGGCATAATTGCCATTTAAGTGTTAACTCAGAAATATAATTATAGCAGGGTGACACAATCTGTCATTTTTAGCAATCATGGTTTTCTATCAAGCCTCTAAAATAAGACACTTTCAGAGAAATTTAAAATTATTTTTGGAAGTATTGAAGGAAATGATTAAGTAAAGGACATTATGTATGGAAAACATTAAATCAAGCATCACTGGTAAGATACGGTAAGGTAGCTAGGCCAAGGCTGACACAAATCACAGTTCAAATAAAATAAGGGTTTAACAGACTATCAGTGGCCTATGAAGCCCTTTCATTTCAGAATCCTTAATAAACACTGATTTCCTATTTTCATATACTACTATTTACCTTTTCTTTTCTTTTTCTTTTTCTTTTTCCCTTTTTGTTTCTATGAGACGAGTAAACAGGATACTACACAATGAATTATTTTCTAATTACACTGGAAACTCCATACGGAACAAAGTGGGTTCATTATAGAGTTTCTAATCTGTCTAAACTTGTCTGGTTGGCAAGGTTATGAAGCAGGTCACTAGAGGTCTATTAACCTGAGGTTTGACATGTTTCTAGGGAAAGGATTTATTCCTACGAGGATGGGCCTGAGAACTTGTTGACTTTGAGTGTGCTGTATTCTGGACAATCTCTTAGATATCTGTCTAGCCAAAGCCCTTAAAAGATTTCAGTGCATGCTACACAGAAAGAGGACAGAAGTTACACCTGAAATAGAATGTGAAACAAAGAAACAAAAAATAATCATTACAAAGAATTGAAAAATAAAAGACAAGATGAGCATCTTTCCCTGTGAAAGAGCTCACCCGGAAAAGGAGAAAGAAGAATATCTACAGATGGCTATTGGGAGCTGCTGATTGTACTACAACAGATACCTTAAACAAAGAAAGCACCAAAAGAGGGCACTTACAATTGTCTTCCATCAAACGACATATAGTACCCATGGTTTTAGGAGCATCTAAGCTTTCACAAGTGATCTTCAGAAACTGTCAACTAGCAAAAGTCCCCAACATCTCTGAGACACACCCTGAGATTTGCTCTTAGTCTTCAAGGGAAAACAGCTACAGCTTATTCCTGGGTGAGCCAAACCACATGCTATTCCCAACACCTTTTCAAGCCTAATGGAGCCAAGGAAAACTGAATTGGAAATAGTTTAGGAAATAAAAATCTTTGTATTTTGTATTGTTGCACAGCTTATTCCTGGGTGAGCCAAAGCACATGCTATTCCCAACACCTTTTCAAGCCTAATGGAGCCAAGGAAAACTGAATTGGAAATAGTTTAGGAAATAAAAATCTTTGTATTTTGTATTGTTGCACAATTTGATGAGCATTTAAGAAGTACTTCTTATACGAAAGCATAAGGAGATTTTGAGAAAATGAAGACAATAAACATCCAAGCTGCTTGGATCCATCTTAAGTTACTCTTTGTTTGGCACACCATGAAGAAACCTCTGGGAGTTAGCCTCTGGCATGAGATCTGTTAAGTCTAGGGTACATGCTTTGGAGGAACCACCAGATTATCTCAGAAAAGCTTTCACAGTTACTTAGTTACTTCAAAAAAAATCAGTAACCCTCATATGACATTAGGTTTGACTTAAGAGTAAATACTTCTTTGTGTACATTAAGAGATTGTCATTAAATCATGGCTCCAATTTTATGTGAGAACTTAGAGACTATGTGATTTGAAGCTATTAAAAGCAGGACTCTAAAAAATAAAGATGATTAGTTAGGCTGTGTTAATATAAACTTGTTTAAAATCTGTTTTTTTTTGTTTTTTGGGGTTTTTTGACTACCAGTGTGAACTAGTCAAATGCAGGCCCAACACAGTTCCATTAGTAACCTGGAAGGACAGTAGGATCAGTGTCATGATCTAAGCCATTGTGGGATAACCTTTTACCGGAGAGAAATCAATCAGGGAAATAAATCAGATTGTCCTCATGTTCTTTGGCTCATTAACATTTCAATATACATTCAACTGACATTTCAAGCATCATTGATATACGGGATCATAGGAGACACTGACAGCTACAATGTATGGAAACCTCAGGCATTTCAAAGACTTAGAGGAACAAGTACTGACTGAAGTAACCATTAGCTGCATCCAATTTTCATATCTTTTTGTTAGGCAATTCAAGAGGGTTTATGTCATCAATTTTGAGCTTCTTAGAAGGAAACAAACAAGCAATTAGAAAATTAACATAGGGACATAATAATTTACATCAAAATTGATCATTATGGGTTATTTACTCTGTATAAAGATACGCATCAGCATATTGATCATTAAAATAAGTACAGAATTCTAATATTATAAAGTAGTCTTGCCAAATGTGAAAAAGAATTATAAAATAGTGTTAAATTTAATTCTAATCATGTCCAAATAGCCCCTATATTGAATGAACAAGAAACCATTAAAGTGAAAACAATTTTAAACCATCCGATCAAACATGAGGTAAAATTTTTACAAAATCTCAGAATTTTGCTTGGATGAAGACTGTAGAATAGCACAGTAGTAAATCAGGTCATTTAAACATGGCAGTGATGGAGACTCATAGAAAAAGCTATTTGCACACGTGGACATACAATGTGTATTATGAGACAAATCTACTGAATTCCTTCATTGGAAATTATGATACAGAAGGCAGAAATCTTGTGTTCTGCATGAGATTTCATGTATGCAAACTCATTTATCAAAACTTTCCAAATAATTTATTTCAGTATATAGAATATAGTAAAAATATGTTTATTGTATTATTTATCAATGTAATTTCTCTCCTTCTCCCTCCCTCCATACCTATCTCTTTTTACTTATGGGGACAAGGTCTTGCGGCCCATCCCTGGCTGACCTAGAACTGACTATGTAGATGGTGCTAGCTGAACACACAGAAGTCTGCCTGCCTCTACCTGCTCAGCACTGGAATTCAAGGCTTGTGCCATACTACATGGCCTTAAAATGTTTTTAGTGGGATATATAGTGCATCTAAAATCTAATATCAGTATTATCCATGCCAGTGTGGCAGAATTAGTTAATAAATACGTTTGGAAAAAAAACCCAACAGAAAATAAAAATTCACACTTTATACTACCCTTCTGAATGAGTAGTAACAAAAGTATTAGCAATACACTGAAATAATACTGATAAAAATGTAAATATATTGAGTAGAATGATTACTTTAATTCTATCAGTTCAAATATTACTACTCTCTGTGTAGTAATTTGAATTTATTTAAAATTGCATTGTTTTCTTGAATATTGACTACATAGTTCCACTCGATAATCAACAAGCTGAAAATTTTAAGTTTAATAAGGATGTTGGATACCTTCAATCAGTTAAGAAAAAAGAGAAACAAAATATAAACCGATATCCTATTATTGTTTATTGTTCATTAAATATCTGCTCACCAGATCTCCTCCTGCTAATGAACACTTAAAATCTAAATGGCTACCCATTAGCAAAACTAATATTTATTTTTACAATCATATATCCTGTTTGGCAAATAATAGCTGTTTAAAAATATATTTTTAACCCAAACCCAAATATATTATTAAAGAATTGTAAGCATTGTCTTAAATATTTATGTCAGTAAAAATAGAAACTTCTTGATGTATACTGACATATATTCTTTTAATTTAAAACATATCTGACAAAATAATTTCAGGTCATAGTGCATTGGTTCTCACACTCAAGGAGTAAAAGCCCTTCCCCAGAGTTCCTTGAAGTTCAAGATGGCTCTGCTCACATGTGCTGAGTAGGCTGCCATATTATCTAGCCTCACAAAGAAAAGGCCCTTAGAGTTTGCGAGAGTGAAGAAGAGGCATACCAGAAAGTGGAAGAATGAAAAAAAAAAAGTCACCAAAAGATAAATATCTAATTCTGACAAAATAAGGACTTAGTATTTTATTATAATTCAATTCCTCCAGCTGTCTCCTTTGTATAAGCGTAATAAGAACTTAGTACCTTTTGAAAGGCTTATGCCCTTCAAAACCTGTTTGTTTAAAATCTCTCTCTCTAGATGCCAGTAAAGCAAGAGGCTCCCAAGACCAAATAGGGATGATTTTAGCTGAAATATCCAACGAAGGGGAGATAGAACCTAAAGAGACCATATCAAGTGATTGGGCACAGCCCCTGGTTGAGGGATAGGGCCACCCACCCATCTCAAAAATATTAACACAGAATTGTTCCTGTCTAAAGGAAATGCAGGGACAAAGAGTGGGACCCTGGGTGCTCCTGGAGACTGGACCACCAACCAAAGAATACACATGGAGGGGTCCATGGTTCGGACCACATATGTGGCAGAGGAGGGCCTGGTTGGCCATCAGGGAGAGGAGAGGCCCTTGGGCCTGAGGGTGTTAGAGGCTCCAGTATAGGGGAATGCCAAGGTGAGTTGGTAGGCGGGTAGGTGGGTGGGGGAATACCCTCATAGAGGCAGGGGGAGGGGGGAAACATTTGAAATGCAAATAAAATATCAAAAAAAAAAGAAAGAAAAAAGTATAAAGCAAAAAAAAAAAAAAAAAAGTGAAGCAGAGACTGAAAGAAAGGCCATCCAGAGACCTCCCCACCTGGGAATCCATCCCATTTGCAGACACCAAACCCAGACACTATTGCTGTCACCAAGAAGTGCTTGCTGACAGGAGCCTGATATAGCCGTCCCCTTGGAGGCTCTGCCAGAGGATGACCAATACAGATGTGGATGCTCGCAGCCAAATATCGAACTGAGCATGGGGTCCTCAATGGAGGAATTAGAGAAATGACTGACTGAAGGAGGTGAAGGGGTTGGCAATCCCACAGGAAGAACAACAGTATCAACCAACCAGACCCTCCCAGAGTTCCGAGGGATAAACCACCAACCAAGGAGTACACATGGAGGGACCCATGGCTCCAGCTGCATATGTAGCAGAGGATGATCTTATCTGGCATTAATGGGAGGCGAGGCCCTTGGTCCTGTGGAGACTTGATACCCCAGCATAGGGGAATGCTAGCTATATCGGTGAGGTGGGAGTGGGTGGGTGAGGAAGCACCGTCATAAAAGCAGGGTAGGGGGTATGGAATAGGGTGTTTTTGGAGGGGAAACCAGGAAGAGGGATAACATTTGAAATGTAAATACATAAAATAACCAATAAAAAATCTTTCTCCCCCATCCCAGCCCTGTGTTAATATATATATGTATGTGCTTTGAATTTTTTGCAGGAACAGTATTTATTCTTAAATATCAATGCATCTCTCTACCACATATGCCTCTCTAAGTAGAAAAGAAATTATAAATACGGCTTTCTTTAACAGCAGTGTTTATAAAACTAGTAAATGAGAAGTAAGCTACAAAATATTTTTTGGTGCTGAATAAATCATGAGCCAGTGAAACTGAAATGATTAGAAAGCAAAAGCTAGACCCAGATTCCAGAGATTGACAGCAAGTGCCAATCACAGGGATAAATAAAGGCTCATTCAGCTATGTTCTCCTAGGCCAGAAGTACTGGTGTGTAACTTTAATCCCAGCATTCAGAGGCAAAGGAAGGGGATTTTTGTGAGCTTAAGTCCAGTCTGTTTTACATAGTGAGTTCCAGGACACTCAGTGCACCTTAGTGAGTCCCTGTCTTGAAAAATAAAAGCAAAATACTAGTGTCCTTTTAGAAAATTATGTATTTGGTTAAATAAAAATTTATTTGTATATTAAATATATATTATGTGTATATATGTGTATATATACATATACACACACATAAACGTGTACATATAAACACATGCTTATACAATGGGATTTTGTGCTTCAAATGTTTGAATCTATGAAAAAAATGAAATAGTATTTAGAAGATTCTTAGTGCTTGTCTTGTGAGTCATAAATTTAAGACATTGCCAGCTCTTACTAAATTACATTAATCTTGCTAATAATAAGTGCTAAAACCAAAATATTTCAACTCTCATTCATATAACACAAACAAGTTTAAATGTGGAAGAATGAGGACCAGCATTTTCCTCTCTGTCATGTAGATCAGGAGTTCTGATGGCACTGAAACTCATGCCATTGCATGTGTGATACAGAGATTATAAGTGGCAGATTCTGGGTGCTTTACAGTGTTTTAAGGACATGACTCTAGTTAGTCTCAGTTCCCATCAAGTAGAGGTAGCACATCTAGGTAAAGAATCATTGATTCATGCATTGTCATTATTAATTCTACATATAATATTGTAGGTACCTGATATCAACAGTGTTAATATTTAATAATTTAATTGACCTAATCATCCATAAGGCAAGTAATATTATGGCTCGTGGAGAGAAAACAAACAAACAAAAAGAAACATTGAATCTTTAAACTTTTACTCCTTCTCACTGATACTGTGATAGTTTATTCTTTTACACTGTTCCATAGTTAACAAGAATGTAATTTTTAAATTTTTGATTACATGCATTTATTGATTTTTATGTTTTTTTTCTATGTGTGAGAGAAGAATGGAAAAAACACAGGTACCATGATGCATCTGTTAAGGTCAGAAGACAGATTACAGGAGTACGTTGTCACCTTCTACCATGCAGAGCCCTAGCATTGAACTCAGGCATCCTGGCCTGAAGATGATAATTCACATCTGGTTTAGAGTTGGCAACTTTTACTTGACCACTGCTCTGCTTTATTTCTGGAAAAATTGAAATGGCAATAATTTAAGATGAATTCTTAAATCCCCGAGTATTTAAATTTACATCATGATTTAATAAAGTTGGTATTACCACCTCATTAATTTCTTGTAACACAAATAACAAGCTAGAAGAGATATTTTTCATAAAATACTGATATAAAGTTTGATTGAATGATCTCTAATCACATTGTAACTTTGTATTCATAATTGTAATTAATTAGTATTTTCCTGCCTTTGTTTATATGTGTTATTGCTAAAATCATTTCCTGGGATTTTGTCCTGTTATAAGACTAATTTATTGGTAACATTTCTAAACAAAAAAGGAAAAAACACCTCAGAAGATGGAAAGATCTCCCTTGTTCACGGATAGGTAGGATTAACATAGAGAAAATGGCCATCTTACCAAAGGCAAACTCAGATTCAATGCCTTTTCCGTCAAAATTCCAACACTATTCTTCATAAATCTTAAAAGAATAATTCTCAACTTCATATGGAAAACAATAAACCCAGAATAGCTAAAATGGTCCTGAATAATAAAAGAACTTCTGGGGGTATCGCTATCCTTGTCTTCAAGCTGTGCTATAGAGCAATAGTAATAACAACTGAATTGTATTGGTATAGCAACAGACAGGTGGATCAAAGGAATTGAATCTAAGACCCAGAAATAAGCCCATACATCTATGGATGCTTGACTTTTTAACAAATAAGCCAAAACCATATAATGGAAAAAGAAGAACATATTCAATACATGGTGCTGGTCTAACTGGTTATCTAAATATAGAAGAATGAAATAGATTCAAAAGTATCACCCTGCCCAAAACTCAAGTCCAAATTGATCAAAGAGCTCAAGAGAAAACCAGATACACTAAATCTGATAGAACAGGAAGTGAGGAATAGTTTTGAACTACTAAATACAGGAGACAACGTTCTGAACAGAACACCAAGGGTGCAGGCACTAAAGTCGATAGATGGTATCTCATAAAACTGAAAAGCTTCTGTAAGTCAAATGACATGATCATTAGGAAAACATGACAGCCTACAAACTGGGCAAAGATCTTCACTAATCCTACATATGACAGAGGGCTAATACCCCAAATATATAAAGTCCTTTTAATTCTTAATTGCCACATCTTATTTGTTTTCTAGTTCATAAACTCATGTATAATACAACATAAACTTGATAATCACTAACCTGAAAAATTCCAGATCTTCCAAGAAAGATATAAAAACTTCTGTATATTTCAATGATACTGTTAAAATATTCCACACTTAAATTTATGTGAAATAACAGAATGAAATCACACACATGAAAATATATAAACCTGTTTTCAGGCTGTGCACATAAAACACATAAATGGAGGTTGTTCAGGTTTTGATCCCATATTCAAGCTATCTCTTTTGTATGTAAGAATGTTTCAAAATCCTGATCTCAAACAATTTGTGTAATCTCTGTACCAGCAAACTCTTGAGGATTTTCTTGAGGTAAGGTTAAGTTCACAAATCTACCGGATGCTCTATCTCCTTTATCAAAACTAATTGAATTCAAAGATTTACAACAACCTATTCTGCCTTGGCTACTTCTAATGTTCTTCCTATATTTACAGGTAAGTATACATATTTAAGTAACTGTACATTTGGAAAGGGGAAGAAGAAGGAGAACGAAGCAGATGGTAGACAGTCACACCATTTTGTCAACCAAGAAAGTGAGATAAAATATTTCTACAAATAGTTTAGTTGATTCTTCAGTAATAGACAGACATCAATATCTTCAATAGAAAAATGGGCATTCAGACATAATCTCAGTTTTATTTTCCTGTATCTAAAATTCTATAATTCTATTGAATTGTACATGGCTGGCAGCTGTTACCTCAGTAAGAGGAATAAATAATATTTTGGTATGACAGGAATTAAAATGAGGGCTGAGGGGAGAATTATGAGGTACTCAGAAAGGCTGCCCTTAACAGTCACAACTGGAAATGTGTGTCATCCTCAAAGATATGAAGTATCTGCATATACTCATCTCACAGGCCCCACTGTTGGAAGCTGCCAGAGTTAAAAAACCACTTCTGTTTTGAAACATAATAACTCTAGTAAATATGCTTCCCTGATCTGACAAGTGCTGATTTATGATGTTAACTGAGAATTAGGCACCAGCAAGCAATTTTAACATTTATTGTTGCACTTGAGAGAAAAATCACATAAGTGACCCTCCGGCTACTCCAGTGATTTGCAAACATCTATGTCAAGAGGGAGTTGGGGAAAAGTTCTCATTTTAATGTTTAATTTTTTCACACCTCAAAAAAATCAAACTGATTATTCAAATATTAATTTAAATTCTACATGCATTTGAATGTAGTTCATTATTTCATCCTGGAATGACATTATAGTCAAGCAGCATTTGTTTTTTTTGTTGTTGTTGTTTTTTTTTTAAAGGTATCCATAATTAATTTACTTTTAAATCAAAATGTAATTTAAAGCATCATAAAACTCCTTTATGGAGATTTTTAATACATTTTTTATATCTTAGATTCTCTATCAACAAATCTGGTTCTCTTAGTGATATTTCTGGAAGGGAAACCACTTTGTCCTGTATTCCACTTGGCATGGCTGCGTGCCCCTTCCTGTGACTCTGGGAGGATGTGTATTGTAGGAAGACATCAGGTTGGGTGGTTCTATTTTATTGACATGCATTTTTGCAGATGCAGCCTAATGGAAGCCTAAGAAAACAGACATTGCTCATTCAGTCAAAAGTCAAAATAGGATTCAATAAATCAGTATATCTCCTGTGAACCAAGGAAACCTGGATTTGCATTTTGTCAGCGACAGTCCATTCACAGTTTTATGCTGTTTACAGAATGAAATGTCCTAAGATGTCGAAAAAAGTCTTTTGAATTTATTTTAAACAAAAATATTTCAGTTAAAACAATATTTGCATACATCAATCAGTATTTGTAGGAAGTCATTATTAGCTGAAAATAATTTTAGTTTGCTGAGTGGTTCTTGCTCACTGTATTTTCAATAAAAATCAATACTTTCAGGTATTAAAACAGATGTAGATGTAGGTCATACCAATTTGTGGTTTACCAAAAGATACAAAAAAAAAACCTCAAGAAAATTGTGAGCAATAAGTTAAATGAAATCATAAATTAAAGCTAAAATACATTGCAAAAATGTATCTAAGTGATTTGCTTTCCAATTGTCATAATCTTATGAGCTAAACACCAGAATAAATTTAACATAATGCTACCAAACAAAATAATATCTATCCTAGTTTTCAAATGTTCTTTCTATTGAACATTTTAAAACATGGCTTATTTTAGTTTTATTTTCCAATTTTGAATCAAGTTAATATCAAATATAAACAATTTGCTTAGTACATAAAGGAATTATCATAAATCAGTCCTCTCAAGGTAAAATCATTCATTCTCCCTTGTAAAAGTTGTTTAATTTCCTCAGATGAAGGAACGTGATGAGAGCAATACCAAGATATGCAAATACATGGTTTATGCTAAGCCCAGGGCATTTTCCTCTCTGTTCTAACCATCCCAAGGCCATGGTTTGGAAGCTTTTGGCCTCCTATAATCTAATGAAGTCTTAGACTGCTTCAGTTTCTGAGACTTACTACTGAATAAACTCACTTTTTCTAGTTCTTTCTGAACTCTGGCTGACTGGTTCAGTGCAGCACTTCTGGGTCAATACTTTTCTCCAAGCTGACTGATTTAAACTGGCTTATCTCAGCTTATCACTGAATTGCTCTGGTTGTCCTCATTCTAACCGTAGAAAATTTGTTTTAATCTTCTGACTTCTTATTCTCTGGCTTCAACTGCCTCTGATGACCTGCACTTCACTAACTTCACAAATTGTATGAACTCATGAACAATTTCAAATGAACTCAACTGCACTGCACAAACTGCAGTGACTGAACTGATTTGAAATGTCCTACATTTAGACACATTGTTTTGGATTAAAGGAGTATACTGGAGGCCTGTCTGTATTCAAGTCAGAGGGATTAAAATATTTGTGGTATGTCTGCATTCCAGCAATTCACACATACTTACATCTTTGAATGTTATCCCTTGCCAGACCGGCATGTTACTGGATTCCTCTACATTCCCTTATTTATAACAGATTGGGAAAAGATCTTAACCAATCCTATGTCTGATAGAGGGCTAATATCCAATATTTACAAAGAACTCAAGAAGTTAGACTCCAGAAAACCAAATAACCCTATCAAAAAATGGGGAACAGAGCTAAGCAGAGAATTCTC
>CM052713.1:66507980-66541325 GCA_028551405.1 Uromys caudimaculatus | reverse complement strand
GGAGAGGACTTTGGGCCTGAGGGTGCTAGGGGCACCAGTAAAAGGGAATGTCAAGGTGGGAATATGGGATTGGGTGGGCGGGTAGGTGGGAGGAGGAATTCCCTCACAGAGGCGGGGAGGGGGAGGGGACACGGGGTTTCTAAAGAAAAGGGGAATCATCGGAAATGTAAATAAAATATCAAAAAATAAATTAAAAAAATAAATAAATAAATAAAGGACTAGAGAATCATAAAGACATATTGTCATTATGTTCTTTAGAATGGCAAACTGGCATACAGCTGAGACAGTTCTGAAAGACATCAGGCTAAAAGTATAAAGATTAATCACACTCTAACTAATGGTGAATGAACATGCTGCTTTTTAAAAAATAAGGTGCAAGAGGTACAAGAATTTGTTATTAATGAATTACTAAAATCTGTAAGTTGTCTAAGGAAGGCCTAAGTCTATTTCTAATAAAATCCTTTCTCATTTATGATTTTTTTCATAGGTGATAATATATTCTTTAGCAGTTGACATATCAGAAACTATAAAAGAGCCTAGATTTACTCCTTTAACTATGAAGAATATAGAGCTGTTGCCTGATATTTGTTTAAAAAAAAAAAAATGAAATATTAAATGACCAAATCTAAATTACTGTAATATTTACATAGACTGAAGGTTGCTTTGGTTAACAAATCTGATATGCAAACTGGCAAATAAATGCCTGTGTGCCATCTTTTGCAGATATGAGTACTACACCGGAATTGTAGATGCAATGAGTAGCTATAATCTCTTATTACTAGGAATTATGTCAAAATGAAATAATTGTACATGAACAGTTGATTCTGAATCATTCACTCATGCTCACCCAGTTTTAAAATTTCAAACATATATCTATAAACTTATAAGTTTTGAAATCCTCAACTAGCTTGGTAGCTGTTTACTATACACTGACAAGCAGTTCCGGAAATCCTTCTTCGTAACAAACATCATTCAGTTTATAATAATATGAGGACCATTTTCTAATAGCATTCCTTATTTATCTATGGTGACATACCAACTAATTATTTCACGTGCATAAGACAATAAAACACATACTGCTGATAAACATACAAGAATAAGACAACAGAATTATACCAAGGTATGTGGATATATTTCTGAATATGTGTTATGCAAAACAGAATTCAGATCATGAAAAGTAGTGAAAAGTTTCATCTTGGCTTCTAAACAATCATTGATATGCTTAATGAAATAAAGCAATAATTTGTTCTGTGCCTATTCTATTGTTTGGGTAAATTGATACTTGAACATTTTCTTAGTTTCATAGTGCACTATAATTATACCATTTTTCTTTTAAAAGTACACTAAGAAACAATCCATATTTCAGTACCAAGGCAAAATGAAATGTGTAGATAAGAAATACTAAGATACATAGTTTAGTTTATTAGAGTCAATTCATATTTTTCTTTTCAAACTAAAGTAGTGAAGAGATTAGAACTACTTTGCAGATAGGGCTTCTAGCCATTACAATAGCATTGGCTGGTGCTAATGCAATCTCACCCTGTAATTACAGGCTAATACAATAGAGTTTATGGAAAAAGGAGTCACAGAGACTGATTAGCCTGTATCACACACACACACACACAAATGATCATGGCAGATTTAAATTGTTAAATAGCCATTTCCGTGTTAAGTTTAAGGAAGCATAACTTGTAATTTATTTTACTTGCTAAATAATAAATGGATATATTTTAAGTATTATAACTTTGATCCCATTTTCATAATCTCTGAGGTACAGAGAGCTACTACAGGGTAGAGGACATTTCCAGAGGAGAGATGAAGCACAGTTCTTCAAAATAGAACAACTCTTTTGTGATACACGCATTTAAAAGGATCTATATATCTTTGTTTGTTTGTTTGTTTGTTTGTTTTCCTGAAGTGAGGCTGTTGGACATTGCAATGAATTGCATTGAAGTATGTGTTTATGTGCCTGTGTATGTGTGTGTGCATGTTTGTATATGTATCTCAGAGGAAGAGGATTAATTTAAGAAGTGACATATATTCAGATAACTTATATCCCTTGTAAGATCACTATCATGTATGCTTTGTTTCCAAATACAAATAATTATTTCCCCTTTCTGTACTGAAGACCCACTACAAAGTAATTTGGTAAGCGATGAATTTCCTTTTTAAAACTAAGGTGATATAGGCCTGACCAACTACTGACTATTTATGGGAAACCATCACAAGACATGAGGAAAGCCTTACAGGTTACTAAAATCAGAATGAGAATAGCCCACTAACTTGCCTGAGATCTGACATTTGCTGGACACACAGGATACCTACAGCTGGTATCCAGTGATCAAGTACAAGTAGATGCCTGCACCAATTAACTCTATGCCTTGGGAGCTTAATGAACATCACAACTCAGTGGATGGCTCTATATTTACTAGAATGCCTAGTATATAATACCTAGCTATGTCAATCACCACATCATTTTACAAAATTACTCAACAAAGTGGCAAATTGATAAATTTAAATGGCAATGAGAATAAATAAAAGACCTAAAATCCACATATGACACCAGACCTGAAAAAAAGATAACCCTTCATAAAAAAGTCTTTTTTATTCTGAAGAAAAAAAATATTTTGAAAATAAATATAAGTATATTAAGTTTCCAGAAGACATATAAAATATAAGGCATTCTAAAAGAATACAAGACATAGAAACTATATTTTTCTACATTTAATTGCAGGGATACTTAAGTGAAGAAAATCTCTGAAGTAATATTAGAATTGTTTTTTGTTTTTTTTTTCTTTTCCCTCAGTTGAGCATGAAACTTACCAAATACTCAACTGTTGATTAACAGTTTTCCCGAGATTGAGGAATTCCATCCTTCCGGGAAGCTCCTTAAATGGAAACTTAAGCAACTCAAAATATCTTTAGGAAGTCCCTGAAACTGAGTAGTTTGCTAGGTCCATCCCTGCCAGAATAATCAATAAAGAAAAAGAGTCTCTTTCTGACAAGCAAGATGAAAATAAGGCTCTAAAGAGAACAGATAAGATGCCTGAAGAAACAGATACCAGCTGAGCTGCCCAGAAATGGGTAAAACCAACTGAGGCACCTGGGCAAGACACTATCCAAGTTGTTGAACTATCTACAGGCTGTGTGTTGTTCTCCAGGTTCAAACTTTATGTGCTGTCACTTGTACCGAGTCTCAGTCTCTCTCTCTCTCTCTCTCTCTCTCTCTCTCTCTCTCTCTCTCTCTCTCTCTCTCTCTCTCTGTTTTTTATTCTTTATTTTTTTTTTTACATGCTAGACTCTTTATTCCCCTCCCGGTCCACCCTCAGACTGAGGCCCCAAGGCCTGACACTATTACCAATGCTATGGTATGCTTACAAACAGGGACCTATCATGACTACCCTCCGAAAGGCCCAACAAGTAGCTGAAAGAGTCAGATGCAGATGCTAGCACCCAAACAATGGACAGAAGCTGGTGACCCCTGTGGCAGAATTAGGGAGAGCTGGAAGAAGCTGAGGAGGAGGGTGACCCTGTAGGAGGACCAGCAATCTCAATGAACCTGGACCCCCGAGATCTCTCAGACACTGAACCACCAACCAGGCAGAATACACCAGCTGATATGAGGCCCCCAACATATATACAGCAGAGGACTGCCAGAGAAGATGCACCTAACCCTCAAGAGACTTGGGGCCGACCCCAGGGAGTGGGGAGGTCTGGTGGTATGGAGTAGGGTGGGAACATCCTCTTCAAAACAGTCTTTATTAGGCAATAGTTCTACTAGCCTCAGTATTATTATGAAATTAAAAGAATGAATCAACATTTATTTAAAAAATTAGAAAAAGATGATGTTCTATGTAATTAATATATTTCAAAATTTAGGAGGATTTATTCTAATACACATAAAACAAAGAATATTAGGGAAGGGATACCCTGTGTGAAATTTTCAAATTTCAAGTAAAATTATTTTTCAAAGTTAACACATTTTATTTGGGTCATTGGCATTAGCAATGGGCTATTGAATTCATAAACATATAAGAATTATCATTTAAATTTGCAATGATCTTTTATTGTGATTTTATTTTTAAAGTTTATTGACCAGTGTATATATAATACTTTTATTATCTAACCTGTAAGCAGTGCTATTTGCTGAACTTAAACAATGCTATTCTATGTCAGGGCAAGTAGTTAAGACATAACAACCCCTTGAAAATCATATACTGGGAAAAGTAATACATTGACCTAAACAGTTCTCTTCTAAGAACACTTGCAGAGAGTAAAAAAAAAAATTTTAATAATATCCATTTCATGTGTGTGTGTGCATGTATATATGTATGAATAAATAGTTAATATAAATTCTCAATCCATTTAATTGTAATAATAATTTTAAAATGTAAGGGATTTGTGAATGAAGAGAACAGGAAGGGAATGGGAAGAATTGGATGGAGACAGGGAAATGCAGCCTGCATATATGAAGTTTGAAAGATGATAAAATGAAGCCATTAAATTCCATCTCTTGACCACCAACCGAAAACATCAAAGTATGAAGGACCTGAATAGACTCTTTTCTCTAGCAGAAACATTTTTGGTTTTGTAGACTCTTTGTCAAGAACCTGGTAAGCGACTCAAATTAAGATGGAATAATAGGAGAAAACAAGAGAGAAAAGGCAAGATGTAAGCAAGTGTCTGAATTTTTCAGTGTGTTTCTTGTAAATGATGAGGAAATGAGCCACAGAATTGAAAGGAAAAGAAGAAGGAAAAAATAGTTAACTTTGTAAAGACTCAAGATGACATCTTCGTTTTAAACCATCAAGATAATTAACCTCCAGAAAGCACAAAATGAATGCATATTTTATAAACAAATAAATTTATGTTAATCTCTAATGTAGTAATAAGAAACTAAACACAAATGTCTGGAAAACAACTTTTTAAATGGTCAATGTCTTTATCAGAGAAATGCAAATCAAAACTACTTAGAGATTTCAAAGTACCCAATAGAAATGATCAAGTTTAACAAAACAAATGACAGCACATGTTCGTAATGATTTGGGGAGGGGGGACCATGTATTCATTGTTCCTAGGAGTATTAAATGGTATGGACACTATAAAAATTACTGTGCAGATTCTTCAAATAAGGAAAATCTATATACTCCATAATGCAGCTATCCCATTCTTGGCCATATAGCTAAAACCCTACATCTTACTATAGAAATGCTTGCTCATATATGTTCATTTCTGCCCTACTCATAAAATAACTGGAAATTATAAACAGACTAGATGAAGAATACACAATGGAAATGTAGTATATTTATACATTGGAATATTATTGATCTCTTCAGAAAAATGAAAATGAGAAAATTGGATCACACTGAATGAGATAACTCAAACAAAGGACAAATATTTCATATTTTCTCTTATATTTTCTTGTTTGCTTTTAAGATTTTGATATGTGCACTTCATTCTAATAACCACAAAAGTCAGGAAACTAGTAAGGGACCAGGGTTGAAGAGGAGATCTTCCAAGGAAGGGGAAATAGAATACTATATTCAAAGATACAAAAGTAAAACTAGCCTGGGAGCATTACATGGGCAGGCTATGAGAGAGCAGGGTTAAAGAGAAGCTACAAAGAAGATCAGCTAATACTGAAGACATTTGGAAAATCCATATGGATCTATTACTGTAGGAGCTTTCTAAATTTATATACATATATAAAAAATTAAATGGAGTCACCATTTAATGGGGAAACAGTGGCACAACAAGACACTGCATGGCACCAAGTAAAACCACCAATGCCAGAATGAATTACACCTTGTATCATTGTCCAAAGGGGTCCCAATCAGGGCTCCCCACCAATCACAAAATACTGTCAAGGCTATTGTTTGCTCTCTATATCCTGATAGTAAGGCTCTATTTTTGAAGACAACATTTACATGAAGAAATCAATGTGGTAGCTAACTAAGTAGGGTTCCTGGAGCTAGAATCATTCTACACACTAATGGAAGAGTAAAAGATTGTCAGAACACAGTCTAAGAATGAAGTTTTGTGAGAATTCTGAGTACTGGTGAGAAAACACCAAGAAAACAATGCAAGACTATTGTGATTTCAGTTACTTCAAAAACAGAATCATACTTGGAATGCATTGCCATGTTCCCCCTAGGTGTAGAAGATAGGAGTGAGTTTACTGCATATTATTCACTACAAACTGGTTATAGTTTGTATGTAGTATATTTATATGCCTTTATGAAGTAACATATAAGTTGTGTTTGTGAATGGACAATTTACTCATATGAATCTTCTTAACTCATGGGGTATAAATTGTCTGATGCTCTGAATAAAGTTGCCAATTACATGAGATTTTAGCCTCATTTTTAGACTTCTTTCTCACTGGTTCCACCACTGCTAGAGCAGTAAACAAAATCAATCACAAATATCATCTTTAGATATAAAACCACAGTCTTCCTGCAAATTACAATAGTGCAGTAATGGCATAAATGATATGGGCATAACCAACCACTCTTTTATTGGATATATGGCCTACTCCATATGATGGAACTCATACCTGATAGTACTAAAGTAAGCAAGACCTAATATCAGTCATGGACCTAGGGGTACCTCTTCCTATTATTTTGATAAAAAAGAAATCATAGCAATAAAATGTTTCCTTGTGACATACTGTAGTATCCCAATGGATTTCACTTAGTGCCTTCTTCACCCCTCATCCAAGAAGCCTCTTCTTTCAAAAGATGGGAAATGACACAGAACCCACACTGGATAAGGTGCAGAGAGTGTGAGACTTTGGAATGATCAGTCCAAAGAGGATGTCTTCATTAAAACTTTCCTTTCAAGGTTCAGGAATTTACGTTGAAGAGAAGGTGAGAAAAATGCAGTAGCAGAGGTGATAGTGCCTTCAAGAAAATAGAGACTTCAGTCACAACAGAACTGGGACATATATGAAGTCACAGATACTGAGGCAGCATGAGCATGACTTGTGCAGGTTCTATGTGTACAAACCACAACACTGAATAGGGGTACACACACAAACATTCACCCCTAACCAAGAAGAAATTTGTAATTGATCCTTGCTGGGAAAAGGAAAATCAGTATTATCTAGTGGACTGTCATGAGTCACACTCCGTGGCAGGCCCCATGCCCAAGAAATTTGGCCAACAGAAAATGGACATTATGCTATGATATTTATTTGTGGTTTTTAGGTTTTTTGTTTTTCGGTCTTGCTGTTATTTGTTTGTTTGCTTCTACTTTCAGTTTTTTGGTTTTGTAGGGTTTTATTTGAGAAAGAAAGAGAAAAGCAATATAAAGTTGGTAAGTGGAGATGTGAGAAGAATCTTGGTGAAGTTAGTGGAGTAGAAGTATGATCATAATATAGTTGATGAGAAATATTAGACAATGGAAAAGAAGCAAATAAAATCGTGTTCAAAAGAAAGCCCTTTAAGCTCAAATTCCCTTGTCCTAAAACAAGAAACGTCAATTTAGCTTTCTGAGCACTCCATTCCTATCTATAAACTCTGTCAACAATAATAATTAGAAGATATTCTTAGGCTCAAGGAAGATAATACATGTCAAATGCTTAGCACACCATCAGGCATAATAAGTACTCAATAGACATGGATGCATTTTTAATGATCTTTCCCCAAGTAATCAACATAAATCATTCTTTTCCATCATGAAAAGCATGGTAGGGAAAGTGCACTCAAGGTAGCCAAAGATGAACGAGGGAGACCAACAGAAATGGATCTTGAAAAGTAAACAAGGATTGTTTTCTAATTCCATATTCTTGTATGGATCGATTGTGCAGTGTTAGACAATTCATTCACATTTCTGAGACCAAATGTCTTACTTAGTAATGTATAGAATATAAATATTTCTCCCAGATTTGTCTATTTAATTTATCTAACATAATCCATTTACAGATGGTGGTAGTTAGAAATTTAGATTTCTTTACTTCTCTAATCTATCTTTCTGGTCTATAGACCCTGACAAATATGTCAAAGACATATTGATATAGTGAAGATGTGAAAACCCAAATATTTTATATCAGTTCTTGATTTGAACCCAGAAATTATTTTCAACATAAGGAGTTTGACCTACAAACCATACTTCTGGTAAAATATTAACCTATAATTTGAAAATTAAATTTAATCAGAATTGAAGTTTATTTTTCATTAAATTTGCTAATGTTATTCCATGGGTGAGATTTTTTCTTGCATTTATGTATGTATGTGTTCTACTTGCATGCCTCCTGCCTGGAGATGTCAGAGGGGGCATGAGGTCTCCTGGAAGTTGTTTTAAAGAAGTTTGTGACATACCATGTATGGACTGGAACTTGAACCATGGTTTCTGGAAAAGGAACAGGTGGTTCCAAACATTTTGTCATTTATCCAGCACAAGGGGCACTTTAAACAATGGGGGCTTTTACCCTCAATTATGCAACAATTAGTCTTAGACATTTAAAGAACACGAATGTTGATGTAAAATAATTTTAACAGGCGATATTAATTATAGCAACTTTACATGAAATTTAGTGTGATTTACAAAAAAGAAAGAAAAAAAAAACAAGCCTGGGGCAGTTTAAAGCAACCAAGTATCCTCCTGAAAGGACTGTTTCATGAAGGTAATTATATATTACAGTTCTCAAAGCCAATACTATTGCTGAAAATATATTACTTACAGGTTCCCTGGCCTAGGTTCTGAGTCTCTACATTTGTCTCAAGCTGACAACCTCAAATGTTAATCACAGACACAGACTTGGCAGGCATCCCAGCTTAGAAAAAAAGGATGTATGGATTAAAACCACTTTGCATTCCGGGCACAAAGCACACACTGGCAATATGACAACCAAGAATTTTACATCACAAAGTATCTACTGTTCTCCTAGCTGCATTAAAGGCTTGTGACTGAGTCAGAATCCACCTTGACCACTGTCACAGATTTCATCAGAGGAATTAAACAATTAAGGCATACGCCAAAGTAGAAAGAAAGAGAGAAGAGCCAAGCCTGTAAATAATTGTATAAAACACCTATCACAGTGAAGAATACTCTGTGTTGTTTTGAAGCAAACATTGTAGATTTCTGACTGAGGTATAACTTCAACTTGATATACAGGCTCTATCATTTTATGATTCCCATTGTAACTGAAAGAATGTCTTTTAGTTGATCACATATTCAGGTGCATAGTCATGAATATAGTTACAGAAATTAGGAGAATTTCCAACTAAATTTTATTACAAAAATTATTTTAAATGTCCTTACTTTTTAAAAAATGAGATACATGTGTGTGTGTGATAGAGGTGAATATAATTTTTTTTAAACTTGAGCACCTAGCCATACTTGCTTTATTTACTCATAGAATTTTTAAGTACAGAAGCATAGACTTATGTACAATTGGAATTTTAATATAATAATAGAATAGTGTAGATAAATTACATGTATAAAATATCTCATAAAAATCAGAAGATCATCTGGGCATTTTGTTTCTCAATTTACTTCTGGATTTCACAGAGATGGGCGTGTAGCTCTGTGTTACCTCATTTTAATTCAGTTAAGGTTGTGTACATGGCAGTTAGCTTTCTGTTTTTATATGCAGGCTGCACACCAAAGGTTTCTGGCAATGACAATGAGATGCTAGGAAGATTAAGCACAACAAGAACAACAAAGTGACCACAAATATGACCTCAAAGCATTCAGATTGAAAGTTTGTGTATAAAATAGGATTCACAGCATTTGATTTTTTCCTCCAAAGAGCTGGTCAGGCCTCATTAAAGAGACTTATAAGGAAATATGTTTCACCCAACATAAAATTTTGAATTAGATTTTGGTTTTAGTAGTATTTGCTCAATAACAAGATGATTGCATTTGGAACACTTGATCTTGATAAGAACCAAAACAACTAACTCTGTACATATTTTTGAAAAGCGAAAATTGTACGATAATCACCCAACTAGTGAACAGAAGCCAAGCCTAAAACAAATACTGAGCATCATTTTTCAACTGTTTTGTAAAAATATAATTCTTTTAAAAATCTTGAGTCTATGAAAATTTGTTCATTCCTACTGCTTCAACTCAAATGCTAAAATATTTTCACAATTTTTTTCTAACAAACCCCTATTTCCTTTTCTTGCCTCCAGGCTGTCAGCGTGTTTCACATGGTGTTAGTGGAAGAGCATCAGCACCTGCTCTGAGGTAAAATCAGCAAAAGTCTTGTTCTCTTCAAACTATAAGAAGTAGGTTCAACCCATACCAGATGCGAGGACTGTTCCAGTCTCTACCCACTCAGAACACCAACTCCTTAGCTCTATCATTTTAAAGGCCCCTAAATAGAAGAAGGTTTTGGTCAATCTCTAACTTACTTCTGATTGATTCCAAGTTCATTTAAAATATTGTGAACATTCTTAAACTGCTTTTAAATCATTTGCTCAATGGCACTACTAATGTATTCAACAGTGTCAGGGAGCATCCCACAGCACTGGAGAGTATATTTTACAAATCTCTTTCCACAGTCTATGTTCTCACAGCCATACACAGTAGTTCCTACCCCAACACTCTCTGTTCATTAGTTTCTTCCAACCACCAACTTTGTAGTTCCTATTCAGAAGATACTGGTAGCTACCTCTGATAGGTAGGTTTTAAAGCAAATCTCTGGTTTACATGACATTTTTAAGAGAAAGAATTAATCCTTAAAAAAAAATACTGCTTCAATTTCTAATAAAATAGCAAACCCCCAACATGACATACATACTCATCTTGATAGTCATGCCAAGATTTCAAATGGTAGAAACTATGTTGATACATGTGTGTAATCTCTACACCAGGAGGGTTGGAAGCAGGCAGATTCACAGTCCTAGGACAACCTGGGCTGTGTAGCACACTCAAGACTAGCCTGAGATATGTAAAAATAAAAATATAAGAAAGAATAAAAAGTAAAACTGAGGATTCAAAACTTTCTTCACAGAATATTACAAACAGTAGCAGGCCTTTGTTCAGGGTATATTCTAATACAGTCATGCCCAGTGTGTTGGAGCATATTTAAAACACAGTGTATTATAATTTTACTACCACTCTCTTTAGAGTAAAAGGCCACCATGAAACCAATACATTTAAAATAATGTTTGAAAGAATTTCATTTTGCCATAAAATACGTTTCCCTAATAAAAATTTCTTTCTTTTTATTTTGTTCTAGTTAAGAATGTTGATTTCATACTAAGCGATACTATTCACTAGCTCTAAGTAACTAAATAAGTCACTTATCCCTTTAAGACTATTTATTTTATTCAGGATATTGCATTTTAAATATATGGCAAATCCTTGTTTTATAAAAGTAATTCAATTATCCCTGGATATTCTGAATGTTGCTTGAAAACATAAACCTCGCTCTCCCCTGGGCCCCGGGGAAGAAGCAGGATCAGAAGCTCTGGGTCTGCACATATCAGCAGAAGAATCTTCAAGGAGCGCAGGTGTGGGAAGCAGAACATAAATTCATTTTCAGTTCTCAGAGACTCATTTTCACTGTATTATCAATCAAATTCTTGGTCCTGTGGGTATATCGATACTACACATAGGTTGCTATCACATTTTGTTACTTACACAGAAATATCAAATATTCTTTGAATAACTGCTTTAGAAATAAGAATGTTATTACTGATGCCCGGTAGAAAACCCTGTTAGAAAGTAAATACATACCTACACAAAGTTTAGATTGGCAAAAGGAATGGTTTATGAAATACCAGACAAAATCTTTAAGGAAGCAATCCCAAACTTTCTGAAATTATTCATTATTTCATATTTTAACATATTACTCACCACTAAAATGGTCAACATACACAAACTAAACAATAAATGTTAGTCTTTGTGTCTGTCACATATGGCACTTAAGTGTACATATACCTGTATATTTGAGTAAATCATATCATAGACAAATAAATTTGCTATGTGTTCTATACTCTTTATAAGTATAATTAGGTGAGAAAAAGTACCATATGTGGTTTCTGAGATTTATTTCTGAAACCAGCATGGGAGCTATCTTCTAAGAAACTGCTCATCTATATGAGGAATCACATGATAAATTATTTTTCTGTATATTATAAATTAATAGTACTATTTCCATCCTTGAAAATAAAAATCATAAGCCTACTTGATTTTTTTCTTAGAAAACTCATAATTTTGTATAATTTTTGTGAATTAAGTAGCTACTTGAATTTTCTATGTCCTTCTATTTTCTATGTAAAGTCTTAGGTTTTATGGGTAAGTGCTTCTTGGCAGATTATTGGCTTTTCTTGCACCTTAAGGCATTGTGAGCAGCCCTCCACTGGCAGCCTACTAACTGTCCCTGAAATCAGATCTTTACTACAGTTATCATTGAAAGATCAGAAGGAAACCCTGGCACTTTCTCTGCTTTACACCCACAATTACAGAAATCTCAGAGTCTACTAAAGAGAAATCCATCTTTCCCACAGAGCACCTCAGTCCCTTCCCTACATATTTTATACCTTCATTAGCATTTAATTATTATATTAAAATAATGGTCTGCATTAGATCAGAGGATAAAAAACATTGTTGTATATAAGTCAGGAGAATTTTGAACCAGAAAATACAAATACCCTGGTTACTCCATGGCATGAGCAGCCAGGTTGTAAAGGAAGATTCATTTGGAGTTAAAGTGGAAATCACTGTGTCTGGGTTATGCTGCAAAATGAGAACATGAAAAATGGCAGAGTACGGACTCTGCCAAAGCCCAGGAAGCGTCAGTATCTACACAGAAGTTAAGGATGGAGAATGGTACAGAAAAAAGCAGCAACGAAGATAAGCTTCTAGGAGAACCCCAGTAAACCAAGCGCTGAGGATTATGCTTGTAATCCTAGCTCCTTGGAGGCTGAAGTAAAAAGATTGCCAGCTCCTGAATGCAAGGAGAGGGAGATCTGGAGAGAGAGGGAGAGAGAAGGAAGAAGAGGAAGCGATAATGAATGAGTAGGATTTGAACGTGAAGCTGCCAAATTTCAGTCTTCTCTCTAAACTGCTATACAGCCTCGGATGCAGGTTCAGAAAAATATTTGAAGTCAAAAGGCATTTTCATGCCATAAATTGCAAGTATAATTATAAAATATAGGACTTTTCAATAAAGAAGAAAATATACTAGCAATATTAATATGAAAAAAATCTAAGATTCATGAATATGTGACAGGATTGGAAACAAAGTCGTCACAGCATTATTTGAAGAAGTCATTATAACAGAATTCAATTTCTAACATATATATACACACACACAAACAAACATGCACAAACACGCACACACTCACATACACCCGTGCACATGCACACACATACACAATCACACGCACATACATATATACATACACACTCACATACACCCATGCACACACATACACAATCACACACACATACGTATATACATACACACTCACATACACCCATGCACACACATACACAATCACACACACATACATATATACACACACACTCACATACACTCATGCACACACATATACAATCACACACACATACATATATACACACACACTCACATACACCCATGCACACACGTACACAATCACACACACATACATATATACACACACACTCACATACACCCATGCACATGCACACACATGCTTCCACACACATACATATATAAACATATACTTACATGCACATACACACACACACACACACACACACACACATGAACTGGTGCAGTGGAATATGTTTCAGCCATTGACCTTGGTATCTGGAAGTGCCATGTGCAGACCTGAGCCAGCTTGGTATCAAGCACTGAGCTGGAATGCTTCAATGGTCTGCTACATGGTGTGAATTCTGAACATTTAAAAAAAAAAAATACAACTGCTCTGACCAAACCATGAAGAGTAAACTGAAAATCAAAGGAGTAGTTTGAAAGGAGGCTGCTCAAAAGTAATAAAAAAAGAAGAGATGAAAACAGAGGCTGCTCAGTGCTGCTGACAGTAAGGAAAACTCCTCTATGAAAACCTTTTATTTCCATGAGACCATAACTACACAATGATAACGCTAATAGGAGCTACCTAATGTGAACATTCCTTGATGCAAATCCACTTATTTGTCTTGTATGCTTACAAAAATGGGAATTGTTTATGCAATAAATATAATCAACATAACTTACAGAAGCCCTTTATACAAATAAATTTGATTTGTGTCACTAGAAACAGAAGTAGATTATCTGTTTAGAAATTCCCAGAGGAGGCCCAACAATCCGCATTGTGACAGAAAACAGTGCATGACTACAGCATCACGATTTCATCCTTATGATGATATCACAAAAAAGAGAAACATCTTTTTCATCAGCTTCAGGAGAGGATTGGGTACCCACTAAACATAGCAATGAAAAGGATGGGAGGTGATGTCGATGATGTAGCTTCCTTCGTCTCTTCAATGACACGTGAGGGGATTGAAAGAAGCGTTCATGTTTGTACACATGGTTCGATCACAGTCATTAAGCTGGAGCCAGGGCACTCGTGTTGCAATGCTGAGTATATTTCTATTCACAGAGTAGGTTTTGCTGGAAAATATCATTAAGAATGAACAGTTGTGTGCCTGGAGGATTTTATTTAATAACATGGTAGAGACGCTCAGTTGTTCATCTCAGAAAACAAAGACAAGTCATACTATCTTGTAATCTGGAAGAACTAAACATTGCCTAATTAGGTTACAGCTGCAGAAAGTATGAAGTATAACTCAAATATTTTATATTGAAATACAATTTTTTCTTAGATGTTAAAAAAGCAAAAGAGCAAAAAATTCCACTTTGAAATAAACAAGAAAATATTTCACATGGTATTGAATGATAATAATATTCAGTTATATACATAACATATGTATAGCTATATTTACAAATAATACATAAGCTCACACATTTATATCTTAACATGTTTCTAACCACACTTATTCAAATATATATTTTTATATAAAATTGTATGTATTTTAAACAAAAGTTATCATATTTGGTTATTGGAAAAATATACTGTTGGTGAAGAATACCCATCACAGAAATAACCTCAATAGATGTCTGAAAAAATAAATCACAATTCAGGTGCTTCTGTGCACCAGCTGCCATAGCCTTAACTTTGATTGTCCTTTAGTTTGCCTATTTATTATAGGGAGAAACACACACATACACACACACACACACACACACACACACATACACCCCTTTCAAAAAAACATCCTGTGCTGGAAATGAGGAACTGATCTGGCTCACATCCCTATATAAACATTAAATCAGAAATCTGATGAATGTGCTCACATGCTTACACATCTCAATATTTCCCTTATCTTAGCAGTCAGTTTAAAAATCAATACTAATTTTTAGTTTCACCTTTCCCTATGAAGTACACTTAGGCTACCAAGTCTGTCTTTTATCCAACTGTTTCATGGTTAAAATAAAATAAATACTGTAACTTAGTTTTTTAATTGAATCCTGTCTGGGATAATTTAAAATAATGATGATAAATATGTGTTTCAGATATTTTAATTACCTTTATATCATCAAGTTCTGATGTGCTATTTGGGTTCATTCAGTTTAATTAGTTGAGAATCATTCTTATACTTTTTGCATCGGCTAGAGTCAAATATTCGAAGATCCTCAAGTCTGCAAAGTAAAAGGAATCCTACATTCACATTAAAAATTAACCATTTCACACTGGATCACCTAAGAAAAATTCTCATTATATCTCTAGTTCAGTTATCAATTTTAGAAAGCTACATATAGATACATGCTTTAAATAAGTTCATGCTAACAGCTTGCTTAAGTGAGTAAAGTGGCCAACACTGATTTACATAGAAAATGAGTCCTTGCTTCATATTCCAACTCAACACGATAAACCCATTTGCAGTACCAACCATGGCAATTCAGCACCCAGAGGATGACATTCCACCAACCATCTAAGGTTCAATTCCAGCTTGGACGGAAAGCACCTTGAGGAGTTGTTGAGTCGATTAACCTCAAAATCTCTTTGTTTACTCATGTGCAAAGCAGAGTACATATCCAAACTATATTTGAAGAATAATCTAAGGCCACACATACAGAGCTAATAAACACTGCAAGTACTTTATAAATGTTGGCATCAGAAACTGTTTTTAATTTTTTTCTTTTTTGCCAAATACCCTCTAAAATAACATTTGGCCAACACATTTGACAACTAATTTCACACTTATTTGACCTCTTCATTCTTCCATACTAGGTGGACAATGAATTTAATTGGTCAGTTTTCAGCTTTAAGTGAGGCAACCATCCTTGTCATTAACAGGAAATGATTATTTCAATCCAGAGCTACTATAGTAATGTATTTCTCTTCAATTCTGATTGGTCTGTTTCTAATCACATGAAGTGGTTCTACCAATGAGAAGTGAAGGGAGTCCCCAGCAAACATCCATCGCTGTACATATCTCCAAAAGGCAGTTAAAAAGCATTTCTTTCATTCCAAACTTGAGAATGAATGCATACAATGTCATGCAGTTCTGGAGCTAAGCATTACATGAAGAGAAAAAGTTCAAACCCTAAGCCAAAATGTGCAATGCAAACTGCCTCTGTAAGACCTCTTTAAGCAAGAGTAGACTCCTATTTTTTTATGCAATAGTCCTTCTTTTACTTGTTTCTAAAAGCATCCTCAAACCGATGTTATTTCATTATGAAAGTATTCTCTAAGTCAACCACAAAATGATGAACTATTTAATCATTAATAATTCCAGTGTTTCACTATAAGAAAAGCCATTTGAATAAGTAACTTATTTAAATATTTATATGGAGTAGTACTTAGGAATTACACTACTAACCTACTCACTTAGCTCTCCCACCACGAAGACACCATAAACCACACTCTACCATCAGCAAATGCGACTGAACCTCCGTGCAAATTCCCTTGGAAAGTAATCAAAATCTGTCCATGTTTCCTCAATGAGAACTCACAAAACTCAAGTCACCCAACCAAAAGAAATGCCTTGACACTAGTATGGATCTATTTGTTTTCCATTTTGAAGAATCTTTATGCTGCTTTTTGTACAGTCTATACTAGTTCATATTCCTCCCAGCTATGAATTCCTGATGAATCTATCTTCATTGACACTTTGATAAAATTTTTTTTGGTAAAATGCATTCTATCTTCCACAAATTATTATCATATCAAAGTGTTTTCTAACTTGTTTTCTTGGTGAACAATATTATTGAGATTATTTTCATCTACTTCTTGGTTACTTATAGAGAAGTACAATGTTGGTTCTTTGTCCCATTACCTTTAATTAGCACTTTAATAATTTCAGCCCATTTTAAACTATGCCACTTCTCTGTCCCTTTTTTTGTTTTCTTTTTACTGTGCTGTTCTTTGTTTGTTTAAAATCCTTAGATGTTTAATATATTATCACTTAGCAGAAGTATATTTTGTAAATATTTCCCACACGTTTTAGGTTAATAATAATTTTGTTGATGATTGACTTAGTTGATGATTGACTATGTTGGTGTTGATATTTGACTTAGTTTGCTTAGTTTCAAAAAACTCTGTTTATCTATTCTTGCTTCCTTGCTTATGGTTTAGGCTCACATAATCCAGTGATTCTCTTTTGAAATATAATTGAAATAAATTATATCTGTGTCTCACAGAAACAGCTGTATACCATGTTCACTGGATCACTAATTACAATGCCGACTATACACCCAAGGACATATGGTTAAACTGTATGAGACATGTACACAAAGTATAATACTATTAAGCTCAAATCAAAAAGAAATACTGTCATATGAAGAAATGTAAATGGACCTATAGAATATCACAATACATAAAATTATCCAAGCATAGAAATGCAAATATTATCACAATTTTTGGCAAAATTTAATATTAAAACTCATGAAAGCAAACAATAGAACTTTAGTTGGCAGAAGATAAGGGAAAGAAATGAGGATGACGCTGGATTAAACTCATACAGCTATAGTAAAATAATTTAAACAATTTTTGGAAATTACTGTGTAGAATTCTTGCAATGGCTAATAATAACGTGTGGCATATTTTAAAGCTGTTAAGAAATCATACCCTACATGTTCTCAGCACAAAACGATAATTATTGAAATATTTTCATTTGCTTGACTAATAATATCACAGTACATCAAAACATCGCTTTGTTCCTTATAAATACTTGTGATTTTGTAGCTGTTACCTTTCTAGAGTTGGAACTGAAAAAAGAAATGGTTTTTAAAGTAAAGAAAGATCCAGAAAGTACAACTGTTTCTGGTGCTTGCTTACTCTGATCAGAGACAGCCTGCTCCTTCCAAGATAATCTTGAGTCAGTGGAATGACCATTCTTTATCCTTCCATAGGCTACATACCATTCTATATAATGCAGTTTATCACTTGTTAAGCCATTGTTCAAAATTCTTGCATGTGGTTGAATAATAAAAAGTAAGAGCTAGGGGAAGGGCAGAAGGAGCTGAAGGGGACTGCAACCCCATAGGAAGAACAACAATATCAACTAACTGGAACCCCTAGAGCTCCCAGGGACTAAACCACCAACCAAAGTGTATATACATGGGCGTGTCCATAGTTCTCTTTGCATATGGAGCAGAGGATTGCCTCATCTGGCATCAGTGGAAAAGGAGGCCCTTGGTTCTGTGGAGCCTTGACGGCCCAAAGAAGGCGATGCTAGAGTGGTAAGGGGGAGTGGGTGGGTGAGCACCCTCTGAGAGGCAAAGGGGAGAGGGATGAGGTGGGGAGTTCCTGGAGGGAAGATGGATAACACTTGACATGTAAACAAGTAAAATGATTAATAATAAAAAGGAAACTAATTCATAGGAAAAGACTCTGTTGAGTAACTAGAAACACCCCCTTCATTTAATTAGTTCAACTTTGTGTACTTACTCTTTCTTTCTTCCTGGAAACAAAACTGGTCTTTTCTCTAGGTACTTAACTTTTCTTTCAGCTCCAGCTCCCTGTATGCATTCTGCTTGGAAAAGAGATATGTTGGGTAGCCTTATTTAGTCCTTTTAAAAACCTAAACTTCTGACACACAATGACATTGATATGTGTCATTTGAAAAAAGGAGATCTCCAATAGTAGTTGGGGTAGGGCGGGAGGGACAGGTACAAGACAGCTGAATAGGAACACTTAAGGAAAAATGATTCAAAAATCATAAATGTTCATTTCTAGTCATATGTCATAGTTTCATACTTTAATTGTTCTAGCTTAAATTAGGTATATTCTGCCCAAAGATGTCGTTCATTACCAGCTGCTCAGAAGAATAGCATTTTTGATAAAAATATTTCATTATAATGCAAAATTTACAGTAGATACTTGGAGTGTTGCATAATGCTCAGGATCCTGTTCTAGCCTATATTATTTTTAAAGACATTAAAATGCTGAAATTGGACTTTAATAACCATTTTAGATATGGCAATTAGGGTGTGCATGAGCCCGGGAAAGGGACATAGGTCATTGGATAACTTCTTGAGTTTTGTTTTTTGAAGTACAAGCCATCTGTCATTCCTGGAAATGTAGGGTGTGTTCCCGCTCGACCTTTGAGGGGGCTTTGAAATGAAATGACTCATCTAGATTAACAATTACAATGATTATGAATTCGATAAAATCTAGGGAAGAAATGAGAGGAAAATGAGTGAATCAGCAGGACTATTTAATCACTAATTGAAAATTGTATTTGAAGTTAAAAGAAGCAAACCCCCAGAAAGTACATGAGAAAGAAAGATTGCGTGGACAAATGAGTGTTCTGTAAAGGTACTCTGAAGTATTGCAAAATGCACTCTGTACAGTTAAATGCTTTCATCTCTGGAGGTAGTCCTTGAAAAATGCCTTAAGAAAGTCATCAAAAAGGGTGGAAAGCAAATGTGGCTGCCAGGCAAAAGAGGATTTCAGATGATAAATTAATTTCACTAAAAAAAAAATCAAATAACCTAGAAAAAATAGGCTAAAATATTTAGTATTCTTTTTCCTGGCTTCCTATAGGTACAATTAAAATAGTTTTCCAACGACCATTGAATACATGAGCAATGCTTAATCACCTTCAAGATTGTGTTAACTTTAAGGACTTGCTACATTGACATATTAAGCATATCTTGGTGACAACATTTGTGTTTATTGTACTATTACAAATTAACTCTATTGTTCTAGTTTCATTTAATTTCTTTTGTATTTGATTTCCATACGTGCATAGATACATATATGCATGTATGTATTTTACAAACATATTAGGGGGATAGAGAGACAGAGAGAGACAGAGACAGATCTGAAGTCTAAGCTCCATTATTATCTGCAATGCTTTAAATATATAAGGCTTTAAATGTTAAGTTTTATAGCATTAATTAATTTTACATACAGTCAAATTACTTTTCTGTGAGGAAGTAAGATCAGAGGTAAAGTAAGGAAACCATGCTTCACCTTATAAATCAAATAATCACTCCTAATTTATGGTAAGTTCATGGTTTGCCACGTTCATGGTCTCGATATATACCAAACACTTGAAATAAGTACCTAGGCCAACAAAGAATATATTCCCAACAAACTGAACCATTACCCAAACACAAGATCAAATATATTTTAAAACAGACATAACACTTTGGTTTGCTTTTTTCTATTTAGGATGTAAATATTCACTCAGTATTTATTTGGTAAACATCCATTGTTTTTCCAAGAAAACACATACTGATTTACAATGAAGTCTCTAATCAAATATATCACTTATGATGGGAAGCCAGAATTGTTAGGCTCGCTTGCATTTGTGGTGTTCACAGAGAAAACAGTCAAGAAATATAAAATATTTGATGAGAAGAATGCAAGAACATTGCAATTTTGAGCAGTAACAAGTATGTAGTAGATAATTAATTTATGCATGATACAAGAATGAATGATAATCCTTAGTGGTCTGGGTTAAAGCTAAGTGATAAAGAAATGTAAAATTCTGAAGGCTAAAGGACAAAAAAAAAAAAAAAAAAAAAAAAAAAAAAAAAAAAAAAAAAAAAAAAAAAAGGTACAGAATGAGCAAGCTAAACAGGCACAAATTTTAAGTCTGTGAATTCAGGGCAAGTGACGTGGGCTTACATCAAAAAACACAAGAAATACGAGCAATGCATGGTGCAATGGTGGTGAAAATGTATGAATAACCATTCTAAGTTAAATGCCTATAAAAGACAGCACGGGGAGTAGAGCACTAATCAGCACCTCCGTCATCCATAGAATCAGTCCAAAGGGTAAGGCAAGGACCACAGAACACAAATGTACACACTCAAAGCAGAAGCTATTTAAGTAACTCCCTAATTTACATTGTTCAGATAAATATTGAGGTAAAGGCAGAAATATATTTAAAAACCGTGGACTATATAGAGTGAAGGACTCATATCAATTTTAAGTATTTCTCCTAGAATAAGTAACTTTATGTTTTTAGGATATATGTGTGTGTGTGTGTGTGTGTGTGTGTGTGTGTGTGTGTGTGTGTGTGTGTGTGTGATTTGATATGAGAAAAATCCAGTTTCAAAGAGTTGAAACATTGTTTAATTTCAGTATGTCAGAAGTTACAGAGATGAAGGTTACAACTTGCAAATACTCGAAGTTAGTTGTAAAAAGGCTGCTTTCTATCACCTTTATATGACCAGCTCTTCACGTGCTCCTCATACACAGCAAAGAATGATGTGTTGTGTGAGAAGGCATTTTTATCACCCCTTTGTTCATGTTCATGTGTGTAGTCATTTGTGCTGAACACAAAGTTGTGATTTTGCTGTTAGAAGGTAAAGAAGAAATTGTTCTGCCTGGGTAGTACGATCAACATTTTAATCTATAAATTTCTATAGATTAAGAAAAGCTATAAATGTAAAAATAATAAGATAGTTCCTTACTAAAAATATTATAAACTTCCTATAATGAACAGTGTGCATTAACTTAAAGGGGATGAAGATCACAGCTCCTCAGTGGTCGAATGCTTACCCAGAGTGCAATAGGATCAGTTTCAACGCCCAGCCTCACCTCAAACTCACACATGCACAAACACACATGCATGCATGTGCATGCACACACACACACACACACACACACACATACACACACTCACTCACTACAGGTCTCTCATTAATACATAAAACAATATGTATGTGTACTTATTTTGGTGTAGAAAACCTATCAACATTACAATATGTTTTCTAGGCATTGCTGTTGCTCACATATTTACTGAGAAAGCTTGCTTTTGGCCATTTAAAAACTAAAGAACTGGAGAAAATACTACATCAATCAACACCTTTTCTTCACAGTGGCGGATCATCTTACTATTTACATTCAGTGAGTAAGGATAGAGGTGTCAAGATATATATACTGGAGCAGAACCACTGAAATATAGCTTGAAGGTATTTAATGATCATTGACTATAAATTTGGGACTGCAGTCCAGAGAACACACTTAAAAGCTCTACACAAATCAGTCACTTCCAATCGCAGGTACATCATCTATGAAATATGATTTAATCAGGAATAAATGAGGTAATGAGTCAAGTGCTCACCACAGTTACACAGCATAAAATTGGCACTCAAAATATTATTCCCTTTAATTTCCCTCGGACACTAATGGAAACATTTTCAGCTGTGTCTGTGCAGCATCAAAAATCTTTGAGTGTCCTTTGAGGTCTTAGTTTTCTACAACTATAAATATGACCCATGAGTGTTTATGAGTGTGTTGTTATGTATGTGTGTATACCTATTCATGTATACGTGTGTGCATAAATGTATAGGCTTATGGATTTACACTGTGATATGTGAGAAAATGAACTAGGTTGAGTGGCTATCTCCATCACTCTCCACAGTTTATTTATTCTTATTTTTCCTAAGAGTAACTCCGTGAAGCTATAGACACATGTTGGCTAAGCTGGCTAGCATTGGCACTCAGTGGGTATACCTGACCTCAGAACCCTTACACTGAGATGTCAATTACATACAACTGAGTTCAACTTCTTATGTGGGTGTTGGTCTTCTGAATGTGCACATCCATCATTTTCCCAGCTAAACATTTTGCAGACCCAGTATTGTACAATTATAATTATTCACACATACTAATTACAGAGATCAATTATGCTTCACTATGACATTTTCACATACATACATATATTGCCCGTTAATCAACTCCAATCTCCCCATTATTCCTCTCTTTAAATTTCTTTTGTTCTATTCTCCCAAGAATAGTTTTAAAGCTATGAACAAGAGGAGAAAATTATGACCATGGTAAACCGTGGCAAAGTTTGAATTTTTTTCTAAATATCATATATCATGATGTGTGTATATATATATACATATATGTGTATTTATGCACATATATGTATATATATATATATATGTGCATACAGTAAGATAAAGGTAGATGATAAGTAAAAGTGAATAATAATTTTGAAGGGAAAAAAAATCATTCTTTGTTTTTTTAAATTTGTCACTGAAATTTTTAACTAAGTGCCTGAAAAATATTTCTAAACAGATAATCATAAAAACAATCAAAATTGCCACAAATACTATTTTACTATATTTCATTATTTTTATTGAAATATTATCATTATTTCTGTGAGATAAGGTCAGTACTTTAAGCACTATCTTCTTATCAGTCTTTCAAATCAAACTTGTAAGAACCATTTATGATTTCAGTCAGGCCAGGTGGTTCATGACTTTAATTTCAGCATTTTGGAGGCAGGGGTCAATGATCTCTGGAAATTCAGGGCCAAACATGGTCTACATAACAAGTTTCAGGACAGACAGATCTATGTAATACAGAAGGCAGACTCAAAAATTGAATATAAAATTTGATAAAAGATCCATTTATACTTTCAGGGAATCCCTCTTCGGTCCATCTGTATCTGGCCAGTAGCTTTAAAACATCTTTTTCAAGCTGCCTTCCTGTTCAATAGCCAGGTCCCAAAGGTCTACCTAACTATCAAACATAGTCTTGCTTCAAGTGCGTTCTGCCTTACAAAGCCCACAATATCCCATCATGGATGCCATGGTTGAGCTTTCTAAACCATCCAATGGATTAGACAACTGATAGATACATTGAACTGGGTTATTTCTGGGGTTGAGACAAATGCATCCTTTCCTACAGTTTGATCATGGTGCTTCTCCTTCTCCTCTAACACTGTCTTCTTACTCCAGCCTTGGTGAGGCTCTCTGCTCTACTGAGGTAAAATGCAGGTTCGTGAATATAGGCATGGCTTTAGCTGCATCTTACAGTCAAGTTCTGATCTCCTAGTTTCAGACAAGACATTTGAGTTTCCTGTGTGTTCAGGCCCCATGAGAAAGGGAAGGAAACAGGAGATAGTAGAGTCCTTCACAGCTGAGCCTCACCATGAACAGTCAATGAATTTTCATTAAGATGAGGGATGAATGCCAAACAGATTCTAGGACTGTGGAGTATCAATCATATGATATCTTCTGCTATTTCACATCATTTTTCTGGAAGGTTCATTGCTTTCTCACATGCCTCTGATCTTTTTTCAATCTATATTCTTTTATTTTTCTCAACTTCCAATATGGACTAACATTCTCTTTCAATCCATACACATAAAGATGTTTCAACAAAACAACAATTATTTTTTAAATGAAATGAAATAGAAGTAAAGACTAAGTTCTAATTCCAAAAAATGTCTAATCACAATTGATATAAGGAATCAGATTATTGCTCTGAATTGTAATTTTATCAATAATAATATATAAAAATTAAAATCTCCCTAAAGTCTCAATAAAATTTAGTTACAAAGTGACTACAACAACCTTAAACAAGAATATAGTTAGCAGGTACTCAGTCTATATACCCTCCAGTGCTTGTTAACTTATTACTTGTCGAAATGGCACCAAATTAAAATGTTTCCCTGTGCATGCATGTGAGTTGTGTGTGTGTGTGTGTGTGTGTGTGTGTGTGTGCTCTTGTTGTTGCTAATGTTGTTGCTGTTTCTGCTGCTGCTGACGTATAAGATTGATTGCTGTCTTTTGAAGGGTTGGGAATCAGACCAAGTGTCTCATGAAGAGTAAGCACATACACTATAAACTGCCCACTCTCACATTCCCACATTTCCAACTTTGTACCCTTCTCCAATTTTAAACTTAACATTGATATTAATTTGTATTCCATATGCTTTTGAGTGTAAGGTTACTGACAAGGGCATATTTGGCCTAATGAATGCCATACGCTTAAATTAAACTGGCTCTCCCTCTCCCAGGTGCCATCAACTGTCCGTAGCTGCTCAGTTAAGTGTTGGGGTTCACGGATGCGTCCACAATTCTTGTCAGAATTATTGTTGCCCTGATCTTGGTCAGGTCTCGTGCAGGCAGTCACATGGCTGTGAATTCACATTCTATCCAGAAGATGCCACTTCCGTTATTTTTCTGTCTTTCACACTCTCCAAATTTTTAAATCTACATGAAAGTTTGGTGTTGTGCGACATGAGTGAAGCACGTGGAAACTAGAGCTCCAGTTATTAGTCATTTGCTTTTCTACTTGGTATCCTTGAAGGTCATTTATCCTAATATGTGCCTACCCTAACCATCCAGTGTGACTCGTAAATTCAAGGCTTTTTACCAACACCATCCTAAAAATTGAAAAATAATACATGTGTTTTATGACCTTAAGTGGAATCTCCCACAGAGGTTCATTTTTTAAAAAATGTATAAAATTCTAATAATTTTGCCAAATGAGATCTCTGGAACAAAGAAGATATAAATAAATAAATCATAATTAGCTGATCCAATGATAAGAGAGCTCCACTCTTCAGTGAATTAGAGTCTCTAACCATAGAAAATATTTCTAATTACAAAGGAAATTTTATGATTTTACACAATTGAATAATTGAGATAATTCTATGCTTATTAAATTTTATCTGTATATTGATTGTTGAATATCATCAACAATCACACATAATATGGTTGACATTTTACAGATATCACTATCACGACAATTCTTCCTGGCTGAGCATCTTGGTCAAGCCTTGACATGTGTTAAAGTCCAAACTTTCAATGAGCAAATAGCTGTTCTGTGAATTTCAGTTGCTTCTTCAAGGTCAAGAGACCCTTGGTCACCTGGGCTTTATGCTCTCAGAGGTAATGACTTAGCCTTTCCCTGTAAAATGATTTAATAGTGCAGAGCAAAAACCTAATAATCAACCTAATGTCCTTCAAAGATATCATGCCATATCTATGGTGACAAAGATTCTTAAAATTCTTTAGCACCCCTCTTAGTTATTTTAATCTAGGTGTGTCTCTGATCATGATGTCATAGCCTTCTAACATAACTAGTGGTTCTTGATTAATTGATAAAGGCACAGTAAATGTATGTACCTAAGAAATATGCTGTCAGCTATTTAGTAGCAGCACCACTGTAATTTAAAACAGTGAAGAACTATTAAAATACGTAAAAGGGTACCATGAAGAAGTACATGTGTTTGCTGAACAATTAATGGCAGCTTAACTCTGTTAAATGGCAGAATGTTACTTTTAATAAAAGGACCGGCTCCTTCTTAATGTGTTCCTTTATCATGTAATTTGAAAAATTAAAACTAATTGATAATCTTTAAATAGTCTTAACCTCACTGTAATTGGCAGGATAGGAAGACGCAAGAAATACAGAATTTTCTGAATTCAGTGAAACCAGAAAATCATATGCATTTCCTTTACAAGACCACTAATGTTGTTTGAGTGACTTTGAACACACCAAGAGACATATTAATGACCTAATAGATAAAAATAAGGAAATGGCAGTAATAAGAAGAGTGCTTAGCAGATGCTCTCACCTCCCACTGAACACTTTTCTGTACGCTATCAGAGGTGCACTGTCCCTTAAAAAGAGACAGGTTCAAATGATTTCCCCAATGTCAAATGCAGAGGAAGCAGCAGGACCAGGTCCAGAGTCTTCCACGAGTGGACTTTCTACCTTGCTCCTCCCTGGTTCCTAGCTTCAGATGGCACCTTTCTCTGCCTCACAACAAACCAGCTCATTTGGGAGTGAAGGCCATGTTATTTACAAAATTACATGAAGTTTGACCTTTTTCATTTACTGAATGAAGTTCTTTTGTTCCCTTAATTGTTTCTCCTGTAAGATATTATGTCCTAGAGAACCTCAGTCCCCTGTGCCAATGAAGAAACTCATCTGACCCTCGGGACCGTCCAACTGTGCCTATTGCTCACTGTGCTAAGATTCAGCTTGGGAAATGAAAGTGAGAACGGCAGGCATCAAGCCGGGGAGGGACTCCTCTGTGCTGTGCACTGACAAAAGAATTATTAATTTATAGAGCCTATCTTTCCTAAGTTAAATGGACATGCAGTTAATTCAATAGAAACCTCAAAGAAAGAGGATGCTGGCAAAGAATTAGAGCAGGCTGGAGAGAGAACGGGTTCAAGAGAGGCCATGCTGCCATAGGCTATACATAGAGGACATTTGTGGAGTTTACTTAGCAGGCATCCACACACCTGCTTTGTCTTCAGAAGGTGCACATCTCTCTAATGGACAATTAATTATTAGCACTTGCCTAGAAAGAATAAATGTAAGTAGATGCCTGGATTCACTCACTGAGGGGCTTTTTGCCAAACCCTTCCCCACATTTTAGGTTAAAAGGAAGCTATGTATGGTTGACCCAGCTTTAAAGAGAATCGAATAACCCTGCTGGGTTTCAGTAGAGCAGCGTTGTTTCTGTTTTACATGTGTGAACAACAGTAACATATTGGCATTAATCATATTAGATGATTCTTAAAAGAAGATGAAAATGATTCTAAACAGCCAGAAAGTTTCAGAAGCAGCCCTTTCCTGTTTCAGATTGGGAAGTAGACTTAAAGACAGCAAATGCCCTGCTAATGAGAGACTCACTAGAGATTTATGACAGCAGAACGTGGGACCAAGTCTTAAATAGAAGGTATAAAATAATTGCACAAGTTAAAGAATTATAAATCCCTTTCCCTGGGCAACTAAGTTCAAAGTTGATAACCTTTTTCATTAGATATTAATCTTTCATTGGAGACGGAAGGCTTTCAAAGGAACATTTCAATTTCAGTTTTTAATAAAAAGCTCTCATTGTCATGAACACAGATCTGAACGTAAGGGTGGGAGCTATTAGGCCTCGGTAGCTAATTATGGTATTGGCATCACTTAAGTTAGTTTTTTTTTTTTTTTCACTTGGGCCATTTTCTTCCATTTTCCTGTTGTGGTTCAAAAATGTTTTGACTACTTAAAAGGGAATATATCATCATTGCCTACCTCAGTCAAACTGCACACCACTTTCCCAAGCTATAGCTTCAAACCATGCTTCATAAAATCCCTGCAAGTATATTGTTGGAAACATAAATCAGCCATCTGAGGCTTTAGCATTTCCCAAGGCAAGCCCGAGGGTCACTAGCTTGTATGTGTTCATGGCTCCATCAAAAACTAAAATTAATAATAATACCAAGACGAACAAACAGAAACGTGAGTTACAGGCGGTTCATTAAAAAAAGAAAAACAGCTCCCAGTGGTGTGTCTGATACTTGCTGCTGCACCCGCAATTAAAGAAGAAAACAGCAGCCTAGAGAGATTTAGAGTCCAGGATAAGGACTCTGTTTCCAGGCATCTTTGACTTCATTACGGCACAGGGCACAGCAAAACTACATGCTTGTTCACACAAAAGCTAGTTCCCCCCGGACCCTCAGCCATGGCTCTCTGCATGTCATGCCACTGCACAAGACAGAGAGATCTCCTTTACAAAGATGCCATCCGTCTGCCCTGTTTCATTGACAGGGAAGATGGGTTCCCTGCAGGCATGCTTCCTTGCTACTGTTCTTCTCTGTAAGCACCCTGTGTGCTGATTATAAATCAGCTCATCACCATTTCAAATACATGCTACATCTAGAGACCCAAAGTGTATCTGCCTTTGTGTACTGTTTATGCCTAGATACTTAAAACATTCCAACCTCTCTCCTGTCCCTGAATTCCAGCACACTTTGCATCAGCAATGATAAATTCACAGGCTCCAGACAGCTCACAGTGTAATCATCAGTCTGCACAAACTTGCCCCCATCTTAATTCACACTACACTCACCTAATCGCAATTGCTTCTAAGTTAAATTTTCAGGCTGTCTTTCCAGATTCAGAACTGCCTGTCTGTGTTATAAATGAACAGTTAAACACAACTAGCACCCTTCCAAAAAAAAAAAAAAAAAAATGACAGCTCTGTGTCTTGTAGTGAACAAGGGTATGCTGATCTTTGCAAGAGAGGTGACTGGATTAATGAACAAGACTAATATTAGCTTCCGATGGATGTATCTGCAATTTTTCTGAGACTGAAATATTACCCATCCTCTGTTAGGATGGCAGAAAAGGCACTTTATAAATGAGAGCTGCATCTGTCGTGTGAATTCATACTTCAGAACATAAAAATCTTCATTCACTCGTGGTTCATCATTTACTAACACTGTAGTCTGGGAGAAAGGCAGAGAAAGGAAGTCTTTACATCCAAAATGCCAAGCCCTACTGAGGGATGATAGGACAGTGTGTGAAGAGCAGAAACAGGCATTTCTTGATTAAAATGGAGTTCTACCACCCCCTGCTGGACCACTTGAGCAACACAGAAGCACTGGGAAAAAACGCTTAGAATTAGGTTTGGAGAACATATTTTAACTTATCTTGCATTTTATTAATTTCATAAAAAATGCCGCACAAATAATATGGCATTCTGACACTTTCGTCTAACTGAAAACTCATAGATATTCCCTTTGCCTTTAAGACTTCCGCCAGTGCATATTTTGGTATTTTGTCTCCCCAATTAAAGGTCCAAACTTGTCTGGACAGTTCAAAACGTTTCGAATGATTGTGAATATATTTTATGTTAACGTGGACTATGGAAGGCAGAAAGATAAATGCATGACGCCTATCATCTATATACAGGTTAGCAAAGATTGCTTCAACCAATTGTCCCTAGGGTTATTCTACCACGATTCTTTTTTCTCCCCCACCCAAATTAAAAAATAAATAAATAAATAAATAAATAAGGTCCCCAGAGCTCCTCAACCTTCGAAATCTCATACAGGTGTAATTCAAATAGAATGGTAGAACGTGTTCAGATTGTGCTATATTCAAAGGAGTGTGTGTGTGTGTGGGGGGGTCACAATGAAAGCCTGCAATACAACCCTAGTTTTGGCCATTTGCTGTTTTACAGCATCTATGGCCCCTGTTAGTTTCCAACATAAATAAGCCATCAAACGCTCACTTCACAGCCCAAAAATTGGTGTTGGGAAAGGAGAAAAGAATCTCCAAGAACTGAATTCCTTGCACACCACGGAGATTTTTGATAAACGACTTTAATGCTGATAGTTTTTGCCTCTTCTGTAAAACATCACCGTGCCCTTCCCTTCCGCAACCTCAGATATTTAACTATGAATACACACCAACACACTCATCCAATTTTCGGGTAATAAGAGAGAATAGCCAAAAATCCCAGAAGCAGCAGCAGTTCCCCCCCTGATCTCTTTCACGCCGATGCCCTATCTCCAATTCCGCACGGTCTCCTCTTATTGAGGGGTCTTTCCAGCAAACGGATAGAATTTTAGGGACAGCGAAAAGAAAGAGCTAAAATCCCAACAGTCGCCTCAAGAACCACCGCAACTTTGGTGCCTGGGTTTCGTTGCCCGGGTGCCTCGCTCTTTGCCTCTCCGGGTTGGGTGGAGAGGGGGAGGGAAAGTAAGCAAGAAAGCCGCACACTCCTACCTTGCCCGCTACTGACAAGCAACCCGAGCAGGTAGAAGGAGAGGAGGAGGCTCATGTTCAGGACGTGACACCGGCGGACAGTTCCAAAGTTATTAAGTCCAGCCCCGGAGAGAGAACCTTCCGCTGCCACGGCCGCCTCTGCTAGCCCGCCGCCGCTCCCGGGTGCCCCAGCCGCCCGCAGCCCGCGCGCTCCTCCTCGCAAAGTGACTGCAAGCTCCGCGCCTTGCCGCACTATATCCAGGCGGCGGCGGCGGCGGCGGCAGCAGCGGCCGCCGCGGCGGCAGCGGAGCTGGCGGGAGGAGGCGGGGGCGGGACGGGGCGGGGAGGCGCGGCCCCGGCGGATCCCTCCGCGCGCTCGCCCAGCCAGCAAGGCACGCGCGGTCCCGGGATTCGTCCGCAGTGGAGCCCAAGCCAGGGGTTCGAGCCCAGGAGTCCCGGGCTCTTCTATAGAATGCCGATGGTGCATGCTCACAAATCGTTTAGGGAACAGGGAAGCTTGGACACACGCAGCCTCTTGCTCTCTCCGCCGTGCAGGTGTGGCCGGGTCGCTGAATGCTGCAGAGGACGAGCCTCAGAGGCACAAGACTGGAGTACTAGGGAAGTATTGACTCTTGGTTCCTACAGAGCTGGGGTGGCAGGGTCTTTGTCTGCCCTGCCCTGATACCCTTAGGACTTTGACACTCCCCTGTAGAGGAGAGCAACAACTGTCTCCTAGAGTGTATGGCCACTGGCCCCTGCTTTAGATGGACCAAGAAATGCTTGCAGAGCTTCTTTAGGTTCCAATTCATTGGGATGAATGGGCTTTCCCCAGAGGGGGCGCTACTGAGGGCGGAGACCTAGGAGGGTCTTGGGTTTTCTATGCACTATCCAGGGTTAGCACTGTGAGGTGACATCTTCCTGTTAGTGTCTGAAGATAGAGGTCCGGGAATGTAAATGTAAGAACTGAGCTGAGGTCCTTTCTCAGGCCAGTCACCTGCAAACCCCATTGTACCCACACCCCTCACCTGAAAGTGTGACTGGAAGAGAAAGCATGGTGACATGAGGACAGGCACCACACAAAGTCTGGGGATGATCACAATTTCCGCTGGTGGAACAGGAACTTATCTTGTCACTTTAATATGACAACTATGACAAGAGACTGATAAGAGCCAGAATCTCTGGCCCCAGGGCCCTTGTCTCTGTCCGGGCTCAGAGTGAGCAGCTGCAGATGACAAAAGGTTCTTTAGTCAACACTTTGTTTTGGCTCCTTAGAGTGATCACCTAACACAGAGATAGAGAGCTCCCTAGTGCTTTTCTTATCAGCAAGCTGGAGACAAAGATTGGGATGGAAACACGCACAGGCTCAGAAACCCAAGCCATGCCCAGAACTGCGTTTAGGGATGACTGGTGTAAGAACAGACAAGGGCTAGGAAAACTACTGGAGACATTATCTATTGTTTGCTCTTCCAAGCTGAAGGATTCACATAGAAGATTAGCTTTCTTGGTATTATGGTAGAGCCTCTGAGGAAGGAGGTAAGGGTAAGCTTTAGGTCTCCAAATGAGTCAGGCCTAAGCTCCTATCCTGAAGTCACTCTGTGTACCTCCCAGCTCCAGAAACTCTTCTGTGCCTTTTATAGTGGAAGGAAGATCTTTGTCCAAAAGCTATGCCTGCATCCTTTATTGTACCTGAGTAGCACCAACGCATTTAATAATCCCATGGTCAGCAATTTTCTAACAAAAGTTGGAAACAGCATGTTTATAGGTGTGAAAAGCAAACAACTAGTGTATATATATATATATATATATATATATATACTATCTTGATTTCCCTAGGGGACTGAAAGAAGGTACACATACATGCACAACCACAGCCAACTCTTACAAAGATCTGCAGATGAAAAATAATCTCTTCTTCTCAAAGCTTTCAGGTTTTCAAATTGACACCTGGATTGGCCAAGTACCTACAGCACATGCACAAACATGCCTGTTCACACACATGAAAAAAGCCATACACTTATTGATGAGAAGATTATTATTCTGCAAAGGTGTGTGTTTTTCTTTTCTTATTATTTGGAGCCAATTTATTGTAAAGCAAATACGTGGACTATGGGAGAGAACAGTTTGATACTCTGTAAAGCAGTTTGAATGCTCGATTTTGTTAAGGTCAGAACAGAGAAAGAAATAGGGAAGCAATGGTCCACCCTCCATTAGTGGAGTTTCTGACTAGGCATCAATAGCTCAAACCTGTTTGTATTTATACTGATGTGTATTGAGAAAGAGAGACAGACAGAGATTTTCTTTTTTCTTTTTGTATGTCAAGTGGTTAGTTCTTGTCAGTGGTAAAGGAACTAAAGCCTTTTGAGGAAAGGCTACTCCATTTGAAACTTTGCCTTGTGGGCAGGTAGGTGTTTCTAGGTTGTTTTAAAAAGCAGGCTAAGCAGGCAAATGGATGAAACTTGAAAATATCATCTTCAGTGAGGTAACTCAGTCACAAAAGAACAAACATGGTATGTACTCACTGATAAGTGGATATTAGCCCAAAAGTTCGGCATACCCAAGGTTCACTTTATAGTACCCGTGGGACTGAGTGTGAGGTCCCAGATGGAGGAGTCGGAGAAGGGACTGAAGGAGCTGAGGG
>CM052713.1:66461527-66507880 GCA_028551405.1 Uromys caudimaculatus | reverse complement strand
TATGTGGCAAAGGAGGGCCTTGTTGGCCATCAGGGAGAGGAGAGGCCCTTGGGCCTGAGGGTGTTAGAGGCCCCAGTAAAGGGGAATGTCAAGGTGGGAAGACAGGAGCAGGTGGGCGGGTGGGTGGGTGGGGGAATACCCTCATAGAGGTGGGGGATGGGGGAGGCGATAGGGGATGGAGGTTTCCAAAATGGAGACCTGGAAAGGGGAAAACACAGGAAATGCAAATAACATACGAAAAGAATAAAATTTAAAAATTAAAAAAAAAAAAAAAAGCAGACTAAGCAAGTGTGAGGAGCAAGCCAGTGAACAGAATTCCTCCATGGCCTCTGCTTCAGTTCTCATCTCCAGGTTCATTCCTTGAGTTCCTGTCCTCATCATCCTTCATGACAGACTACGGTTGAAATGTAAGCCAATAACCCTTTGATTCTGTGCTTGCTCTTGGGCATGGTGCTTCATCACAGCAATCGAAAGTAAGCTACAACAGGATGAAAAAATCGGTTGAACGAAATACTGTCTTTTGGACATCTATGTCGGTGATGTATGATCCTTCCTCAGTTTGGTAGTAATCTTGATAAAGAGGTCAGGAATATACAAAAAAAATCTAATAAATCAGGAAATAAAACAAAAAATATGAAAATGGAATTGCTATTCTTGGTAAAAGATGACAGAGAAGAAGACAGAGAAGGGGAAATCGGGAAATCTTTTCTTTTTCTTTTTCTTTTCGTTTCTTTTCTTTTCTTTTCATTTTGTGTGTGTGTGTGTGTGTGTGTGTGTGTGTGTGTGTGTGTGTGTGTGTGTGTATGTGGGACTGAGATTGTGGATCGAGCTTAGCTCTCACGACAAAGGGGAGGGGGCAGCAGTGTATAAAAACAATAAATTAAATCAAAGGACAAGAGTCATGACGGGATAGGCAGTCATTCCAGGGTCCTGGGCTTGGTCCAAGAGATTTGCGTGTGAGGTAGCATGGGTTGCATCGCCAGTCCTTCTCATTTGACAGCAGGGCCCTCAGGTCTGAGGCTGTAGGGAGGATGTGGTTCTGTGGGAACTGGCTTCAGAACACCCTGACTGTAGGGTGGTGGGAGATCCAAGGAAGTGACCCAAATGCTCTCTAGGGGAGCAATGAAAGGAGGCTCTGGAGGTGTCTGATGATCGCTGTTGTGACGTCATGCTGTAGTTCTCTGCACTTGGGACAGAAGCGCCTCAGTAGGCCACAGATGTATAAAAGGGGGAAATGACCCATGCAATGACGAACACGATCCTGAAGGGGCTTTTTGCAGGATCCCAGATCTTTCTTTTCAGGCAGCATTCATTGTCACAGCATCTGAATCCTTTGGGCAGTTTAAGATGTCACATTTGTGTACAACCTCGTTGGCACTTACTCGTTGGAGACTGGAAAGCAGGTCAAAGATCAAGGTGACTGTGCCCAGGACCCAGGTATCCCACATCCTCCCAAGGGGGCCACTTAGCTTCTGTGTGTCCGGAAATCTTTTCTAAATAGGGTTTTAAGAAGGGCTTCGCCAGGCAGTGGTGGCGCATGCCTTTAATCCCAGCACTTGGGAGGCAGAGGCAGGAGGATTTCTGAGTTCGAGGCCAGCCTGGTCTACAGAGTGAGTTCCAGGACAGCCAGGGCTATACAAAGAAACCCGAAACCTTGTCTCGAAAAACCAAAAAAAAAAAAAAAAAAAAAAAGAAGGAAACTAGAGAGCAGAGGAGAAGCGGAAGCGAAGGCTCACGTTCGGAAAGCATCCGGCAGGCCTAGAACACAGAACAGAGCCTAAAGGACAAAGACAGGAGGGATGGCTCCGTCTGAAAAGTAGTTGCCATGTAGGCAAAGGGACCTGAGTTCTGATTCACACGGTCAATAGAAAAAGCTCCTCCTAGTGGCATGTGCCTGCTGTCCTAGCGCAGTGTGTGTAGGAACAGACAAGTACCTGGAACTCACTAGCCCGTGAGACTTAGCAAACCAGGAATCTCCATAATCAGGGAGAGAACCTGTCTCTAACGAAGAAGCAAAAGGACAGTGGGAAGTTGTGCAGTGAGATGCCCGAAATCAACTTCTGGCCTCCGTAGGTACATGCACAAGTGCTTAAAGACAGATGAACACATACATGCATAGGAACACGCACAGAGAGATTTAAAATAGTGCTTTGCGTACAGCACAAAGTTGAATTTGACTTTGGTAATGGAGGTAGTACTAATTATGCCCAAAACAAACAAACAAAAATTAAAAAAATAAAAACACCTTGGTAATTTCCACCTCATCTACAGCTTAAGATATAGTCAATGTGTGTGAGTGCCAGTGGAGACCAGGAAGAGGGTTGCAGACACCCTGGACATGGTAGAGACAATTGTGAGCCATAGATAGGCAAATACACACACAGACACACACACACAGACACACACACACACACACACACACACATATATATACTTGTTACTTTTATTTTGAGACTGCAATACAATTACATCCTTTCTCCTATTTCTTTTCCCCCTCCAAATGCTCCATATTCCTTTCCTCGTTCTCTTTCATAATCATGGCTTTTGTCACTATTATTACATGGAAATATATTATATTATATATTTCTAAATACAGCAAAAAAGATATACTCAATGGTAGACATTCACCTAGCGAGCACCAGGACCTGGATTCGAATCCCAGTTCACAAAAGGAGAACGTATTTAAAAGTAAATGGCGAGTGTGCCAAGTTCATGCTTAGAGACTGAATTACAAGTCCTCCTGCGGCCCCCTAGCTCACCTGGGGGTTACTAACTCAGGCTTTGGCAGTGTTCTGTATCATCGCCCCAATTATTCTTGCTAAGTGTTCACCAAGCGGGGTGCCACAATTTCTAAAATCTTGAGCTGCTTCTTTCCCCACGGTAACAGCATAGGCCACAAGCACATTCATTTCCCACTGCACTGGAGGAGTGATCTGCTACCATTGCTGGTCAGTTTTCCATCTCCCAACAGATTGACAGTGTAAAGGCAACACCTAAAAGAATTTTCTCTGCACACCATCCCTGTCCTCAGCCAGACAGCGTGCTCCCCTATGATTAAGATAGCATGTGAACCAACATGGTCAAGCCATGCCCACTGTGTATGATACAAACCTCACAGACATGCATCGCTAGCCTTCGTATGACAAAACACTTACCTGTAAGACAAGGTATCAATTTTCTTCCCACCTGAGAAAGATTTCAGGGGCTTTTCATGGCGCTTTAGCTATTTCATTTATAAAAATAAAAACAAGTTGAACAGAACTCAGGAATCTATGAAAATCTGAGTAGTAAGAAACACCAGCAGGACTGGGTGCATGGGTAAATGAGAGCAGATAAATTTGATTTAGAAGAATCAATAAAATGAACATGAAGGAGTAGCAGAGAGATAGAAAGCGATAAGGTGCATGATATGTGGGAATTATCTTCTCAAGGAGTTCTTGCTCTCACATCTGCAATCTGTTTCTGCAAAACACAAGCAGGAATGTAAACTATACAGGGAAACTGGGCTTGAACGGAGCTGTAGACTGTGTAAAGATTGTGTTTATGTTCCTGTCCCTGTCCCTGGTGTTATTTTTGTTTATTCTGTCTGTTGACAGAATTCATATGCGTCAAAATTATACTATTAGGAAATAGGACATTCCATGTGTCCATTTGTATTTTTAAAATGTCACAAACCATTATATCTATTCATTTACTTGTCTAGAAAATTGCCTGTTTGGGTTTTTCTATTACCACAAAAGAGGAAAAATGTGCACTGTGTGTATAGGCAGATAGCCTGAGACCTCTATAAATAGACAATCATGCTTCTGCCTTCCTGTCTCCATTTATGTCACTTTTTCTAATGATCATGTCTTTAAAAATAATTTCTACTTCTGTGTTACAACAGCATCTTGAGATGTTTTACCAGGCTATTTGTGAACATGTGACAGTAGAGCTACAGTGGGTAGATTACGATCTTAACACCTCCGTTTGTAAATGCTGTGATAGCTTAGCCGTTCCTTTTGAAATTAAGAAGAGGAAGAGACAGATTGATGGTCCAAAGGTTCTCTAATCATCACACCTTACATTTTAATTTCTTTTAAGATACATGGGGTCATATTCCTTCATGGTTACTTCGTGTTCCCTCTGGGCAAATAACTTCTCACTTCTCTCTGAAATTATGGAATAATAGCCTATAATTTGTTACTTGCCAGAATAATATTTTCTTAACTCCAAGGGCATGTATTTTTCTTCACCAAGTCATCCTTGGCAAATAGAATGATGGACAAAAATGGAAATGCAACAAAGCCATATCATGTTGTCAGAACAGTTAGTCAATTTCAAGCAGATATTCAGGGAAAAATAGAGGAAACCATTTAGTGTGAGAAAGATCATGATGTGAGCTCTGCATTGTTCAAATATTGATCCGAGCAGTCAGAAGTCATTTTGTTGTCCATGTGTAGTACTGAAATATTTGATGATTGCACAAAGGTTTTCATGTGAAGGTCAGTTAGCACATACTGGGCAGAGATACATCCTTCATCTCAGGTAACGCCTAACATACAATTATAGGTATGGCTGACATAATGTGTTTATCAAATGCATCCTTGAAATGAAATATAATTGATAATTGTACTTTTTAAAAGAATTTGGGAATCGTTTGTTTCTTCTATCAACAAAGCTGCATTTTTGCTGATTTTCAGCTTAGATAATTAACTGTATTATTAGTAACAAGTACATTAGTGGCAGTGAAACAGCTCCTTCCCATAAAACCTCAAAAGAGTAATATTTCACTTCTGAGTCTACTACCATGGTACATTATTATATTACATTAATTCTATTTTAGCACAAAGGATTTAAGTAAACTTTATGTTCTATCATGTTGATACTTATTTTGAGGAAAAATAGCACCCTTTGCCTTCCACAGAAAACAATATTGTCAGTTCTCAGGTTTAATAAACACTTTATAGATTTATTTATTGTTATTTTATGTATATGAAAGTTTTGCCTGCATGTATGTATATGCATCATGTTCATGCCTCATGCCTGTGGATGACAGGAGAGTGTGTGAATTCTCCCGGCACTGAGGTTGCAGATGGTTGTGAGCTACCACACAGCTTTTGAGAACCAAAGCTGTGTCTTCTGCAAGAACCAAAAGTGTTCCTAGCCAGTGAGCTATCATTTCAATCCAAAAGTAAATATTTAAACAGAAATTGTTTTTGTTTTTTTCAACTTTATCAAAAACAAGAAATTCAAAACCTTGGGCGGGGGAGATAATTGGACATAAATTGTCTGTGTAGAATGAATTAAATCAGAAAAATTTATTTGCCCATTTTATTATAAATCAGTTTTCATAGTCCTCAAATTCTTTCATAATAAGCATAAAAAAACTTACAAGTGTCTTCATATAGATCCAGTATAGATCTGTTGAATATTTTGAAATACTTATCATAATGTCTTATAAACACTTCATTTTCAATACTGTAAGTTTCAAGGTTTTATTTGATGAAATTGGTTATATATTAATAGTCTACCCCACATTTGTATTTTAAGACATTATGTATCTTTGTATTTTATTATAAATAACACCATAGCTTGAATGTGTCTGTTCGTACAGTTTTAAAGCATTTTCTTGATGAACTTTTTGAATTAAAAATTTGATAACTTGGACAAAAATGTACTTACAAGTATTCATTTATAAGTATTTGATTCATATTATTCTCTGTCTCTCTCGGCCTCCAACCTGTAGAATAACTGTGCTCTTGGCTAATGCACTAGTACCATGGCTGTCCTGACTGCTCCTTTGCTCCTTACCACGACACTCATGGATTCAACTTCTGAAACTGTGAACAACTCCTTACTAGATATTTTTATAAGTTGCCTGGGTCATGGAGTCCTTTCTAAGCAATAGAAGAATAATATGACAACACTAATTATTGTCTATTTTGGGATTCAGAAACTCACATTTATTAGAGCTAGATACTGAATATTTTTCTGATTGTATCCATAAGATCAAACTTACTTCTTTATTTCCACTACCCATCTATAGAACACAAAGCTAAAAATATCCCTTGCTCCACTACTAACATGAGTAGAGAATGGTCAACGGCTATCAGCAAGGTTTACAGATTAAATCTAATAGTGCTCTGTCATTGGCTGCAGACCTGCTCTTTACTCAAATGTTCTATTTGGATATGGCTGTACTATGCTTCATGAGAAGCCTGAATACAGCATCCTCATCTAACTTCTCAGAATTCAAGCAGAATGAATTACTCAACAAAGAGTGTTACAAGGAGGAAAGGCGAAGAATCACAGTAATAAAAATTATGCCCAATATTCAATAATGGATACCGTCTGTTCACTGCTTATTTCCAATTTTTCCATTTCCACATGGGATCACCTTCCAAGACCCCATTATTTAGTATTATAGGCTTTTAAAAAAATCACTACTAGCTCAAGAAAAAAATTTGTGAAACCATAGTTTATGATTCAGGACTGTTCTAGTCCTCGGGAAACATATGTTGATGTTGGGTTATAGTTTTCTCTTCTCTTCTACTCTTCTCTTCTCTTCTCTTCTCTTCTCTTCTCTTCTCTTCTCTTCTCTTCTCTTCTCTTCTCTTCTCTTCTCTTCTCTTCTCTTCTCTTCTTTGCCTTGCCTTGCCTTGCCTTGCTTTGCTTTGCTTTGCTTTGCTTTGCTTTGCTTTCTTTTATCTGTTTTTAAATTTTGTTAGTAGAGTATGATGCTACTGGTATCTAGAGGGGAGAGAGGAGGAATGCTAAGAAATATCCATGAATGCACAAGAAAGGGTTTGTGAGCAAATAATAATCTACTCCACAATGTTAACTTGAGGAACCTGGGGAGAGGTAGGTTTTGTAAGTTGCATATGCACACATGACTACATCCCTCAGCAAAGAAAATGTTGGTTTGCTTCTTTCTAGAAAAAGTTGTTCCATTTCTCCATAGAATATTTAATTGTGTAACCCTATCTTTTCAGAAGAAAACTTGTGGCTTCAGTATTAATTCATTTTTTTAAGTATTACATGTTTCCAAGAAGTTGTAATCTTCCAATTTAATAATACACTCAATTGAAAGCTTAGGATAATGACTTTAATCCATAAGGTGGAAACAGTTACACAAAGATAATTTAATTAGGTTACAAATGTTTCAGTAAAATGTGTTAATTCCTTACATTCCCACACTGAAACAGCTTCTGCAATGGAATCTATCCAAGAAAGAAAGCGTGTCTGAGTCAAGCTTAAAAATGCAGAAATTGCCAAAAGAAAACAACTATCTTGATATGTACGGTTACAGCCTGCTAGCTGGTGTTATGTGTCCAATCACAAAAATGTTACATATCCAGAGAGCCAAACTACCTTTTTCAGGTGACTTTATCTCAATAGTAAATTGTTGTAGAGACAGAAAACGCATTAAGGAATTGGAAAAGTTGGTTTGCTGTCCAGGGCAAATGTCCATTAAAGACATCTCGATGAGGTAAAAAACAAAGAAATAGGAAGACATGTTTTATTTTCTTCATCTGGATTCCAGTACCTAATAGCACTTAGAGAAGTATAAAGATTCAAACATATTTACTGAGTATGTGAAGTTAATGAAGGAAGCCTAACCACTAAAGAGATACAAAGCAAAGATAAGTTTACTTATATAATTTGTTGCCCTTTGTTTAAATTCAGAATCAAAACAAAATTAAAATTACATTTTATATATCTTTGAAACAAGTTTGTTCTTCTAGCAAGTATTGGTGGTTGGCATTATTATATTACTAAATGGCATGATCCATTATCAGTATACTCAGTGATCTTTCATACGTTAAGTGAAGCACAGGAATAAGTCACATATGCTAATATGTAGGCAATCAAGTTTGTGTTTATTGAACTGAGATGTGTTAGTCTTTTTAAATGTGTCCCCATAAGTGTCTATCTGTTTGGACTACTGGAAATATATCATGAGCTTGTATATATTATTTATTCTTCACTGTTCAGTAGATTTGAAATTCTAACACCAAGACATCAGGAGATATTTAATCATATAATTTGCTTTCTAGATGACAGATGTGTTCTCCAAGTTGTGTCCTTTCCAGATAGAAAGATCAACAGAGCTCTCTGAGGCCTTTTAAAATCCCTAAGTCAAGTCCCTAACATAGAGAATATAACCTTATGACCTTATTACATTTCACATTAAGTGTTCTATCTGATAATTAGTACTTCAATTCGGTTACTGAGGATCAACCCATGGCATTTTGAATGACAACACCATGAGCAGAATCTGTGCATACACCGAGGGAACTGATTCATCTGCTCTCCTTCTTCAGCCTTACCTACCATCTCATTGCTTGTGTTGGATTCTCAATTATGTTATTGACTTTCCATTTTTGTTACTTGTCTTTTTTGTATATAATTTACCAGTCATAATTTGCTCCTTTACATCTGTAGTCTTTCTAGTATCCATTTCTCAGCACTTCGTTTCATATTTCTGATATTTTACAAGAAGCAACATCTTCGTTCTGGTAAGTGGCCCTTATCTGGATCTCTTTATGTTCAATCCCTCCTGATCTGTCGCAGGTAGCTCTATAATACTGGTAGTATACCAATACAAGCTTTCTGGAATAGGAACATATCAGTGTGCGTGTGTTAGCTCCAGCATTTTTATCAAAGGGAAAAGAGCACTCTATAATGAATCTGAGATTCATTTAGCTCATTAGAGCTGAAGTGCCAGCATCTTAAACATATGAGAATCTATTCTTTAAATAGCCCTCAAGTGCAGCACTTGCAGTTAAGGATCAAGTAGTGAGAAACCAGTACAATTTCTACCTCTCGAGTAGGGATGGGGTACATGATAGAGAGGAACCAGGAATATGACAACTTCAGTGAAGCCTGCGACTTAAAAACACACTTTACAGCTTCCCTTATAAAACAAATAATTACACCTAATGTGCCTAGAAATTAGCAAATGGCAATAGTATAGACTGGTTACAAAATATAACTTCAAAATTTATTATCCATATAAGAAAGAAAGTCCACTTTAAGAAAATTTGATTGTTGAAGATACCTTCTATAAATAACAAATAGTGTTTCATGAAAAAATTACAAAAACTACAAAGCAGAAATAAGCTCAATAAATTTGGAAGGCCTAAAGCCATGCCCATTTCAATATTTATGCCTTGATTCCAATTACTCCATTCGTCATTTAGTAGGTTTGTATGATTACATTTTGTATAAGTCTCGTTTACCAGGATTTTTCCATTAAAAGGGCTCAAATGTAGAACAGTAAACTAAACATATATCATCTGCCTCATCTTCACTTGAATTTGCTAGTCATTTAGAAAAAAATATATAGTAGGAAAATTTCACAGATAATGTATGAGCATCTAAAGTTACATATTAAAAGAATTACAAAAATAAACCTAAATGATATGCCCCAATTTCATTTTAAATGTGAAACTGTGCCTTGAATTGTGGATATTAATCTTTGTCTGCTATGGATTGCTAATAATAGAAAACTGCAAGGTTCTTTACCTCAACAGTGTAAGAGATAATTCTGAAATATATATGTATATATGTGTATGTATATGTATATATGTATATGTACATGTACATGTATATGAATACATTGTAGCTGTCTTCAGACACACCAGAGAGGGTATCAGATCCCATTACAGAAGGTTGTGAGCCACCATGTGGTTGCTGGGAATTGAACTCAGGATCTCTGGAAGAGCAGCCAGTGTTCTTAGCCGCTGAGCCATCTCTCCAACCCTATAGTATATTTCTTAAATGAAGGAAAATCTTATAGAAAAGTTTTATCTACTGATGTCAGATCAGCACTTTATCAGTGACTTTGATATCATTATTGCATATTAATAGATTTCTATCATTTTACTTCAGGTTTCAGTTTTAATTACTAGAGAGTTCTTATGCCAATGCCAGGATCTAATTTAAAAGCATAAAACTGAGCCAAGACATCACTGACTAAAGCTCGGTGGCTTAAAAGCTCCCCAAAGACTGCTTGGTTTTTTTTTCTAAATGTATCTGATAAACAAGTAGATGCTTAATAAAGAACAGCTATTTGTAACCAGCTCATTAAGCCAATAGAAAGAAAAAAATTAGAATTAAGTACTGTTTGATTCAAATATGTAAACCAAGGGGCATTATCACACCAGTCATTTAGAGGACAGACCTTTTTCTGTTTTATTTTCAAATCATACCATTAATTTATTCATTGACATTGTGTGCAGTGCATCAGTAGAAATGAAAATTTAAATCTGAAATATGTAAATGTACTAAATTCTTTATTGTGATGGATAAAATATGAGAATAAAGGGCACAGGTTAAAAGCCACTTATAAAAACATTGCCTTGAATATATAGTGTGTATTATATTATCTCTATGTAATATCTACAACTTTAGAAGATGAGATGTGTTATCAGTACATTTAATGGTAAATAAACATCATCATCCAACTTAAGGATGGATTTTTTTTTATGAGAAACATTGTTTTCCTGTTTCGTAGATGTGTCACAGGCAGAGACTCTGGCAGTTGATAAACCCTTGAATTACAGTTTTAGAATTGCAATAAATCTCAAGCTTCTCACTCTCATAAAGATAAGGCATTGTGACTAATTTACTAAATATTCTTAAGGAGACAAAGACATTTTAAAGGGAAATTTGGAAAAGTCAATTTTATACCTTTTGTGTACAATTGACATGCCTGTAGATACTCTCAGAAAGCCACTACATAAGCAAACAGTCTAGATAAGTGAATATAATTAAAAATGTTACCTAACTAGTACACTGAGAGACTTCTGCTCTTGAGATACTGATTTTAATAATACATATGTTTATGTGTGTGTATTGTCTCTGTATGTACATACAAATAATTCTAACTTCACTGGAAAGGGTAAAAGAATTCTTTAAATTCTTCATTGTTTTATATATATATACATATATATATATGTATATATATATATACCCAAAACAAACTCATAATATAATCAATAATTTCAGAAATTTTATTGCCTTTAAATCAATTATTGCAAAGAATATCAATACATTATCAAAAAACTTAAAATATTGCTTAATAAATGTTAATATATAATACATAATAATTAATAGGTATAATAATAACACATTTGGTAAACCCATAATACATTATTATGTGTGTCAGATATATTTACTGATTATACGTATAACGACACATTTAATTTCCCCTAAGTCTTATCACATCTCTAAATTTTAAAATTCATACTAGAATGTTTGTATGCATTAAAAGAACAGTAATTGTCTCTGTCCTAAAATAATACAGACTCTCTTGAGCAACTTAAAAGCAAGAAAATTCTTTTTAAAAAAGTTCTTAAAGAGTCTTGAGAAGAATTCTGAAAACAGCACCTACTTATAGTTCGCAGGTCTGCGTGTTTGTAGGAAATTCTCCTCACAACATTTTGAGTAATTTTCTGAAGTGTTCATGAACCAAATTACCGATCTTCACCGACATGAGCTATTATCCTGACAGAGAGCTTCCCTGTGAATCCTGCAAACACAATTAGAGAAGCACAAGCATAACTTATGCTAAAATGCAACTCTATATTTTGAATATTTTCAGTGGAGAAAGAAGTCTTGATAGCCATCAAATATAATGCTGGTCCTTTGTAGTTTAAACATTCCTAAAATCGTTTGCAGCTAAGGTAAATATGGCGGCGGTGATAATAAACTGACAGAAACTGCTTGGCCTTTTAGTTCTTTTGCTTTGGGAGATGACCACTGGGCTTGCAAAAACTGTCAGTGTTTCTGTTGGTTTGATTTACCTGTTTAATTTGGGTTGCAATTAGGCCCAGTGGGTGGCAATAAGAAGAGCTTTGTGTTCTGACAGCACCTGGTCCACAGTTGGGTTTTCACTAAGTGTTAAACAATAATCTGCAGAAATCAATTTAATAATTCCAAAGGGCCACTGTGTGGTGAAATTAATTATTAGCTGTGAGAATTATTGGGAAATATAGCAGCTTAACAAAGAGCCACTATACTTGGTGTCATCCTGTCCTAAGGGACCTTACCCTGTTAGCTCCTGTTCGCATTTGTTTATTTGTAATAGGGGGGAAACAAAACCATGAACTCCAAAGCGAGTTATGTGCAAATCAGATCAGGAAAGGGCACAGTCTCGGGGCAGCATTGTTTCCGTTTGTTCTTTGAAAGGTTGGCATGGGCCTTTGCAAGGCAGATGCAGCCCTCCAGGCAGTCCATGTGCCATCCACTCGTCGTTCAAACTACACAGCCAATGGAAGTACATGAAGTGCAAGTCCTGGGATCAGACATCTATGTATCTGTTAGACATTTCAGTAAAATCCATAAGTGCTAAGCTTCCGATTGTAGCCCAGAGATGTCAAGTGACTTGCCTGAGACACACATTGTTTGGGTAGCATATTTTACAACGTGTGCTGCTTTCCAGACTCCAAAGTAAGACAATGCACTTTCCTTTTGCAAGTATAAACACAAAACACTGCGCATGAAACTACACTGTGTATGTAGGATGTGACTACATATGTGTGTGAACTCCTTTGTGTGTGCATGCAGGCATCTTGTGCCATAGGGCATGTTAGAAGGCCAGAGAGCACTGATGTTGGTTCTCACCTTCTACTTTCTTTTGAGATATTGAGATAAGATTCTCTCCCTCCCTTCTTTCTTCCCTCTCTGAATTCCTCCCAACCTCCTTCTGTAGCTAAGTCTCTGTCTATGCATCTCTGTGTTCTTCTGTCTCTGTATCTGTTTCTCTCTGCCTCTCTGTCTTATTTTCTCTCTCTTTCTCTCTGTTTCCTTTCTCTCTCTCTCCCTCTCTCCCTCTTTCCCTCTCTCTGCCTCTCTCCCTTTCTCTCTCTCTCTGTCTCTACTCCCCTGCTCCCTCTATCAGTCTAACTGGTATAAAAGTATCCAGGAATCCTTCTTATCTGATTCCCATATTCTTTTGAGAAAAATGAACTTAGAGGTACTCCTAGTATGTGCCTAGTTTTGTGTTGGTTCTGAGTATTAAAACTTGGGTTTTCAGACCCATATGGAAGGTACTGTTACCTATTCAGCTGTCTTCCTAGTCCCTAAAACTACTATACTTAATATACTAATCTTAAAACTAATTTCGTATGATTATCCACAATTATGTTTAATTATATACTATATCAGTATCTAATATGTAAATCAATAAAATTGGTGTTGCTAGTGAGTATATAACTTTAACTTATTCTTACATAAACTTTGGTATTTCAGTATGGTCTTTATCCATTTGTCTTTCTGACTTTCCTATTTTGGGTACCTGCTTGATGAAATTTCTATGATATATTTTTCCAGAGTTTTGTTCTCACTATCTAGAGTTTCTAATTGTCCTATTTCTCCAAAAACTTTATTTTAACACATAAAATATCAAAATGAGAGTAGAATCAGCATATATATTAACAAAAGAATTTTACAAAGTTCCTAGGGTGACAGATTCAGTGTATCATACTTGAATATATAATGCAATATAAGAAAGTTTGTCACATCACTTTTCCTGTGGATGTAAGGTTAATGTGTATATCTTTTCACTCTGGATATACAAGGGTGCAACAGACCAAAGAAAGAATTATGCCCCATTGTAGTTATGGAATGAGTTCATTGATGTTAGTTACAGGAGCAAAGGTTATTCAGAGGCTACATCACTAAAGAGTCTGACTTACTGCATCAATGTATGGGTGGGTGTAAAAGCTCTACCAGTAAAAAGCTGCAGTGGATAACATTGTGGCTGCTTCAGGACTTTCCCCCAAGTCAAATTTTGAGCCCTGCATAATTTAAGGAAGAAGGACTTATAGCGCAGTGCCTATGTCCTTGCTATGAGAGAATATTAATATACCTCATAGGCTGTGGGTCTTGTTGAATTATCACATTCGATTTACCTCAAGATATCAGTGGTGTTTTCAACCCAGAGAAAACTATTAAGGATTTGAGCATGTTTTAATGAGACTATGAAGCAAATGAAATAATCAAAAACAAATCCTCGTCTCAGTTTTTCAAGTCTCTACAGGGAAAGCATGAAGACTTGGGATTGATCTGCAGCATACATATAAAACTCAGGAATAGGTTTGCACTGGTCACCATAGTGCTATACTGGACAATTGATAAGGAGGGTCACTTACACAATAAGTGAGGAAAGACACCTGACATCAACCTGTGACCTTTACTTGTGACCTCTATCCAAAGACACACATGCAAAACCCCATACTAAGAGTACATTGAACATACACACACACACAAACACACATGCACACATGTACCACACACACACATACTACATATTCAACACCATACAATACACACAAAAATTCTTAGTGACACTTCTTACATTCCATTTGTCACATACTGCAGTTTCTTGACAGTTTGTGTTGGTCTCTATGCTATAGATAACACTTTGGAATAAACAGCTGAATGCAATTTTATAATATGGAATAGAATAGAAATATAACATTTGAATATTGCATAAAGCAAAAGTATTACCCACTTAGAAGCAATAATGCATTTAGTTTCAATTTATTTTTTCCTTTATTCTACTAGATACACTTTCCTTATATCTTCTTGAAATGAGAACTAAATATAATTATATAGATGTCTATACTCTTTCTATTCTAAATATCAACATATTTGAATTACGTACATCTTTCTTTAAATCTAGTTTGCTATTACATGAATAATTTCAGAGAACTTTTTAATGTAACACACTTCAATGTGCTTTATATTGTAGGTTTTGAACTTACATGGTGTAGTTTGTATTCAGATTCCTTTACAGAAGGTTTAAGAATTTTATCTCTGAAATTTACAGATTAGTTGTATTGGAAATTCACAATTCTAAAATACTGAAGCTTATGCTGGAAATGCATGAATGTAGTATCCTGATGGAACAGACAGATTCACAGACTCAAGACACAGTATTCAACATTCCCGATGAGTATTGTTTCAGGAAAGGTAGAAAAAGAACAGGCTTTGGCCAATACCGAGTTAGTATACAGCATGGTAGGCCCATTTATCTCTGCCTCAGTGATATTAATTTTATAAAAGTTAGGGAAGACTTTTATTGCTATGTTTCTGTCTCTCACATCTGGAGAAGTTTGTGGGAATTCAAAATTGAATTCTTACTCTGGGTCTTTACTTGGCAGTTGTGGCCTACGGTGAGTTTATCATTGTTACTCAAAGGGAGGGGACAAAGGCTAAACAAAATAAAGTCTGAAAGTCTCTGTAATTGCTTTCAAAATGTTCTATGCAAATTCTTATTTAAAAAAAACAAACAATTTGAACATAGAAACTTGGCATTTTTAATGTAGTGTCAGGTAGCTGTCCAACCAACAGAGCAATATAGCAATTTGAGTTCGTAGGCCTAAGAGAACAGTCCATTTAAGCATCAAAGAACAGAGGTTGGAGAGGAAGGCATTTAAAAGATTGTTTCATCATTTGGAGTCAGCTACTATCCACAGTACTTATCTCTGCAAATGTCTCAGGATGGTGTTGTGCCAGCCAGCACTCCAGCCTTGTTTGCAGTGCTAACACAGTTCTCCAAGTACACTGCTCTCTCTAAAGAAAGATGGCTGTCATAAGAAAAGAGAAAGTCTATTAGAACCCAATTCTATTCTCCCCATGGGAAATCTGTGTTTATTTTCTCACTAGTCTATATAACAGACAAAGCTTAATACAGAAAACACTTCATTTTTACAGATAATATACTCAATTTTTTTTAAAAAAGAAAGGTGATTCTTTTGCTTTTTTAACAAGGTTCATGAAAAGCAAAGCTATACTACAAAATAGCATTGGCATTCAATTTCGGTCTTAGTGAGGTACACTAAGATCTGCTTTTATATCTGTTTTTATTTTATTTTTAATCCTTGACTAGAAATTTCTATTATTTGAAAATGCTTTTGACTCTGTGATTTCTGTCACATATACTTTCTACAGGTTTTATAAAAGAGAAAAATAACATTTCAGCATCATTTGATAGAACTATAATATTATTAATAATAAAAGATATGTTGAAGCCAGGCAGTGGTGGTGCACGCCTTTAATCCCAGCACTTGGGAGGCAGAGGCAGGCAGATTTCTGAGTTCGAGGCCAGCCTGGTCTACAGAGTGAGTTCCAGGACAGCCAGGGCTACACAGAGAAACCCTGTCTCAAAAAAACCAAAAAAAAAAAAAAAAAAAAAAAAAAAAAAAAAAAAAAAAATATATATATATATATATATATATATATATATTGAAATTTACAAACACATAAGACACATAAATATATTACACATCTCATATATTTATGTATGTATTCATATTTATCTAGCTAGCCAGCTGGAATAGAGTTAACTACAATTTTGTATCAACCATTCAGTTCTAATCTACGATGGAATTCGGGAAGACATTTTTGCACATTTTGCCAAGGGAAAGTCAGAGAATAATTTTTTTCAAAATAAAACAGCAAGGAAAAACTAGTCTAAAAGATTTTGCAAATTGTTTTGTCCTAGTTCTTCTAAACTACATTTCTTAAAAAATAGAGTGCTTAAACTAAAAAGTCAAATATATCTGTGTTTTCAAAATCTAGCTGAAGGATCTTTTTTTTTTAGCTACTGAATGATAGTATAATGACTATTTTATTTATTTTCTTTAATTTTTTATGATTTTATGTTCCAAGAATATTGTAATGTTCATGTATAATCTCCACAGAGGAAACATATAGTCTTAATTTTAATATGCATTTATAATATTGGTATATATTTAAACCACTCTAAAGATTTCATTTCTTGGAGATGAGATTACAGCTCAGAGACAGATAGTGACGCCAAAGGAGGTGTTAGGAGAAGGACTGAAGGAGCTGAAGGCCTTTGCAATCCCATAGGAAGAACAATGATATCAATGAACCAGAGCCCCCAGAGCTCCCAGGGACTAACCACCAACCAAAGAGTGCACATGGAGGGACCCATGGCTCCAGCTGCATTTGTATCAGAGGTTTGTCTTGTCTGGCATCAGTGGGAGGGAAAGCCCTTGGTCCTGTGAAGGCTCGATGCCCCAGTATAGGGAAATGCTAGGGCAGTGAGGGGCCGTGAGTGGGTGGGCACCTTCACACAAGCAGGGGGAAGAGGATGGAATAGGGGGTTTGTGGAGGGGAAACTGGGAAGGGGCTAACAATTGAAATGTAAATAAATAAAATAACCAATAAAAAAGAAAAACAGAAAAGAAAAGAAAGAAAAGAGAGGAGAGGAAAGGAGAGGAGAGAAGAGAAGAGAAGGGAAGAGAAGGGAAGAGAAAAGAAGAGAAACTGTCTTCTAGCTTTATACCCACTGGCGAACCCACCAGACTCTACTAAATAGCTCCAAACTAATGATCACCGAAGGCCCTAACTACCTGTCCAGAACACTTAGGGGGATGAGCGGATTGACAAGTGCAGTAGCAAATTGGGGAGTGAGAGTCGGCATTTGCATTGTATTTGTGTGCACAACTACTAATGGCAAAATTAATTGGAAAAAGAAAAGAACATTGTGTGGATGAAATCCTGATGTGAATGAGTTTTTAAGGAATGAGAATTAAAGACTTAGAGAGTTTGCATTTTAAGAACTCCTATGAGAATTTCTCTTGTAAACGACAGCAATTAAGTCCAGCGTGTTTTTGTTCGTTTTCCTTTGTGAAGTTCTGTGATCTAAACCAGAGGCTTTGTATAAACTATCTGTCTCTGAGATGTAGCTGAAGGATCTTAACTAACACCAGTATCTATATGTTATTCAGCAGCTTCATTTACATTTCTAATAGTTTGTATTTAGTCCATGGTCAATCTCATAATTATGAAGTTAGTATGTTTATTTAGATATTGTTTTCTTCTTCAAAGAGCATATTATTGCTAAGTCTAAAAAGTGTTTAAAAGATGTCAAAAATGCATCCTAAGATAAATATATATTTCAAGCACAGATCAAAATATACGTGGAAACCATGACCACTGGAAAAAAGTAAAATTGACATTGACCTTTAAGACTGAGGTCCTGCAAAGCAAATGGGACAAAAAGTAAAATTAATCTGCAGTTTTTATTGCTATTACAGAATACTTCCGTTGTGTAAATGGACTACAACTGATTGCATCTGAGGCCCTCTCATGAAGGAACACATCCTGGACTTTAGGTTTTTATTGCATACAAATATATGCTTACGTCAAAAGCGTTTTAGTGGTAATTATCCTTTTCCATATTTTTTTCTCTATCCCGACCTCCCAGTCCCAATAACATTTACTCCTTCATGTTCAATTGCTTCCTTTAACCTTTAATATCACTGTGCTCTGCCTCTTCTCCCTTAGACGCTGGTTGCCTGTAGCTTCTTACTAAATTCTTGAATTTTACAGGTATTTGAAGTGAAAAATCAAACATCTGAGGGTTCAAAACTATCATCCATACATGAGAGAAATTATGGGGCATTTGTCTTCCTACATATGGGTTTTTTCACCCAGAATGATTTTTCTAGATTCATTTATTTGCCTATTTCACTTTTTAAACAGTTGAATATCCACCGCGGATATTCAGCATTCCATTGTGGAAACGCACCACCTCTGATTGGATTCGAGACTCACTCCATGAGATGCGATACAGACCCAACAGTAGTAACATGGTCAAGCACCTGGGACTAGTTAGGTCCGAGGTCTAGGGAAGTAACTAATTCTATTATTTTGCTAAATAAATAAAATATTAAAATGCTTTCTAATGATTTACTAGTAAAACCTTAGATCACTGCACTGCTCAACTCTGATATGAGGAGAGCTTCTCCTTGCTGTAGGTGGTAATTAGTATAGAGACCTTGAAATGGTCAACATGCAATGAATAGGAGATGGTGTCATTCTTATATCCTTCAAAGCTCAGGTATCTTTGAGAGAGTGTAGATAAAAATGTTGTAAATGAGATGTGATGAATAACTGGAAAGAGCTTTTTGCTATTTTGGTTTGTTTTCTGGACAGAACAGAGGAATTTCACAGACAAACTCATAGTCATTTGTGCAAACTCAAACCAGACAAAGTCTAATCATTGTAACGGGAAGATGGGGACAAAATTCTCATCAGTAGCTGAGTTGCTATTGCCATTCGATAGCTGGTGGAAGGGAAAAAAGTCAGTTTTATTTAATGTGATCATTTAACAGGGGGGCCATAAGCAAAGGCAGGCTGTACTACCATGAATAGTTGGGGAGTAAGAAATAAACGAACTTGATGGGGAAAATGTATAAAAAAATTCAGTTGGGTGAGTAGAGAGAGAAAGTTGTAGAAGTGTTTTGGGAAAAGAGTAAATGGTCGTCAGAACACATTGAATAAAAATCTCAAAAAGTTTCTAAAAAGTGTTGTTTTGAGATATATAAAATATTTGTGATTATATGAACATAACCAATATAAACTAACATACTTTATAGAAGGATAGACACTTTATACTAACAATATTTCTGTAATTGCATCTAAATAAAATATATTTATAGTTACATACATATGCACAGAGAAGAAAGACTTCAACACTGTATACCTAGCAAATGTAGATAGATAAGCGTTTCTTAGTTAGTAAATGCATAAGTATTATTAGAACAATGGAAGTAACAAAGCTTTATTTTTATTACCAAGTACTATATAATATAAACGTGTACTTTGAATAAAATATATTTCTATTTCTATTGCTTACAGTACTGAATTATTATTAAAATGAAGAACTAACTCAAAGACATTATACAATAAAGCCAAGTAGTTTTAAATAAATATATGTACCAATAAAGTTAGTCAAGAAAGCAAAGTAAAATATAAAAAGAAAATATTATGAAATAAATTACAGTCTTAGTTTGTGTGTTACCCTAAATTATTTAATTTAATTCTATGATGTTAAATGGCTTCAACAACCTGTAACTGTTATCTTTCACTTACTAAATTTTTCTACATATAAATGAAATTTCATTTGCTGTAAGGTACAAATATTGGTTTGTTAAATGCCGTGTAGGTTTTATACTTTAAAAAATTTACTCGATGGGGTAATGATTCTATTTTGCTACTTTATTGAGTACACATACAAGTAGTGACACTTTAGAAGTGCAATCATATTCCTAAATAGTTTAAAGATTGGCAAAATTACTGGGAACCATTCCTGCATTACAGTTGCTTATGTCCTCAGTTTTATTAAACATGTCTCTAGTATTAAAAATCTACTGGAAGATCCATCATTTCCTCTTTTCAAATTCATGCTAGCGTTTACAGAAGGCAAAATAAAGATATGTTATTCTTGGTTTCTGTTACTTCTTACTGCAGCAGCTGAATGTTCTTAGACATTGATTTTCTTTCTTTCTTTCTGCTGTGTAGTTCAGCTGCTGTAAATGAAACTAAGCAGACAGCAGAGGGAGCCCAAGCTTCCAGCCTTGTTCACAGGAGCCTAGTGACATCATCAAGCATGCTAAGTCAGAAAGCGCACTTACTGAGCTGATTGAAGCAGTGTTTCAAAGTAAACTTCAGTATGGGTTTCACTATTTACTACTGATTCCATCAACTACTTTGAATGTTTTTTTAAAAACATAAAAGCACTGTCAATATCTACAACTGTATCTTGAAAGAAAAAAGAATGTGAGAGAGAACGAGGAGTCCTTTCCAGTTTTGTGCGTTCTGTGCTTGGAGATCACACCCTGTGGTCCTCTTCTTTATAGGGACATGCTCATGGCCATCGCCACAGTTGGTCAGCACCAGCATCTTACAAATGGCAAAAACCTTTTCTCAGCCACTCTGCCGTTTGTTTCTTCATGATGAACTGGAGTGAAGCCAATGAAGCTTAAAACTTTGTCTTTGGAAAACTACAAAAATCATTTAGTTTCAACAGCCCAATCATATACGATGCAGCTATGTCACTAAAGAAGCACAGTCCATAGACACCCGAGAAGGAAAGTTTGTGTCCGGTCTAAATTTGCTAGTGATATATTAATGTGCCTTTGAAGAATACAAAGAACAACTTTCCTTTTATAGCATCATAAACTGCTTGTGAATCACATATTTTATATTTATAATTTTATATGAGATTACATTCTTTTGTCATAAAAATTTAATGCTATTGTTTGAATTTTCTGGTATAGTCTCTTATAGCAAAAAAAAAAATTCTCTATTTTGTAAGAGTAGAAGAAATTTTTCAGCATTTTGGTAATCCCTAATTAAGCCATGAAGTTGTCATAATTCCTTTTGAAAATTTATGGTAAAGTTATCATGCAAATGTTAACTACTATTGTTAAATTTTCATTTAAAAAATAAATTGCAGGTGATTTTTAAGCAGTATATTTGTAGAAATAATTATGCCTTTATTCATGGCTTTGTATAATATATACCTCTAGCTGAAACCTTCTTAACCAATGTTTCTTCTGTTAATTTTATTTATTGATACTGTCTTCATTTCTGAAACTCCTTTTACTGACACTACTTCCTCTAGTAATATGACAAGTTTCTGACATCATTGGCATTCCCTGCCTTCACTTTAACCTCTTTAACCTCTGAGGGAGAATGTGTGTGTGTGTGTGTGTGTGTGTGTGTGTGTGTGTGTGTGTGTGTGTATGTATATATGTAAACATACATATATAGTGTATATTTGTATGTATGTATGCATATGTATGTATATACTCTAGTATACATTTCACTTATATGTAGTAGTTATTATATTAAAAACACAGTACTTTAAAGAATTTTTTATTTCATTTCACTATTATAACTGTCACACACAAGAGTTTATTTAAGTTTAAGATATTACTTTTTGACCATACATGCAATAAAAATAATGCCTCATAATGACAGGATTATCTACATTGACTTTGTCATGTCACAGAAATTTGTATATATTCATCTAAGAACACTAAATGCAGTTTTACTATGAGATAGTATACATAAAATATGTGTTCTTAGGATTAATCTTTTTAGATATCCAAATACAAGTTTAAAATATTATCATACTTTATTTGAGGTAGGGCGGCACTTGGTGCCCCCATTCCTCTCCTGTGTGCTGGGGTTTTGTCTAGCTTGAACTATGTAGGCCGTGTACATGCCTCAGTCTCTAGGAATATATATGTTCATCTTCCCTATTGTGTCTAGATGATGCTGTCTCTTTAGAATATCTACCTCCTCTGATTCTAAAATGCTTACAATCTTCCATCTCCTATCCACATAGTTCTCTGAACAATGAAAGGAGGTGTGATGGAATAGGAAAAATACATTGTTGTTTCCAATGCAGTGACATTTGACGTACATACCATGCTCTAGGACAGACCTCATGCCGAGGGGGAGTTGGCTAATGCAAATAGAGCTCCATGCATTTTAGTGGGTTCATTGTTGCTGCTGCTGCTGGTGGTGGTGGTGGTTGATTGGTTGGTTGGTTGGTTGGTTGCTTGGTTGGTTGATTATTTGGTTGGTTGGTTGATTGGTTGATTATTTGTTTGGTTGTTTGTTTGGTTGGTTGATTGGTTGGTTGGTCAATTAGTTGGTTCGTTGGTTGCTGTTGGTTTAAGTTTCCATTTTTTGTTATTTGAAGTTAAGTAGGTAGGGATGAAGCAGGCTATGTGAGAATCTGAGATTGCAGGATATTATGGTAAAAAATATACTGTATGAATCATAAAATATAATCACATTTTCCTAAGAAAATATCAGGTAGTCATGTGTTCTTCTATTTCATTGGGCTGAAGGACAAATGGATCAAAGCTCTGAATACAAATAATGGAGAAGGGTGAAGTATGACTTAGTAGTTGAGAGAGCATACTTCTCTAGAAGAGGACCAGAGTTAACGTCCCAACACCCACATCTGGGAGCCACCCATAGCTCCATCTCCAGGAGCACTATGCTTCTTTTCTGGCCTCTGCAGGCACTGCACACATATTCAAAAACCTAACCCCCACACATACATACATACACATACATATATGTATAACTAACTTAAAAATAAAATCTTAAAGAATGGAAAGGGGTTCATAAAGAGTTAGGGATTTTGTCATGTGAACTGGTACCACATATAAAATGTGCTCTTTTCTCTTAAGTTTTATATATTTTTATTTTCAATGTCTTTGAGAAATTCTAAATGTGCTATGCATCTCCTGAAATTACTGTCAGAATACAATGGATAATTTCCATGAATGTCTTGACACACCATATTCCACAACAGTCTTTGGATAAATATACCTGTAAGCTTTTCTTAGATAACTGTAATCTCATTGGCAATAAGTTTTCACCTTCATGATCATTATTCTGTTCAGAATTCTGCACTGGTCTTCTGTTAAAATAACTTATGGAGAGGAAGGTAGATACATGATATGTAAATATCACATATAGGTCTATGACAGATAATAGGTAGGTAGACAGATATTATTGAAGTTATAGTCACACTAAAGAAGACACTACACATCAGTCAAAAATATGCTTTGCTTTCTCCATTCCTCACATCTCTTGAAAACATTTTGTGCTAGCCTTGATAATTAGGAAATATTGAAACAGTAAATCTGTCTATACTCTGACAAAATACATTCTATGCTATCTAGAGTCTTTATGAGTGAGTACTAACAACCTATGTGCCAATATCCATTTATTCACTCCACTCTTCTGCCTGCCTCTCCTGATCCCAGTCATCCTCCCAGAGCCCTACACAGATTCCCTTCTGGATCCTGAGGCTTCACTCTCCATCCCAACACAGCTTTAAGTAAACAGAAGAGCATCAGAAAGGTTTCTTTCTACACTTTACTCATTCTCAGTAGATATCTCTAGTCTGGATGTGAGAGTTAGCCAGCCACAGTAGAGAGTTTGTCTGGTGCGTCACATACTAGTTAGCATAGGGGTCACACAGCCAGATTTATATCTGAGTAATCCCTTTCTCTTCTCTAGACCCCTGTCCTTGTGTATTCCAGCAGAATGAGTCATCATTTTCAAATTGCTTATGTTGGATTTAAAATTCTATTATAAATTATTCATTGACATGTCAGAAGATGGATACAAACAGACTTACTAGTTTATGTTGGTAGTATGTGCCTCGGTTATTTAAAATACTTAAATTAACATATTTCTATCAAGCTCTCATGGTGTTAGAAACAGAGTCAAAATAAAATACTATAATTTTCTTAAATTAACCAGAAAAAAGTACAAGGCACATGGTCAGCCTGTGATGAATGTGGAAAATAGATAGTAGCATTAATAAACTAACAAAATTGTATCCACATAGCATGAACATAAAAATACAACATATTATTTTCTTTGAAAATATGATTACACTGATATACTGCTGGATAGTATAGAGATAGCAAGATATCTCAGGGCTCAGGAAACCCTACAGAAAAAAAAGTGGAAAAATTTTAAGAGCCAGAGGGGATAGAGGACACTAGAGAAACAAATCCTTCTAGGCATAGCATGGCCAAAATACATATGACCCCATGGAGACAGTCGAAGCACAAACACATCTAGTTTAGATAGGCTTCCAGCACTGAGAGGGGAAGTGGACAGAAATCTCTGTCCCTAACCCAGGAGCTCTCTCCAACAGACAGCCACTTTCAATGTTAGAAAAGTTTTCTTTAATCGAGTATCACTCTTAATGTACAAACTACTCTTATGGGCAGAATACAAGCCCAGCATTGAATGGCCAACACAAACAATCCCAATGATTTTGCAAGTGGTTTTTTAGCTTTTTTTGTTGTTTGTTTGTATGTTTTACCTTGCAGGTCTTTTGAGTAAATACTGTCCTTTTCAGTCATATATTTTCATAGGAATTCTGTGTGTCCAAATGTGTGTGTCCTTGTGCCAAGGCGATGTGGATTTCTTGATTCTTGCCTTTCCTCCCACTGCACTGGCTAATTTTTTCTGTTTATATGTGTGTTTTGTCTTATTCTGGCTTTTAAAAAGTTTTATATTATCTTACATTATTACTATTATTGTTTTTATGTACCTGCTTATATTCTAAGGAGAGAAAGAAAGAAACTATGTAGATTTGAGTGCGTGGGGAAGTGGAGAGAACCAGAGAATAGATAGGAGAGGGGAGATTCTGATCAGAATATATTGTATGAAAAGAAAATCCATTTTAAATTTTAAAATCTAAAATTGTAAGAAGCTATTTCTACATTAATCCTTATGCCTAATTAATGAGATGGAGACCATTTCAAAGACTCTGAGCTATATGCATCAGGCAGAATAAAAATTGACTCTTTAATTTGAATATGATTTTGATTATATTTTTGTGCTCTAACCGGTTTTCATAACACATTGCAATCTCCTGGTAGGACCTTTCTCTGGCTTCATGCCATTGATATGGCACATTTGCTGGGTAATGATTTAGTGGTGTGGCATTCAGATAGAGTGAAGGAGCTACATTTGCAATTCCAGCATGCACATGCTGTGTTGGGAAGTGTCCTTTGATGCATCTCTTCTCTCAGTCATCCACACAGAACAGGTGGTTGCCATGGGAAAGATGACACTAAAGGGAGGCAGGCTTTGTCAGTGCCTGGTGATTGTATAAGGCTCTGCGGGTCAACAAGAATGAAGAGTTTTGTGCTTTCGTTTACAGTGCAAATCCTAGAACTGTTTATAGGAGACAACTTGGCAGAACCTGCTTTTGTGATCCATCTCCCCAGCACCTTAGAAATATTTAACCAACTTTCCCACATAATGGAGAAAATACATGCAAAAATGTACCATCAAAAGTTGTTAATATTAAACTGCTCAATGAATTACCGATCTAAAGTCATAATATGAAAATAAAATATAGGCTTTTTCCCTCTCTTCATGACTTCCAGTGAGTTTCGCCATGCTTTACAGAATACATAAATGAAGAAGTTTGTCAAGAAATAGGAAATTAATTTCCTTGTTGATTTATCATATTTTAATTCTTTAGAAAGATGAATTATACAAATTTTGATACTCAGTGAATTATTGCTTATAAGAAGGAACAGAAAAATAGAATATGTACAAGCCATCTATTAATAATATAAACATTTTTAAAAATATATTTAGCTTAACATTTGAATGTCTGGAATTTATATGCAGTTTTCCTTCAACAATGTATGTTTTTAAAATATGTTATTTAGGGCAGCCCTAGAATGGTTCATAAGGTAAGAACATTTATTGATCTTGCAGAGATCCTGGGTTCAGTTCTTAGCAGCCTCATTTGTGCCTCAAAGTCATCCACTGATCCAAAGCCACGAATCCTTCTAACCTCTGGAGGCATCATGCAAGCACATGGTACATACTCATACACACAAAATATGATGATAAAAGGTAAATATCTAATTTTATTTTAAACAATGCTTAAAGAGTTCTAAATACCATAAAGTTGGATCCATAAATTGAAGATTTTAGATGACATATAAATATATACATCTTTTGTTGAAAAACACTCGTCTTGCAATAAAACATTATTGAAAATATTTCTGATGTAATTCAAAAAAAGAAATTCTTACTCAATCATATCATATAATACTGGTTCATATCTTTGAGTGAGCATCTATATTTCAGTAGAAAAATACATATACATATGTAAACAATACAAAATAGGCAAAGAACAAGGAAGAAATACTAAACTCAGCCTGGAGTGGGCATTGCAACAGCTGAGGCCTTTTAAGACATCCTTGTTGAGTAGCTCCAAAGGAGAATGCAAACCCAACTTAAATATTCATCTCCGGATGCAGTCAGTCTCTACAGCTGTACTTGTAGACAAGTAAGCATTAGGTTAGGCTGTTTGAGCACTAGGTATTGAATCTGAACGACTTCTCATGGAGCTCTTTGTTTATCCTGGTACCATGATCAAGGACACATAACAGAAGTCCTGTTCCTCTGAGTGACTCGTCCTACAAACCCGAGAATAAAGCTGAACAAGGAAGCAATTGATATCTTCTTTTTAAAATTTAGATCTATGTAAATGATACAAATTTATATGAGAATAATAGGAAGTTACAGGATAAAATTAAGAGAGCTAAGAGATGAATGTAAATGTAATATTTAAATATGTACATATATATACATGAAATGGACATATATGTGTGTGAATGTGTATTATATAGAAAACAGCAAGAAATCCTGCCAAATATGTAAAAATAGAGTTTAGATTATAGTTTGAGATTATTCAAGTAATATCAATATATATTTTTATGCAAATGTACTATACATTTAATTATGAAAATGACATATATTTTAGTATACTTTTTATATTTCTTCATGATTTCCATTGTCATGATTAAGCTTGTAGTCTCAAAAGTCAACAAAAATATGAAGATAGTTTTGATAGAATTTTCCAAGGCTTACTTCCAGTGAAAATGAGGACACCTTTGGGATTTAGGTACTGACTTAAAGAAAGTTGGAGTTTTGGTTGTCTAAAGCATGTTCTTATAAGCTATTTCAGACTAGTCATGCAGTTGTCTAATAACTGCAATTATTAAGTAATTGATTAAAAGCTAAAATCTGCTTATAACATGCAAATTAAATGTAGATGTTAAGATGGACTTTCTCTTCTACACTGTGCATAGCCTACATATGTATGAAATTAAGTTTATTTGATTTACATATTCCTGCTGTTGTTTGCCTATAATTGGATGCTGGATTGAACAAGTTAGTTATTAAGGTGTTAATTTATGTCCATTATATATTTTTCCTAAAACAATTCATTATTATTAAAAGTCATCTGTGAATTAAATGAAGACCTCTTTTACTGTTATGTTAGAGCCATATAACAAGTACAAGTTTACTCATTTTTAGTTTAATTTAATTTTTAAGTTAGCATACAAAGTAGCAGGTCTATTTATGACAATTTATGGATACTTAATTTTGGATAATACTCCTTCCTCCATGACAAGTCGAAATTCAAATAATGTAATATATGTAAAAAATACTTTACTGTATTTAAAATCCATTTGAAACATAACATAGTTGATACAACAACAAACCAAAAATCTATAAGAAATAACACTTGAGAAAACATCAGTGTCTCTACTGAAATGCAAGTTAAAAGCCTCATTTTCTGCAGGTGGATTCAAGTATATTATAAAAAAAAGAAATAAAGTAACAAGAGATGCTGATCAGAGATTGGAAAACAGATCATTCCAGAAGTGAGGCATTGTTTTAAAAATCAGCCGTATCACAGGAAGACAAGCACAGCTGTCAACCCTGAGAGTATTTTGCTTGATAAAATAATATAGTTGTCAGAGAAAATTGGGAACATAATTTTCCTACCATGCAACTTGTTCCTTAAATGACTGGGTAGAAAACTAAATCTACAAGGTCAGCCATTGTAGAAGGACATGAAAGACAGCTCTTTGGATAGGAGCTGTCCAGAAGAATGAAGACAAATGATAACAAGTGAAGAATCCACCATGGGCAGAGCTGACAAGTTTGATGTGTCAATGACCCGCATCAGATCCAATTGTAGAAAGCGGGACATGAGCAATGTGAAAAGCAGAATACTCAACAGGATAAACAACAGAAACCATAGAAAAACCTTGAGTCTCTAATTCTAAGGTCTCTATTTTTCAAACACTCGGTAAGTCGATTATTGAGCCATGATTTCAATAAACTACTGTAACTGTTAGATTGCAGTTAGGCTCTTCCCTGTAACAGTGGAGAAAACAAAGTGTCGACAGTGACCGAAGAAAAGGTTTAGTTTATCATGTAATACATATAACAAAAATGAATGTCACATATTCACAGTTTATATGATTGTGAACCAATATAAAATAGAATAATCACAATAACTTTTCTAGTGGCATTAATCTGCACCCAACAAAAAAGCTTAAATTTTATCGATATTTGAAATCAAACACACACACACATGCACATGCACACACACACAAACGCTGCCCATTTGACTATTTCTGTATTCACAACATTTTATTGTATGTTATACAATATATATTCTTATTACCATGGCACAAAGCTAACAATACTGAAGTTACTCTGCAGTCTTCAATGTATTATGTTTTGGCAGAATCTCAAGGTATGAAAACATTAGTAATCCCTATTAGTTATATAGATAGCATTCTCTTTGTTATTTTCATAGTTTCATAGAATTCTTTTTTTTTGAATAATTTTTGTAAATGTTTTTTAATTAAATTAACTTTCTCTGTGTCTTCTTTTCTTTACATTTCTTGTTTGGCCTTCTAATTCAAGATTACCCTCATTTTATCTTCTAATCCATATGTAATAGAAAGTAAATCATACTTCGTTTGTGTGACTAGCTTATTTACCTTAATATGATGATCTCTGAGTCCACTAAATTAACTTCACATATTTGATAAGTACAGCATTGTGAATATATATTATATAGTTTTGTAGTGATAAAAGCTTGGCTGGCTTCATGTATATTGTGAATAATTATGTGATAAAGAAATGTATGTTGGAAATGCTTGTATTACATTAACTTCCTTCATTTTTATTATTAAGAGATAACTAGCTAGAATATGGTAGTTTTCTATTTTTAAAGCAGTCTCCACACAATTTCCTATAGTAACTTTAGTACATGCTATTCCAAAAACATTATGTGAAGGATACTTTTTTTATTGGATATTTTCTTTATTTACATTTCAAATGTTATCCCCTTTCCCAGTTTCCCCCCCTTCCCGGAAACCACCTATCCCATCCTCACTCCCCCTGCTTCTATGAGGGTGTTCCTTTACCTACCCACCCACTCCTGCCTCCTCACACTTGAATTCCCCTACACTGGGGCATCTATCAAGCCTTCATAGGACCAAGGACCTCTCTTCCCATTGATACCTGACAAGGCCATGGCTGGAGCCATGGGTCCCTCCATGTGTATTCTTTGGTTGGTGGTTTAGTCCCTGGGAGCTCTCTGGTTGGTTGATATTGTTGTTCTTCCTATGGGGTTGCAAACTTCCTCAGCTCTTTCAGTTCTTTTTCTAACTCCTCCATTGGGGACCCCATGCTCAGTTCAATGGTTGGCTGTATGCATCTACCTCTGTATTTGTAAGGCTCTTTTTCATCAATATTTTTTATTATCATTATTTGATTCTGACAATTCTAACAGACCTTAGTGGAAACCACACAGTACTTTTCCTGACATTTTCCTGATGTGATTCTTAATGAGGATCTATGATTAAATGCCTTTAATTATTCCAGTTATCTGAAAGATACTTAAAAATAACTTGTATTTTCATTATTATGTGAAAAATAAACAACCCTATATTTTAATAAGTCAAAGAAAACCATGCTTTGAAAGCAGCAAAGATTAGTTTTATAGGTGAATGTGGAATTTTACACATTTATAAGTCTCTATAGACACACTTTAAATGGTTGCCTCTAAATATAAAGCACAAATCACCACACCTGTTGTTGTTTAAAGATTCCAAAGCAGCATCATTTATTCATAATAAATCATAGGATTATTTGCAATAAAAATATTACAGGAAATTAAATGAAAGTCTAAGGTTCAGGACTAGACACTTAGACTCTTAGAGCCAAAGACTCAAGAAGTTCAAATATGAGAAAGAGCTTATTATGAGAAAAATAAAACATAACTTTTGCTTGATTCTCACAGACCATGAGAAAAATGGTGTATAATTATATTACTGACAAACACATCCCTTAGAGAAACAATGTTTAGGACAATCATTTAATAGTGCCAAGGATAGTACTGATTCATTAAAGACATGACACACAATGGTGAGGTATGACATACATCCCAAAACTCTTCAGAAGACCAAGATATTGCTGTATTACAAAAAAATCTCTCATACAACCTACTATCGTTTTGAATAATTCTTGTGAAATGATTAATGTATAATCATGTTATTCTGCATGCCCTAAGTTCTTAAGTTTTAGCACAAACCACAATGAGCAAACAGCGTTTTAGCCTCCACTGTTCGTCTACTACTGGTCATGGGAAGGAAAGGGCAATGTATTAAGAGACCTGAGTTATAAGCCTAGCTCTGATAGCATCTACTCTCACCACTAAGGAAAACAACCTAAATGCTATAATCATCAGCTAGATAAACTGTGAACTACAAGCAAATTAGTTCAGAAAAATTTATTTTTCCTAGTTCTGAATATCTGATCATCTTTACTCAATTCTAAGATTTGTACGTGACTAGAGTTTAACATTAGATACTACTAGGAAACTATTTCTATTAGCTTCTATTAATTCTTCTTCCCTATTTTTGTATATCTCTCTATGCTATCCGGGTACAATAAAAGTAAAATAAACCTTTGAATTCTTCTTAGATAATTGTGCCTTTTAAAAAAATGAGCAAATCATGTTCTACCAATAAACTGATCTCTGATAGGCTCAGAAATAGCTTGTTACTAGAAGGCTTAAATCCCCTTCTTTTTAAACAAATTATATTGTATTCTTCTTTGAGTAATCCTAACAATCCTTTGAATGTTAATGGTTATCACAAAGTCGTTGTTTAAAATTTTAAAAAAATAATCTCTGTGAGCAATAAGTTATCTCTGCTCATTCTTATTTCTATACTATGCCACAAATGTAAGTTAGAAGAGCAATAATAATATCTAAGTCAAGAAAATATGAGTCAAAAAGAAAAAGGGAAAGCTATGACATGATAATCACTCTTTGATCATGTTGGAATTTATATACATTAAATACTGATGTTTATTACATCCTGAAACAGGAAGAAATAAAGAGATTTAACAGACAAGGGATTAGTAACACCAAAAAAGACCAGAGACAAACAGGATGAAAAAGGTTAAGAGAGGAGAGGCTCTCACACATATACAGAGATAGGGGGAGAGAGACACACACATACACACACACACACACACACACACACACACACACAGAGAGAGAGACAGAGAGACAGAGAGACAGAGAGAAACAGAGAGAGACAGAGAGAGACAGAGAGAGACAGAGAGAGACAGAGAGAGACAGAGAGAGAGAAAAAAGAGACAGACAGACATAGGCAGAGGCACAGAGAGACCTACAGAGAGGGACAGACTGAGAAACAGATATACACATACAGAGAAAAACAGGTAGGCAGATAGACAAGCAGGAAGGGACAGAGATAAGTACACAGAAAGACAAGGTGAGGCACAGGTAAAATGGCAGGCATTTAGTAATCATATGAAGCAAGTTCAGAGGGCAGCAGGAGATTGTTGATTTTAAGATTGGCATTTGAATATCATTGCTGTTATAATATTGGATATTTAATAGGTATACTTTTTAAAAAGATAATGGTTATATTTTGATAAAGAAAACAATACCCAGTCTCTAAATTCTGTTACGTTAACACTTCTATTTCACTTTGGATAGAAAAAGGCAGTTTAAGTTTTGGTTCTCAAGTCATATTATAAGACAAAAATTTAAAAATAGGGATTTTTTTTCACATGGGAAGGTACTCCATAGGCTATGGAAAGAGAAACCTGGACACCAAGACATCTACAAATCCCTTGATCTACAGTCTAACCTGCTTGAAATGTGTTCTAGAGAAATGCTGGCCCAGAACTTGTGGAAGTGGCCAACCAATGTCTGACTACCTCGAGGCTTCTGTCAAGAGACTCGATGCCCTACACAGCATGCACAGTCATGAATTAGAGACTGGATAAACCAGAGACCTACAGGAGAGCCGAAACACAACTGCACAAAAATAAATAAAATTATTCCTCATGATATTCTTCTATACAGCTATATTTATATTTAAGTGAATGTCTAGTCATCATCACAAAGATATCCTCTGGCAGTAGATAGAGCAGGTACAGAGATTCATAAGCAAACATTATTTAGAGAGTGGGTCTAAATTAGAGATCTTCATTAGGTTTCACCTCTAGGAATTGGGAAAGCTTCACAGAAGATGGGAAGGAGAGACCGTAGGAGTCAGAGAGGATGTAGGACACCAGGAGAATATGTCCCACAGAATCAAGTAAGCAGAGCTCATATGGCCTCACAGAGACTGAAGTTGCAAGCACAGGGCCTGCACATCAGTTGTGGTTGTTAGCTTGTTCATTAGTGAGATTCATAACAAATACAGCTGCTGTATTTCTGACTCTTTTTCCCACTCTGGGCACTCTTTTCTTCCTATTGGGTTGTGTTGTCCAGTATCGATATGAGGACTTTTGTCTTGTATTATTGCATCCTGTTTTCTCATGCTTGGTTGTTACCTCTCACAGGCCTGTTTTTTATTTTTTCTGATGAAAAATGGAGGGGGAGTCAATATGATGAGAGGGGGAGATGAAGGGGAGTTGGGAGGAGATGAAGGAAGGTAATTTTGTTCAGGATGCATTGTACAGTAGAAGAATCTGTGTTCTTTAAATACATAAATAAATAATTAATAAATAAAATAAATGAAAATCCTGTTATAATTGTTAGAAGCAGATCAATAATAACTCTTCTTTTTCCAAACCTATAAAGAAACAAGGTGATGGCATATTCTTAAAAGGGCCTGAGGGTGCTAGTGGCCCCAGTAAAAGGGAATGTCAAGGTGGGAATATGGGAATGGGTGGGCGGGTAGGTGGGAGGAGGAATTCCCTCACAGAGGCGGGGAGGGGGGAGGGGACACGGGGTTTCCAAAGAAAAGGGGAATCATCGGAAATGTAAATAAAGTATCAAAAATAAAAAATAAAAAAATAAAAAAAAAAAGGTTCTTTTTATAACTTACATCCTCAAGAACACCAAAGTTTCAGTCAGAAAATATAAGGCATCATCCTGCCTCCTCATCTCAGCATTATTCCTTTCTGATAAGCTAAGAGTTATAATGGTTGAAAAAAAACAGGATTATCTTCCTTGGGCAAAGATAGAACTATGTGGAGAAGCAAAAGCCTACATTGTTTTGGGAGCCTTTTGGAATCCCTTGGCCAACAAGTTGAGAGGATGTTTTTCATGCCTAGTACTGAAGTGTGTATATAGACTAAGGTTCTCAGAAGATAACTATTATCCATCGTAGTACAAGTTCATTTAATACACACACGCACACACACACACACACACACACACACACACACACACTGCAATGTTAGGTAAACATGAAATAATATGATTTCCTACGACCTTTTAAAACACCCTTAGTGTGATTCATCCCTCCTTTTCTCCCTTTTATGTTACTCTCCCTCCCTCTTTCCCATTTCAGCACCTTTCCCCACGTTTTCTCCATTTCCCCCTTCCTAGCATTTAGTCCTTTTAGGCTGTGTTGGCTTTTGTAGCTATTCTTGGCTATATACTCACATTTAAAGATATAGAGTTAAGCACCACAAATAAGAGAGAACATGTAGGGTTTTTCCTTCTTTGGTCTGAGTTACCTAGCTCGGTTTAATCTTTTGTAATATTATCCATTTATTTGCAAAATCTAAAATTATATTTTTTCTTTACAGCTGAATAGACTTTCATTAGGGTATATATTTCATATTTTCATTATGAATTTATCATCTGAAAGATTTATATTGCCTTGTATCCACAGTTTTTTTAATAGGATGGTTATGAACATGATTGAGCAAATTTCTGTGGAACAACGTGTCAAATCCTTTGGACTTATTATGAACGGCTAGGTAATGTGGTAGATCTGGTTTCAGATTTTTGGAGATTCTCAGTACTGATTTCCCGAGTGTCTGCACTAGTTTGTCTTCTCTGCAACAGTGTATGAGGGTTCATGATACCCAAATTCTTGCCAAAGTTTGTTGTCAGTTGCTTTCTTGATCTTTCTTATGAGGTTGGGTCAATGAAATGTCAATGTAGTTTAAATTTACATTCCCAGATTTCTATGAATAACAAACACTGTTTTTATATATTTTTATTTCTTCTTTGGAGAACTCTGTGTTTAAATCAGTAGTCCATTTTTAAAATGAGGTCATTTTTTTTCTCTTTTTGTCCTGTGTTTATTTTTATGTATTCTGTATATACTATACACTATATATTATGCCTTTTTATGTATTAATCTTTGATCAGATGTATAGCTTGAATATGTTGTTTCACACTCTGTGGGCTTCGTCTTTACTTGATCGACTGTCTCCTTTGTGTTAAAGATTCCCCGGCTGCTTTTATTTGATGTACCTTCCTTCCTTACATAAATTTATACTTGTAGAAACCAATAGGATGCTAGCTATTCATAGATTTCACAATCTACTGTTTTTCTCTCTGTTGCTTTTCCTCCTTTTTAGAAATATAGTTCAAGTTTACAGTAGGAAGATCACTATTTGTGACGAGAATTTAAATATATACGATGACTTAGAGTTCCTCAGTGATCACAAGTTATCTGGTTTAAATTGTTAATTAAATCATAATGTCACTGTGAAATACGAAATCTTCTAAAGAAAAAAAATTTCTAAAATGTAATCATTGTACAAAGTCCCAAAATTAAATGATTAAAGTTAAGAAAAAAATTATCATGTAAAAGCTGCAATGATCACAAATATATTTTTCAATCCACAGATGAGTCAGTAAATATTCAATGTCTTTGTAGCCACTAATCTGTAAATATTAAAAACTTAAAATCCACCAGGCAGTGATGGCACATGCCTTTAATCCCAGCACTTGGGAGGCAGAGGCAGGTGGATTTCTGAGTTTGAAGCCAGCCTGGTCTACAGAGTGAGTTCCAGGACAGCCAGGGCTACAAGAGAAACCCTGTCTCAAAAAACCAAGAAAACAAAAAACCAAAAAAACCCTTAAAATCCTTTCACAGCACAAAATATTCAGAGTAGAATGCATAGGTGTGAGGAAAAAAAGTATCCTTTTATATGATTGTGTAATTTGACACATTAGTTTTTATAATATGTAAACATAAACTAAATGTACAGATTAAATACCCAAATGGGTTAGCCTTGAAAATAGATCATTTAAAAATAAGTACAGTCAAGAGTATTTGTACTGTTAGAAGGCGACAATTACAGAGGACCATGTTAGAGCATGGAAAGATACAGATACAATGGTAAGATGTTAGAGCATGGAAAGATACAGATACAATGGTAAGATGGTAAGCCATTATATACTACCAAATACAGAGGACCATGTATAGAGCATAGAAAGATACAGATACAATGGTAAGATGGTAAGCCATTATATACTACTTTAAAAAAAATCACCATATATTATACATGAAATAGGACTTTTTCATCATTTGATAGTTTAAGATTATATCCTCACACTTAGCAGAAAAATTATAATTTAACTTAATCGATACAGAAAAGTTCAGGACAAATTCATCAAATATTTGGATTTCATGGCTTGAAATTTTAGAGTGCTCAATTGCTGGAAGATAATATACAAGTAATTAAAAACATAACCGTTCCTTGGAAATTTGACATTCCATAAATTATTGTTATTATCACTCTTCAAGTTTTACTGGTGTTCATACTATAAAGCATTTAAGGCAAATAAAAGGTAAAGAACTGGAGGAAAAATTAAAATATGCTTCATGGAAGATCACATAATTTTTATAAAAATTCTTGTAGGTTATAGATAAGCAGTTTTAATTGAATAGTTTACCAAGGACACCAGATGCCAGGAAAGTTATAAAAAGTAGAAAAGTATGTTTAATTTTTATCTCTTACCAAAAATAAACCCACATTATATTAATTATTTAGAAATAATTTCCACTTACTAATCATCAAAAACAGCAAGTATTCAGTAAAAATCAATGAGGTGTAGTATACAGATGAAAAGTACAAATGCCACGAAAGAAAATAAATTATACTATGAAAAATAAGGATGAAATAGCTCAATAATGAAAATACGCCACTTTCCACATATTAATAGCTAGATTCTATGATCGCACAACTCCTGACCCTCCAAGTATTATATTTTCTACATGATCTTTTGTGTGAATAAATGTGTTTATAAATTGGTGTGATCTACAATACATGATATAAACTGCTATGGTTATGGGTAGATAAAGTAATTTTGAGAAAAAATAAGAAATGTTCAGATATAGTAATGACAATAGTATGGTGTATTTAAAGAGAGGAAGATATATTCTGACATATTGCAGTATCATTCCCTAACATATAGGACTAAAAGCCTATGACAGTAGTGACGCTGTGACAAAATGAAAGTGTGGTCCTTCTCTATGCATACCTGTATACCTGGGGCTAGGCACAGTCTGTCTTGGTGGTGAATGCTGTATTGTTAAATGTTTTTGAATATATAAGTACTAAAAATAGGAACTTATATCAATTGCAGTTCATCTTCAATATAGATACACTGAGAAATAAAGTGCACACTCAAACCGCCTTTCTTCTGAATCTGATAACTAATAGAAAAGCAAAAGTTCAAAGAGAAACACAACTTACTTCACTTTATTTAATACTCTTGATGCTGTAATTGAAATCTAGTGAGGGACTGAGTTAGTGTAAACTCCCTTCCCCAAATCAGTCACTTGTCTGAGTAGTGTTCTGTAATTAAATATAAGACGTTTCATCTCTCTCTCGCTCTAAGAAGTTAATAACCATATTATCAACCAAATTAATAGTAATAATCATATTAACAACCAAATTATGTGAAGGATTTATATGCTAGCATGTCTTACTGGTTGTGGAACTTATAGCCTTGGCTTGGGGAGATTTCATGGTCATTAAAGTGCATCCATTCCTAGTAACACGGTCTGAGACTGATTCCAAGAACCATCGTAAGACAGAATGCACTGGGTGGTGTGTGTAATCCCACTGCTGGAAGGGAGAGCTAAGCAAGTGCCCGAGGATGCTTGGCTAACTAGTCTGTCATATTTGTAAGCTCCTGGTTAGTCATAAGCTCTGTCTCTAAATGGGTGTGATATACAGTGCTTGAGTCACACTTAATTATGTCCCCCTGATGCATCTGTATATACCTGTATACCTGTGTTTGCAGGAACACACAATCAAACACACATGCTTGCAGAACATGCTACCCTATGGTATGTTTTGATTTGCAAAATGTTTCAAAGGTTTTTATTAACAAAACTAATAAAAATTAAAAGAATGCATCATTTAAATATATACTACTGATTGGCTCCCCTACATGCTATTACTAATAAAGAAGCTCGTGGAAATTTCCTGTCACTTATTTTCAGCAAAGAGTAGCAAGACAAGCTAAGCATATTGATATATCCATTTAGACACTGTTTTGTGTCTAAAAGCTGAACATTTATCAACCTCCAAAGCCTTTGAATTGCTCTGAGTGAGTATCTGTATTCAAACATATGTTGTGGATAGCTACGAAGAAATTTTAGCCAGTTGGGTTTCACAGCTGTTCTGTAAATGTGAGATGAGTAATTTAATAAGCAGCTCTCCTTGACTCTGTTACTCTTCCCCCAGTGTGAGCCAAACACAGCCAGAAATGCAGACTAAAAGGGTTCAGTGCTTATGAGACTCAAGACAAGATAATGATTTATGCAGGGGCCCATCTTCCAGGTGCTGACAAGCTTGCAATGTCCCCAAGTCATCACTAGTGCTCTGAAGTGAACAGATGGCTTTGTCCACACCATGAACAAAGAAAGCGCTCTGTACATAGCTTGCAACTTCATGACATTTCTGACTATCTCTTGTCATAACCAAGTTTAAAAAAAAGAAAAAAAGACAAAAACAGAAAGAGCTTGCCAAAGTTACAACTTCCAAACCATAATAGAATGAGACATGCTTCATTGTCTGGAAAACCAGGATATATCATAAACATACTTTGCAAAATAGGTGAAAATGTACAAATATTTTATTAGTACTCATATTATTCCACATAGATACTCTCACAACATGAATCCAAATAAATGTTTAATGTGTTTTGCTGGCTGAATATGAAGTTGTAAATGCAACACACACACACACACACACACACACACACACACACACACACACACACACACACACACACACAAGACCTGCACAAGATCAAGCAAGCCAGAATTCCAGCAGAAACCTAGGAGGGGCATATGAAGCTGCTCTTGAAGGTGCTGGGAAGGAGAAGTCAGTGTCCCATAGATGAGCTACATGATAGGCTCTCCATGTTCTCGCAGATGGCTCTGTACTCGAGCACACACTGAGAACAATAACTGCATTCACCATGATTTAAAAATAGTCCATGAATTTCCAATGAACATATGGGAGATAATTGGAGAGTATGGACTAGGGGATGCACTTTATTTCAGTTTGTATTGCTGGGATAAAGTCTGACTAAAAGCCCCTTGAAGAGGCAACGGTTTATTTCTATTTTTCCAGCACATGTGCATCATCTTGGAATTGTAGGTCAGAAACTCACAGAAGGAATCTGAATGCAGGAACCAAAGCAGAGACCACAGGGCGATGCACCTTACTGGATCCTAAAAGGTAAAAGGATGGGTGCTATGACCAATATTGGATCAGTTTGACAAAATATCTTAACTTAAACTTGGGAGAAAACAAATTTATTTGATATGGAAATTTTAGTGTTTCCTGTGTGATATTAGCTAAAGGATATTGGGGATAATAACCATGATATAAAACTTGTATTTTAGAGCTTGCAGTCATACATATGACAAGTAAAGCTTTGTTTCAATATTAAGTATAGTTTATTCATCTTTCCTGAATTAATGTTAAGTATTATATCAATTGATAAAAAAACAATAAAATATGCTTCCATAAAGTTACCCAGAGGACAAGGCACTCTCAGAACTTGTTTTATTCAGCAGTCTTTATATTCATTTATTAACCAATATTAAAGTTTTTAGTAAGAAATTTTATACTTAAATCTAAGACAATTTTCCATAATTGTTGATAGCTAAAGTATGTTAGTAATTCATAATAATTCATTTGACTGATATTATTTCTCCATATCAATCAAGTTGTAATAACTAATTCGAAGAAATGTTTGTTCTTTTTCTTTTTTTGAAAGTGTTTACTCTTTTTAATATTTTATTTCCTTATATTCCAGTCATTGCTCCTCATTCCCGCCCCCCCTCAAATAGTTCCTCACCCCATTTCACCTGTCCCCCACCTCCAAGGGGTGCTTCCCTTTATCTAGGCTTTTCCATTCCTTGAGGCCTCAAGTATTTCAAGGTTAAGTACAATTTTCCCACGGAGACCAGATAATGCAGTCCCCTGCTATATATGTGCCAGAGCCCTGGTATGTTTCTGGCTGGTGGCTCACCCTCTATGAGCTCCTTGAGGTCTGAGATAGTCGAGACCATTGGTCCTGCCATGCGGTTGCTTTTATAAAATAAATAAAATAAAAATAAAAATAAAATAAAATAGGGATTCTGAAATGATTCTTCTTGTGTATTCAAAATTTGTAAGAATAGTATCAGCTCATAGGTTTCTAACCTCGATTCCAATGGTAAATGTTCTTGTTTGCTAAGGAACTCACCGTGTATTACAGAAGCGTGAACCATAGCATATCCTCCGATCCAATGATGATAGAGTTTTGTAAACTAAGTCCATGCACGTAAAGTCCATACGCAGAACACAATTGAAAAAAACAACAGTGCAATCGCTAGACTTTACGATAAGCATATTTCATGATAACATTACCAACACCTAAAGATCTTTTAAAAACTGTTTCAATCTTGTGGTGATCTCTTTCACTGGGTAAAGAGTATCAAAATGCCTTACATTCTGTCCACTTAATTATAACAAAACTTCAAATTTCTCCAATCCATTTTGTTTCCTACGCAGTTTTTCTATTCTATCATCAATCCATGCTTTCATCATGGAGAATGAGGAAATGCACAGAATCTTTCTCCATGGTGCTTCATGCATAAGACAGGGAGAGAACTAGAACAGAATGGAGCAAAATTCAGCAGAACCATATAAAAGCCATAGGTGTGGAGAAGAATCCTGAACTACATTGTACAACAACTGAAACAGCTGTGTGGTTTCAACTAGAGCCAAAACTCATAGACTCCTGAAAGTCTAAATTATGCTGCTTTATAAAACAAAAATGTCATCTGCCATCAAAAGGTCAAGATATTTTAAATCCATCTATATCCTTTAATGTAAAATAAAGTATCAATCAATTTAGGGACCGTCCTTTGGGAATACCGTTCTGTTAACATCTTTAAGTATGTCCATCGATGCGTTTCCACAGGGATACTCCTGTGAGTAAAATGGAATCCTAAAACTAACAGCTTAAGCAGTGTTTTTAACTTAAATTGGAATGTAAATGATTTAAATTTAGTAGTTGTACCTTTAGCCTTTAATGTTGGAATGAGTTTTATTATGATGATTTATTTTACTTTTTTTCCCATGTATCTAGAGCTGTAATTCATTTCTGGCATGTAGCACCTAAAAATCACTTTCTGAACATGTTTGTTCGGGTTGCAGCTCTTCCAATGAATAGAAGAAATCAGTCTTTGAGCACTATGTGCTGCCGAAATCTTCTGAACTGCGTGTTGTTTTACCTTCTGGCAGCAGCAAGAGGCCTGTCACCACTCTTCAAACTAATAACAGAGAGCCTCCTGACCTGCAGCCTTCCCTGACCTCCCCTTCCTTTCCTGTAGACCCCTCTGTTTCATGAGTGATATTTCTCCCTTCCAGGCTCCTATGCAATAGGTGGTGATTTAATTTCCAGTTGCAAATATTATTTTACCTGGTGTGCTTGTTTCCTTTATCTAGCTTGGTGGAGGAAGAATAGTCACATTTGAGTGGGCGAGGTCAGACATATTGCTGACAAGGCACTCCTGTTCCCTACTGCAATACGAGTTGTGTAGGAGCTGACAAAGCTCTCCAACCCCAGAATTTATTCCCTTGTCTAGAAATGTTGATTTACCACTGAGCCATGTAACTTTCTCATGTATCGTTAAGTAGGTTTGAGTCAGACACAAGACAGAAATATGATAGATACTAAACTACCATTACCAGGGTTTGTGTGATGTATTAGACACATGCACACACACACACACACACACACACACACGGACACACACACACACATACACAGGCACACACACACAAGCATGCACATGCAAATGCACTTGCTCACACATGCACATGTGCTAACACACACACACACACACACACACACACACACACACACACACACTCCCTTGATGCTTAGAATTAAGTGACTCCTAAGTGAGAAAGAAAAGTACAGTGATCAACCCAAATTATTGGTTCTCCTTTCCCTAAGACGTTTTCTAAAATTTAGCATGGGAGAAGAAGCTATTCAAAGCAATGAATGAGTCCATGCCTTGACAAAACTGCCAACTCATCACATCGTGATGCTTATGGTGTAGCTATTTATAGTGTATGTATTTCATTAGAGAAAATTTGTAACAATATACCAGTCTCCTGAAGTCCATTTCTTTATCTACAAAAACTATGTATATATCATAACAATGTCTGTGGATCATAATAGGTGCTAAGTATTTATTCAGTAATATGTTATGTGGTATTAAACACTAAGTTAGGTATGGTTTTAGAAATATGTAATTAAATAATTATAATTATCATAATCTGTTTCTGAAAAGAGTTCAGGATATTTTTACTGTGGAATTCTAAAAGAGCTGCAAAGTTTAGTTATGTAAAGATAGACAACATCACTCTTGATTTAGCTATAAATATTACAGTTATTCATTTTTCTCACTGAACAAATACCAAGTACCTGAGTGCACAAAAACCACTAAATTAGCTACCAGTTGGGATGACTTGAGATTTGTTATTCAGTATACCTCGAGGAAAATGCAAGACTCGTTATATGTTTAGTGTTTTTTTTTTTTTTTGGCATGGCATGTCCACAGTGTGCTGGTATTTGGTTAAGCATATTTTTTGGTGTGTTTGTGTGAGTATTTATAATTTAGAAGAGATTACCATATAAATCTGCAATCTCATAAAAGTACACTATCCTATGGAATATGAAAAGTCTTCTTTTACTTTGTTGAAAGCCAAGAGACAAGCAAAGGCTGAATAAGAAGAAAAGATTAAAAAATTAAAAAATGATATACAGGTATATGTGTGTATGTATGCATGTATGTATGTTTGTCTGTTTGTGTGTGCTTTGCCTATCTTTTGTACGTAAGTATATATTCCACTATATAGTTTCTGACCTGAGATTTGTTTCTAGTGTTAGACTCTGAGTCAGACTGTAGCTGCCATTACTAAGTTTCCTGGATCGACTAGAATCATACCATGAGATATGCTGGGTCAGGACTTTTTAACCACTGACATCATAGGAGCCATGTCATTGGTAGCCAATGAATTTATCTCCAACTCACACTTTATGTATTCATTCTACTCTTTCTGTTCCCCTAGAGAATACTGACTAATACAGAACCATAGACTCATGTTTTTCAATTTTACAAAAGATGATCTCACAGAGGAGAGAAAAATAATGAGGGAAACTAATAAACAGACAGAAAAGAAATGAGTGAATAATGCAAAATTGGTTTAGATTTTTTTTCCTTTTAATACACTTAGGAACTGACATAAGTTTGTAGGACTAGTTGAATAGGTATACTTATTATTTTAACTCTTGTTTGTTTTCTGCACACATTTTGTTATAAAATATTGTTGTTGGGAAATATGTTTACAATGTATCATAATTACTGTTTTATTTTAATTTAAATTCAGATATATTCCCACTGTTAAAAAGCAACAAAATAACAATATTCAAAGAAAACACAGTATAGCTCAAATCACATTTTTAAAGAGGCAATAGTATTAAGATCCTAGATAAATGTTAAATTTCTCTGAACCATAATAATAGCATAAAGAGCATCTGAAATATCCCCCAACATTTTATTTCAGAAATTTGAAGCCAAACACATTATAGACTTCAGATAAGTCATATGAAGAACTTCCATTTAAAAGAAACCATCCCAGTATTCATTATTCCTTAAGGACTATCTAGGGAAGTATTTTTCTAGGTTCAGCAGCTTGGTACTTAGAAGCATGAATCCTTGAATCCTGATGACAAGAATGCCCTGGGAGACCAGGCAATGTGTAAGAGGTTCACGCTAGCCACAGTGAGTCAATGGTAGGCTGATTGATGTATGAAAATATATTTGAGAAGCCTAAGAAGCCATCAAATCTCAGGCTTTTGGAAATGCCAGGAATTGGAGTCAACCTGAAAGCAGTTAGTGGAACCAGCCCAAACAGAAGGCATTTATGCTGCTGCTGCCAATGTCGTGGATGTAAGGTCAGGGATGATCTGTCATAGCTTACATGATGGAACCATGTTCCCTTTTAATCAATATTAGCTATAGGAATAAAGATTTCTCTCTCTCTCTCTCTCTCTCTCTCTCTCTCTCTCTCTCTCTCTCTCTCCCTCCCTCTCTCTCTGTCTCTCTCTCTGCTCACATTGTTTCCCTTTGTAATGGAAACAGCTCTGCGAAACTCTGCAATGGGCCTATGCAACTTTCCTTTGGATTTTATACAGTCTCCCAGCAAAGGATTTTCTTTGAGTCTCAAAAGAGTTTAAACTCTGCCCTTTTGAACAACTTTCATGCTAAGACTGCAAGGGAAAATGAAATGGACTAAATGAATTTTCCACTAGATGATGACCATAAGTTTGGGGGTGCCAATGGGTTGAATATTATAATTTGGATTCGAAGTGTATTCAAAAGTTCATGTTTTGACTACTTTCCCTTAGCTGGTGGCTCTATTTGGGGAAAATGTGTATTCTTTAGTAAGTAGAGATCACAAGGCAGGAATATACCAATCAAGCCTGTCTTTTGAAGGTTATATCACCCTTAGTTTATGCTCTGCTTTCTGAATCTTATCTGCTGTGATGCAAATGATTTTTCTGTGCCTGTGTCATGTATTCTCACTTTGGATGTTCAACAAAAGCAAATGGAGCCAAAGAACTGTGGACAGAAGTAAAGCTTCCCTTCTTGGGCTGTGTACATGAGTTATCATGTTCACAGTGACATGTGAATACACACCGGCAGAAATAGCAGCCATTCTAAAAAGAGTAATAAATAATATTTTATGCCTGACATTATCAAATCAAGTTTCCGAGTTGAATGGTATAGATATTGAAACATGAAATGGTTTGCATTTGATGCAATAGTCTTTCAAAATAAAGATATCTCAGTAGCAGGGTTCCATTTGCCATGCATGTTTGTGTATGTGCACTTGGGAAACACTGTCTAGCATCTGCCAGTGGCTTCTAAACCAATTTTTCTTTTACAGTTACAGAATCATACACTGTGCAAAACAGTAGATGCCCATTACTATATCAATTGCTCATAGGTTTTTTTTGTACTAATGTTTTGGTTATAGGATGATGATACCTCAGAACATTAGCTGAAACATTTTAAGGTATAATTTGATTCATGGCTTCAATGATTTCTGATGAGTCAACTTTATTGGTTTGGAGCAAAAAGGAAAAATAAACACACAGGGAGAATGTTGTGGGTCATAGCTGTTTACTTCATGACAACCAGAAAGGATGCATAAGGATGGGAAGAAAAAAAGCTCTGTGTGTGTGTGTGTGTGTGTGTGTGTGTGTGTGTGTCTGTGTGTGTGTCTGTGTGTGTCTGTGTGTGTCTGTGTGTGCGCTTGCATGCACTCGTGTTTGTGGGAAAAGAGAAGTGAGATGGAGAGAGGATATATACAAAAGAATCAAGAGATGTACTCTTATTTTTATTGCTTTTCATCTTAATTTCTTGCTAAAATCTTTATTGAGTATGAAATTTGACAAAAGAAATTTATTAAAATCTCTTCAGTTGTTTACTTTATACCTTATCCAATTGATAAAAAAATATTTCAATGAAGTAAATGAGTAACGATATCTCTTCCTAGTGACTTTCAATAGAAAATAAACAGGTACTTCAATAGTTAATTTAATGCAGATGTTATATAAAGTTATATCTTAACACTACAACATCTCCTTAACGTATGCATAGATTTCTTTGAACTATTCTGTGAATAATTTTATTCACGATATTATTTCATACTCAGTATGTTTATTTCAATTTTTAATTATTTTGACATAATTGACAATTCCCTATACTTATGGCCAATTTTTAAATAAGACTTTTTAAAAACATTACCTTTACTAAGATGGAGCAACTGAAATCATGTGTTCTTCTCCATGGGGAGGTGTTTATTGTTCAGTTAATGTCTTTATTACTACTTCAGAGCCTTTTTCTCAGGAATGTAGAATAATGCCTTTTAGTAGAATTCATGTAACTTAGAAACTTTGGAAGCCATTCCTCTTTAGTGTGAGTTATAACTAAACACAGAGGAACTATTTTAGCATTAGATATGGAGTATTTATCTTCAAATGATGATGACAATCAATTTTAATTCTATAAAGGATTGAGATGACTTCAGGGATGGTTTTATACTGAAGACTCCTTTGCTCTTCCAAAATAATAAGCATGTTTTTGACTTTCGGTGTATATCTAACCTGTGGAACAATTGGCGACCTCACTCTCAGTCCAGCAGTTACTGTAAAGTGAAACTTGGGTATTCTGAACGTTTGGGCTAATATCCACTTATCAGTGAGTACATACCATGTTCGTTCTTTTGTGACTGAGTTACCTCACTCAGGATATTTTCAAGTTCCAT
>CM052713.1:66403324-66461027 GCA_028551405.1 Uromys caudimaculatus | reverse complement strand
GGGGAATGACAAGGTGGGAATATGGGAATGGGTGGGCGGGTAGGTGGAAGGAGGAATTCTCTCACAGAGGCGGGGAGGGGGAGGGGATAGGGGGTTTCCAAAGAGGAGACCCAGAAAAGGGGAAACATTGGAAATGTAAATAAAATATCAAAAAGAAAAAAAAAAAAAGAAATGTCAAAAATATCAGGGAACCGTTAGAAAGTTTACTGGGGATAAAGAAAAGTCCAGAATACTTACTACTAGAAAAGGCTTTGCTTTCACTGTGCTTCAAAAAAGTCAGTTTTTTAAAAAATAAGTCATTATGTTCAATGTATAAAATTTATGACAGTGATTATTCATTGAAGTAAACATTCAGGATTATAAGTTGGGTTGTTGTTTCATTCTATAAAAGAGAGATGATATAGATATAGAGATAAAGGGATACAGAGAGAGAGAGATGATATGGATATGGAAACAGATATACATACAAATAAGATGATATAAATATAGAGTGTAAAGAGATTTCTTTACTAATTACAGATACACAAGGAAAAGATTAGTACAGAATCAAGAATAATGTTTTGTTTGTTTGTCTATTTTCTATGTGTGTTGAAAGAATGGAATCTTTATCATTTTTTATTATAAAATCATATCTTGTTATGCCTTATGTATTAGAAAAATTGTTAACACACAATAATGAAGATAGTGAAAGGTACACAAACAATTATGTACATTTGTATATATACATACATGTTGATAACACAGGGTAATTTATGCACAAATGTCTATATTATCTTTGCTTTAATATATTTTAAGTTTTTTAAAGACTAAACTTTTAGAATGTTTGAAATTTTATAGAGTATATGTGTTTTAAAAGTTGAAATATTTTATATTGTTACATCAATATTATTATAAGATCTGAGTCAAGTAGAATGGAAAGGTTATCATTTACCATGCACATATTTTGTGTCAAGTGAGCAAGACTCAATTGTGCTAGCTAGTGTTCTATAAACATGACCCAAACTGGAGTCATTTTCGAAGAGGGGATCTCAATTTAAAAGGTGCCCTTACCAGAATGGCCTGTGGACAAGTCTATATTAATGCATTTTTTTGGTTGATTATTGATGTAGGAGGGTTTCATTTTTTGTGGGTTGTGCCACCCTAGAGCTGGTGGTCTCAGATGCTGTTAAAAATCAGGCTAAGCAAGCCATGACAGAGCAAGATAGCATGCAATGCTCCTCTGTAGCCTCTGCACCAATTTCTTCTTTGAGTCTTTCATTCTATTTTGCTGGATGATAAACTATAATCTGTAAGATAAAATACCACTCCACCCATCTAAAACATTGCTACTATTTCACTTTCTGATATTCTTTTAGGTATGTATTTAAAGTTTACATTTTAGTGTGTGTGTGTATGCATGTGTGTATGTGTGTGTGTGTGTGTGTGTGTATGTGTGTGCGCACATACTCTGAATGTGTTTTGTGCACTTTCATGAGCACATGCAAGCCACTGAACACATGTGGCAGTACTACTTACTGAATTTGGGTTTTGTCCAATTTGCTTGCAGGAATCACAGTCACTAGGCTTGGCAGCAATCAACTTTACACACTGAGACATCTCATCATCCCTTTTAAGCATTTTTGTGTTAATCTGAACTATAGGGGATTATAGTATTGCATGTCCAAGTACATATTTGGTTAGTAGCATCCTATTATAACACTTAAATTTCCACATATATAGTTCTTTTCATTCTACTGGTTTGCCTTATCCAAATTCTATGTGATTTAAAAAAAATATTATATAGAGCTTTGCTATGTTTTTTGTTATGAATTTGGGGGAGGGATAAATGGAGGTCAACTGTAATCAGGGTATAGTGTATGAGAAAAGAATATTTTCAAAGAACAAAAAACGATATTGTATGAAATTCTTCAAGAATACTGATACTTTCCATGGTTATATTCTACCATAATATATTTTGCCAGCATTTTCTATAAATGAGGAACTTCCTGCCTTAACTTTTGACAACATCACTCAACATTTCATTCCAGTCTGTGCAGGCACACAAGCTACAGTAAGTGCCATGTTTTCTACTGTTGTTCCCTGTTTCTTCGATTATAGGTCTTAATAAGTAGCTATAATTCAAGTATAATTCATTACATCTTTAATATTTACCTTGGATATTTATATTTTAGAACAATTTCCTTTCCTCAACAACAGTGATAACATCAAGAACTATGCCTTATCCCTGTAAATCCAGAATTATGGCGCCTAAACAAGAAGGATTACAAATTTGTAGCCATGTTGTGCTAGATAGATAACCCAAGGACTGCCCCAGCAATGCAGAATGCCAGAATGTGCAGAAAGGCTGCGAAGACCAGAGGATCAGGGCCTTTGTGGTAAGACCGAGTCTCCTGGGAATGTCAGATACTGCATCCATAAAATCTCACAAAAATGACTGCACAGAAATGAGCTGAACAAGAAAGACACCAAGGGACATGCCAGAGCAGAGAGGGAAAGGCCTAATCCATAAAGGAGAAACCTGGGAACAAGAGAGGTAGTCTTCCTAGGGAAGAGCAAACCGTTTTGTTACACAGTACCAAAACCAACATATGAGAAAGCATATACACAAGTAGCATTATACAGACTGAGCAAGCAATATTCTAGATTATATATGCATATACATTTTGTATGCAATAAAAATTTATAAAAAAAAGAGGCCTTAAAGTGTAGGAAAGCTGGGAGAATTAAATTGGGGAGGTCTTGAGGGGAAAAGGAAAGAGAGAAATGTAATTATATTTAGTAGTTTTTAATACTCAAGTAAAATTTGACAAAATAAATTAAACTAAGATAAAACAAAAAAATGACATGTCTGAGTTAGACAAGGCAAACAAAGAGAATGAAAACATAGGGGAAAGAGAATCAGAACCACTGGTTCACACACTCAGGAATCCCATAAGTACACTAAACATAAATACACAGAGGACCAGGTATGGCCCTCATTCAGACCAGACCAGAGGAGGCCCTGTGCATACTGCCTCAGGCTCTGTGAATTCATATGAGCTCAGAGCCTGCAGATTTAACGGACTTTGCTTACTTTTTGCCCTCCATCCCTCTGGATCTTACACTCTTTCTGGATCTTCTTCTCTGTGGTTCCATGAACCCCAATGGGAGGGACTCACTAGAGAATTTCCACTTAGAGGTGTTTCTAAGGTCTCTCACTCTTCCTGAGTTTGGACTGTGTGTTCCCATCTGATACAAGAGGACCAAGACCTCAACATTAAACCAGATAAACTAGGTTGATAAAAGAAAAAAAAAAAAAAAAAACAGAAATAACTTTGAATTCACTGGCTCAGGGAAAGACTTTCTAAATAGAACACCTTTAGCTCAGCCACTATGGTAAAAAATAAATAAACAGAACCTCATGAAACTAGGAATCTTCTGCCAAAGGACACCATCATTCAGAGGAAGCAGAAACCTACAGAATAAGAAGCAATTTTCAACAACTACACATATGATAGAGGAGTAATTTCTAATGTATATAATGAACTCAAAAAAAGCAAACCTGAAGAAAACAAATATCCCAATTTAAATGGGATAAAGATCTAAATAGCGAATTCTCAAAGGAGGAAATTCAACTGGTCCAGAAACACTTAATATTCACCATCCTCAGCCATCACAAAAAATGCAAATCAAAACTACTTTAAAAATCCATTTTTGCCCAACATAATATTTTTATAAATTATTTGGCGATGTCATACAGTGCACCCTGATCCCACTTGCTTCCCATTCCTCTCCAGTCTACACTCCTTCCCTTGTGCCTCCCACACCCCATATCGCAAAAGAAAAATATACCCAGTCTAATTTGTGTTCTTATTTACTCATTGGAACATAGTCAAACTTCCAGTGGACAGCTCATCAAAGACAAGTGAGTCCTTCCTCAGTGCCCCACAAGAAGCGATTATCTCTTTTTATACCTATCAGAATGTCTAAGATCCATAATACAAGGGATAGCTTCTGACACGAGTGTGGAGTATCATCCATTCATTGCTGGTGGGAATGCAAACTTGTACAGACACTATGAAAATCAGTTTGGCAGGCTTTTTTTTTTTCCAATGTTTATTATTTTATTTATTTATTTACACTCCCATCATTGCCCCCTCCTTGCTCCTCTCTCCCACAGTTCCTCATCCCAATCTTCCTTCCTTTTGCCTCTGAGAGGATACCCCACCCCCACCCCACAACAAGCCTTCTCCTTCCCTGGGGTCTCAAGTCTCTTCAGGATTGACCTATATTTTCCCATTAAGGCCAGGCCAGGCAGTCTCTGCTATATTTGCGCGAGGGGCCTTGTACTGCTCCATGTACACTCCTGGATAGTGGCTCACTCTCTGGGACCTACTTAGGATGTGGGTTAGTTGAGGCTGTTGGTCTTCCTGTGGGGTCATTCTCCTCTTCAGCTTCTTCAAAACTTCCCCTAATTCCACCTTAGGGGGTCCCCAACTTCAGCTCAATGATTGGGTGTAAGTATCTGCTTCTGTCTCTGTCAGCAGCTGGTAGGGCCTCTCAGGGGACAGCCATGCCAAGCTCCTGTCAATAGGACGCTGGAAATTGTTCCACTTCAAGAAACAGCTATTTTATTCTTGGGAATATACTCAAAAGATGCTTCACTGTCTGACAGAGATACTTGCTCAAACAATGCTACAATCCACAGAACAAAACAAACAAACAACAACAACAAAACCAACCAACCAAACAAACAAAAACAAATCAAGCCAAACCAAACAAACAAAAAGCCAAAACTGGGTAATAAGGAGCTCCTAAGGCAGGCTGCATACAATCTCACGTGGAAGGTGAAACTAAATAGTCATAGGTGGCGGAAGGGGAGAGGGAACTGGGTAGGAAACTGGGTAAAGAAGGGAACAAAGATAGTTATAAGGTATGGGGAGAAGGGGCAGGAGAGGGCTGTGAGGGATAATGAAAATCAAATCGGTGGGGAGCATTTCTGGCAACTAGCTGGAGGCCTGCGACTGGTGAGGATATGGGGAGTCTATGGGATGACCCCAGCTGAGATTCCAGCAAAAGGATGATAGAATCACTTATATGGACCCACCTCTAATAGCCAGGCAGAACTTCCAGAGGAGGGAGGGGAGGGGAATACCAGTTCACCCATGCCAGACCCCGCATACCCACAAAATCTTCAACCACAAATTTGTCTTTCCTACAAAATGTGCAAGGATAAAGTTGGAAGAGACACTGAGGAAACAGCCAACCAATGACTGCCTCAACTTGAGAACCTTCCGCTGTGAGGAAGCCAGTCTCTGACAGTACTAATGATATTTGGCTATGCTTGCAGGAATCTACTCTGTCTCCTGAGAGGCTTTATCCAACAATGGATGTAGGCAGATATAGAGACCCACAACCAAATATCAGTAGGAGCTCAGGGAGTCTTGGGAAAGCATGGGAAGTAGAAGTGAGCAAGATGGATGAGTGAAGGGTACCACAGGAAGACCTACTGAGTCGACTAACCTGGGACCATGGGGTCACAGAGCATGGGCCACCAGCCAGGGAGCATATAGGAGCTGAATCTAGATCCCTTACACATTTGTAGCAAAAGTGCATCTTGATCTCATGTGGATAACCTAGCAAGTGGAATGGGGGCTTCCTAGGTCTCTGGCACTCATTTTCTCTGAGGAGAAAAGGAGGGGACAGTGGCAGGTTCAGGATTATATAGTTAATAAAAAATTTAAAAATTACAAATAGAAAAATAAAAGAAATTGAAAACACACTGAACTAGATGTTCCTCAAATGATTAATGGATAAACAAAATGTGTGGTTCTTTTTTTAATTTTGCTTAAATTTTATTTACACAATGGAATGTTACTTAGCCATGAAAATATGCAATCATGAAATTTACAGGTAGATAATTGGAACTACAAAAATAAAAATCATCCAGAATGATCTGTCTCAGACTCAGAAAGACAAAAATGTTATGTATTTGCTTACTTGTGGATATTAGCTAACTATAACCAAGATATAATCCATAGAACCACAAATAGTAGGTGTAAAGTAAGGGACTAGGAGGTACAGATAGATATCATTAGTAGAGGGAAACAGAAATAACTGTTATGGATGGAGGGGGCAGGGAGAGGATAATATAATTATATTATAATCTCAACGATAAAAAGAAAGCAAAATAAAAAAATGTGATAGTTTTATAGATCAGTGATAGTTAATACTTGTCTGTAGTATGCAAGGCCCTTGTTACAATTTTTAAGACAATGATAGTTGTTATAAAAATAATGATTATGACAATCAATGTTTACAAGAATTCTCAAAATGAGAAACGTACAAGCTTTTTCGCAGGAAAAATTAGCTCTGACATTATCTTTACAAGAGGACATATTTCCAAGGCACGGCACAAGACAAGCAGCAGCTATGATTCCCTTTGTGGGCCCGGAAAGTGTAGGAGCCGTTCTGAGGCTAAGGTCCGGTTCCCCAATCGGTTCATGATCTGTCTGTAAAGAAGCCATGGGCCAATTGCTGGGTAGAAGAGACTTATGATCCCCGAAAGCCAGGAAGGGGGCCAAGGAGAGATGAGACAGAGTTCACCACACTAATGAGGAAGACAAGTTGACCAGTCATGTGAAGTTTCCGAACAGAGTAGACTCAGGCCACTCCTATAGGCCAGTGGTCAGGGGTGTTTAGCAGGGACTAAATGTAACTGAGCGCACATACACACACACACACACACACACACACACACACACACACACACACACACACGCACACACACACACATATATAGTATTGCTCTGAGAATAATGTTGCTAGAGCTGAGTTCTAGCTCTCATGTATTTGAAAAAATTATCTGGAGTCAAAGTTGACAGATGTCTTATTATATCAACTACTTATTCATAACACTTAACATTCTTATATAAATGATTCCTTTCTGTAAAATTGAGTGAATAAAAATATGCTGAACTCTTTCAGATATTTAAAAATGCACAATGCAGAGTGTCATTATAATAATAGGTGTAGACAAATTTCAATCTATTAACACAGCTGCTCTTGCAAGGGACAACATCTAAAGACCTTCTAGGTCTATGTATATATATCTGGAATATAGACCCACTCTTAGTACACACCTTTTTTAGCAAAAATGAATATAAAGTGAGCTTTAGAAGGAAGTAGCCATGTTTGGAATTGATGTCTAATTAAGAAGGAACCAAAGTGAAGAATCAGAGAAAAAATTGACAGATGAGTCAGAGATAGGATATGGACATCACTCAGGATAACAGACAGGAAAGAGAGGAGAATGAAGAGCAAAAATGAGAGTGAGAGCAGTAGACAGAGGGATGAGAGAGAGAGAGAAAGAGAGAGATTGATTTTTACCAGGAAAGTTTTACAGAGGAAGGTTGTAGGTGAAGAAAGACCAAGCCAGAGAATGAGGAGTCAGATTAGAACTGATTACCAGAGTTTATTTGAGGCCAGGCAGAGGAATTCACTCAGAAGCTGAGAGAAACCAGTTTGAATTAGTCAGGTTGGAGAGGTGTTTGAGCAGAACAGCTGAACGGAACCAGCCAGAATTCAGAAAGAACTAAAAAGTGTATGCATTTTCAGGAGTATGTCTTTGAGAAGGCAATTACAACAGATGAATAAAAGTGGCTTCTACAAAGAGGCTCTCATAGATAACTATATACATTAAAGTTTGAATGCAAATATACATCGGATACACCCTAGAATCTGGTGTATAAAGAAAATCTAACAATAGTTTTCTCTGAAGTTCTTCAAAATACTATCCAGAAACAATATGTCTATGCAATATTTTAATGAGTCCTATTTGATACAGGAGTGTTAGAGGTGTTTAAATGCTTTTATCTTAAAAATAGAACAGTGTGCTGAAGAAAACATGCTCATAGCAGATAAATATTTTCACAGCTGTCTGCCTTTTCAGTAATTAACACTTGTTTCTTTGTATACAAAATACAAGGTTCACACATGAGCTTGTTTATAAAATATTTCACAGGTGAGTAACAAACAGGATTTTCTAAATTACCATAATTCATATTGGCATATTTTACACTCACTAATGTGGTTATACTGGCTAGTTTTGGGTGTCAACTTGACACCAGCTGGAGGTATCAAAGAGAAAGGCGTTTCAGTTGAGAAAATGCCTCCATGAGATCCAGCAGTAAGGCATTTTCTCAATCAGTGATCAAGAGGGGTGGCCCCCTTGTGAGTGGTACCATCTGTGGGCTGGTAGTCTTGGGCTCTATAAGAAAGCCAGCTGAGCAAGCCAGGAGAAGCAAGCAAGCCAGTAAGGAACACCCCTCCATGGCCTCTGCATAAGCTCCTGCTTCCTGCCCTGCTTGAGTTCCAGTCCTGACTTCCTTTGGTGATGAACAGCAGCATGGAAGTATAAGCTCAATAAACCCTTTTCTCTCCAACTTGCTTCTTGGTCATGATGTTTGTGCAGGAATAGAAACCCTGACTAAGACAGTGGTAATAGAAAGTAGACAACATAGCCTCTGTACATATCTCCCAAGTTGTTGTTTACCACAACTTTATGCTTATTCAAAGGCTAAAAATTTTCTAAACACAAAGTTTTGGAGCACTGCTGTGTGGTTTAGTGATTTTTCTTCTCTTTGACTATTAAAGGGTAGTAATCATAACAGTAAAATATGAAATATATGGATAATTATTTTAGCATTGTGATAGTTTGAATAAGAACAGCTCCCATGATCTCATATGTCTGAATGCTTGGTTCCCATGGTGGGGCTATTTAGGAAGAATTAGCAGATATGGCTTTGTTGGAGTAACTGTGTCATTGGGGATTCTCTCTCTCTCTCTCTCTCTCTCTCTCTCTCTCTCTCTCTCTCTCTCTCTCTCCTTGCAACTTGTAGGTCATATGTAAACTCTCACTTCTGCTCCGCTTACATGCCTCCACTTTTACCATGCTCACCACTGGTCATGGATTCATCCTCTGAAATTATGAGCAAATCCACCAAATAAATGTTTCCTTTTTTAAGTGTCCTCTGTCATTGTGTCCCTTCATAGAAATAGGCAGTAACTAGTGGTCTTCAACTGAACACCATGTTCCACTATTTAAAATATTGTTAATGAGCATATGTAGGCAAAGGTACAGTTATATTTAAAATTATTTTGGAACAATATTTTGACATTGACATATCTAAAAAATTTCTTCACTGTTGTATGTTTCTCAAAAAAAACCAGGATAAGCTATAAATCCTGACACATGAATTTGCCTCTCACAATGACACTGTTATCTGTCAGGTATTTTGGTTTCTTACTCTGACATCACTCTGACTTTACATGCTTCATCCCGTGCTACTTTACATGCTTATGAGTGTTGTGCTCTGTTCTGCCTCTGCTCGGAAGTGCCACTCCATACTAGGCTGCATCTTCAGGCGAGTGAGTCATCTGTGAGCTCTGGAGGACAAAACACCCACACTTGTCCTACATTGATAGGAGGTTCCCTTGTCCCTGATCAAACATCTGCAATTGTTATTTTCTCATATTCTCCAAGTTTTCTGATAACCATATGGAACACTCAATCACCAAATAAAATGTTTTCTTATGTATGTTGCCTTGATGGTATTTTTTCACATCAAAGAAAGCAGCAGCAAAGACAATTACTAATTATAAGAATATCTCACATTTATCTTCTGATTTCTGTTTTCTATTTTATTTTTCTCTGCTTTTCATTTTCATTCAATAAATATATCTTATTGTCTTATTTTGAGGATTCTTTAGTTGTAGCTCACATAAACTAAAACTAGCTTTATTTCTTACATTGCTAACAAATAGCTGTCATTTTTTGAAGAAATATGGTTATGTGTAGTGGGAATGTCTTTGTTTGTTTCTGATACATTATTCATGTCTGGTTTTGTTCCATTAAGAATAGAAAAGGTTTATGATAACATGTATGCATTTTTATATTCATTGAAATGTTTAAAAGAATGATGATGTAGTTGTTTAAACCTTTCATTCACATGTAAAATAAATATTCAGTATGTTCTCAGTATAACAATACAGTGGGATAATCTTCTTTATCAGAAGTTTGTGTCCTCTGCTTTTATTTAGTAACAGCAAACCTCTACTTCATATGATTTCATGGGATCCCAGAGGGATGGACACTGAGAGACTCCACATTGTCCTTGAAGATAACCTATCCAGTTATCTTTTTCTGATAGCATATTTAACTCTTCTGTTTATTATTAGTTATTGATCCCAATATATTATTGTATGCCATTTACAAATTCAGCTTTTCACAGACTTTGGTACTATGCCAGAGTTCAGGCATGCATTAGGGGACTACAAATGTAGGTAGCTGCATGCCACAGGATATTGACATTAAATTTCATTTGCTATTAAGTCTTTCCATTTCTAACTTATTTTGTGAGAAGTTCAATTTTATTTGTTAGTATTATTTCTTGTTATCCTTCATGTTAGTGATAATACAAATGCAACTATATATAATACATAAGCATTGGCAAGATACCTTCCAATATTCTTCTTTTATTTGAGTAAAGCTTTTAAAAATCAAGTTTAGTTAACTAAAATAGACTCTCTACTCCTCCATAGTCTGCCCCTGCAGATATCAAGGACTTCCTGCTCTTTTGTAATAGGCAAGATAGATGCTGGCACTTCATAGTTACTTTAAACTGTACTTTTTAAACCATCAAAAAATTATTACCTCACTTGAAAAGATTTAAAGTTTCACATTTGATTTTTCTTTGCCTGATTTATGAAAGTAATTTTACATATATAAACTAGCTTGAGTTCAATTTTATTATCACCACTAACAGACTTCTTTAGAAGACATGAAACTTTTGATTTATATACTTATTTCAAATATTCCTTCATTTATTTTGATGCTCTGAATTTGACATTTTTTTTCATATGCAGCCTTATGGCCTTGAGTTAGGGAGTTCAGTGTGTACTTGTGTTTTCTAGGGATACTAGAAGCTACACACATAAAGACTCATCAACATGACTGACTAAATATAAAGTGACAATGGCAATAGTCCTGCTACCATGGAGAGGGTGGCTTCCTAAGGCAGAGCACAGAAACTGACAAACTGGTTATTTACTAACAATGGTCAGTCTAGAGGACATATACATACAAGTAATATTACGCAGACTGAGCAGGTTGTATTTGTTTTAAGGTATACAACAACAATATATTTGAAAGAGAGCAAGGATAGAAATATATAAGGAATTGGGGATTAAAATGGAAGAGAAAAATCAAGTTATTATATTTTAAAAAATTAAAAACCTAATTTTTAAAGCTTTAAAATTGATATGCATAAATGAATATTTTTATTCATACTTTCATATGACCTCTATTGACTAAATAGCTAAACATATATAATATGATTAACTTCCAATTTTATTTAATTATAGCATAATCTAGAATGTTTAAATGAAGATGTCTATACTGCTTACTGACCAATGAACTGTTTGCTTGTAATCTTGTCTTTTTTCTTTTGGTGTAAATTTTACAGTAATCTTGTTAAGTATTATGAGGGATATGTGTTTATCTCTTAAGTTGTTATTAATTTTAAGGCTGCTTATCATCCATATATTACTGTTGTCAGTGATTTGGATTCTCTTAATTTATATGTAGTTCAAGTATTTTTATTTCAGTATGAAACTCTTCTGTCTTTTATAATATATATAAGAGAAAAACTGGAAGAAGCTGAGGAGGAGGGCAACCCTGTCGGAGGACTGCAGTTTCAATTAACCTGGACCCCTGAGATCTCTCAGACACTGGACCACCAACCAGGCAGCATACACCAGCTGATATGAGGCCCACAACAGATATACAACAGAGGATTGCTGGGTTTAGGTTCAGTCAGAGAAGATGCATCTAACCCTCAAGAGACTGGAGGCCCCAGGGAGTTTAGAAGTCTGGTGAGGTAGACGGATGGTGGGGACATCCTCGTGGAGACAGGGGGTCTGGGAGGAAGTATGAGATATGGAATAGTTGAAGAGTGGACTGGGAGGGGAATAAAATATGGAGTGTAAAAAAAGAAAAGAAAAAACTCAATAATAATATTATAATACAGACAAAGTTTGTTCTTTGTTAGTTTCATATGCATATATAATGTGCTATAGTTATCCTCACCCTTGTTTTCATGTCCATCTGAGTGGCCATGGATATGGAATTATCAAGTGAAACCTAGTGGTTTCTAATATGTACATATCTGAGGACAATAAGAAAATGACTCCCTCTCCTTGAGAATGTTTCGGCAATCAATAGTTCAGCATGAGAGTGTGTAGGTTCCTACAACCTTTCTTGCACGTTACTGCTTATTGACATAACTATGTCATGCAACGAAGGTGGAGCATTTTGCAATCTTTCTCCCTATCTCCATAATTTTATATTCTTTCTGCCCCTTCTTTTAAAGTATTATCTTTTTCTAGCATAAAAGTATTCTGCTTAGAGTTGAATACTCAGCACTTCCCCCTTCTCAATGACTAGAGAAGCCAGGTACTTCTGCAGACTACTAGTCATTGGAAAGAGTAGCATCTGTTAACACTAAGAGTAGCATTTGTCTACATATATAAAGTTAGGAGTTTAGAAGGAAGTTGAATGGCATTCCAATTTATCTAAACAATAGCAGAGCATTTGAATAGATGATGCGATGCTCATCTGTTGAGTATTGATCTCTCTTGCAGAAAATGCTTGGGGTCCAAACACAAAGTGTTTTATTGCATCTACCAGCATCAGGCCATTGTTGGAACACGTTTTCTGGTGAACTGGTATTGTAGTTCATAGCGTTTGTATCTAGGTAAGATTGCAAATAAACTTTTATCTTTTGAAAGGTTACATAGCACCTTCTGTCATTATTAAAGTTAATTCATAGCAAGAAGCTTCCAGATCAGCTCTTGATTGGTTTTTCTATATATTACCACCAAGATGAGTACTGTCTTCAAGAACAGATATTATCACTTATTTCTGGTGGCTAAGAAAAAGTCATGGTCATAGACTGTATAGCATACAGTGTGTCTAGAACCTATGTGATCAAATACTAACAAGGAGGTATACCACACCATGCACCGTCATGTGCTGTATGCTACCTAACATGTCCTTTATTAAAACAAGAGTGTGTAAGTTGTATTCCCAGCACCATGGAGTTAAAGGAAGGAGGAACCAGAGGTCCAGTCTCATCTGGCTATTTCAGGAGATCCAGTCTCAATTTAAATTGATAAATAAACAAATTCTTTAATTAATTTTATCTATGGTGAAAAGAATATGTATTTTCAAATCATTGCAATATTACCTAAAACCTCTCTAGTAGTTTAACATTATATTGTTTTTATACATTCATGCAGTGTTTACTTGTAGAACCAGAAAAAAAATTATTGATAAAATAACAGAAACTTCTTATCTATTTATTATTCAGTCAAAATTGTATTTACTCTGGAGTTGCATGATTCTTTTCATAGGAAAATTGGATTTTATCTCATTAAGGTATGTTTACTGGACCCACTATTCTCATGATGCTTTTGTAGTCTTAACTTACCACAAATATTGGATCACCTTTCCATTTATTAACAAGTCCTTGACCCCAGTTCTTTTTATGTTACCTTATTATATACTTTAGTTTAGAATGAAATGTAGTAAATTTTACTATGCTATTTCATATGTATGTATGATTATATATATGAAACCTTACTCACTTACATTTATTCATCTCAAGAACTGTAACACAGTTTTCATCCGTTGTGTTACAGTAAATCTATTAGTTTCTACAGTCTATGTCTGTAGCATCAGCTATGTAGGGCTACGTGTTTTGTGGGGCATAATCAGCTCAGTCTCTCACTGACGCATTGTATTCCATGCAAGCAATTATGATTCTGACAAACTCACAGTCTTGCTCACATCTTGTATTTTCTTGTTTCATCACAGCCTTTGAGATAGAAATTATATTTCATATGTAGTCTTGAGGACTCTCATGTGTGCACTCTTTCTCATATCTTTTATTCTCATTTTCATTAGTTCTAAGAGCATTTTTTACAATTTTTTGTTATTATATTTACTGCTAAGTACAACTCCTCTCTGATCCATCAGGCCTTTGGCTATTCATCCAACTTTGTGTGTGTGTTTTTTTTAAAAAATAAAATAAAATTAAATCATTCTGTACTGTTCGACTCCTTCAGTTAATTCCTCTCAACATTTGTATCTTTATTTTTTTTGGTGATTGTGCTTTTTTATTTTATTCATTTTTTTCCTTCCTTTTTATCTTCATTAGTTGTTGATTCCTCACTTATCACACAATATATCATTAGCTTTAATAAAATTCATTATATATTTTTACACATATCCACCAATATTAGCAGCTTTTCACTCCCTTCCAAGTTAGAAACCATATTTTGCCTGTGATAGTTTTCCTCTTTTGTTGACATACACTCCTTTTACATAGTGATGGGTTTCATAAAGACATTTTCATATGAGTAAATCCAATAATCACAATAACCCTCATTTTTATTATTTTCCCCTCCTATTCTTCCGATTCATTTCTTCCTATACTTTCCCTCTACATTCATGTCCTATATACAAACACAATGTTATAGAGAGGGTGTTATTGCCTTTGCTTCTCAGTGAGCCCCAGGGTTGGGATGAGTAATACAGGAAATGAGTTAGGATGCACAGAAGTCTTTTGAAATTGCTTTTAGAACAGTGGTATTTCCAGAGTCATACCGCAAACAATCTGCTCAGTTGTTTAATATGGCACAGGTTTTACATCCAGAGATTCATACAGAAGTTTGCAATCAACTTTCATAATTCCTTCATACTTGATGATATAGTCACCTAGGCTATTCAATACTTCTTTCAAAAGTTCATTATTAAAAAATGTATGTGTATGTGTATGTATGTTTTTATACATGCCCTATGTATTATGGGAAGAAACAAATGGGTGTGAGAGACTCTCTAGGTGGTTATAAAGCACTCTGCAAGGGTTACGACTTCTCTGGTATGAATTTAATGTTTATTTTATTTCTCAATATAAAATTCTTATTCTATTGTCTTTTGAAAATTTTTTGTATGGTGTGTGTGTGTGTGTGTGTGTGTGTGTGTGTGTGTGTGTGTACATGTACATACATGTTCACAGAGCAGGAGTACATTTGCCACAGCATGTAAAGTCAAAGGACATATTTGAGTGTTTGACCCACCTTCGTTGAGACAAAGTCTCTTGTTATGTACTGCTGTGCTAAGGAAACAAGCTCTTCTGTGGGTTTCCAGAGTACTCCCCTTGCAGCCTTTGCTTCTCATCTAGCTATAGGAGCATGGGAAATGCAAATGTGTGCAACTATAACTTTAATTAGCTGAGTTGTACAAATTTGATATCAAGTTCTCATATTTGAATTCTAAGTGCTTTACTCACTGAGTCATTCCCCAGCCCTTTATTATTTATTGTTTAGTCCCAGGTGTCAGGAAAGCAAGAGATTCCCACTACCCAAATGGGATGACATTAGCTGAAATACCCAACAAAGGGTAGAGAGACCCTGTAAAGGCCTCAGAAAATTGGACATATGACCCAACTATACCACTCCTGGGAATATACTCAAAAGATGCTTCAACATATAACATGAACACATGTTCCACTATGTTCATAGAAGCCTGATTTATAATAGCCAGAAGCTGTAAAGAACCCAGATGTCCCTCAACAGAGGAATGGATGCAGAAATTGTGGTACATTTACACAATGGGGTACTACTCAGATACTAAAAACAATGACTTCATGAAATTTACAGGCAAATGGATGGATCTAGAATATATCATCCTGAGCAAGGTACCCACTCACAAAAGAACACACATGGTATGCAATCACTGATAAGTGGATATTAGCCCAAAAGTTCGAAATATCCAAGATTCAATTCACAGACCATATGAAGCCCAAGAAGAAAGAAGACCAAAGTGTGGGTGCTTCAGTCCTACTTAGAAGCAGGAACAAAATAATCATGGGAGGTAGAGGGTATGAGGGACTTGGGAGGAAGAGAGGAGAGGGAGGGGAAAAGGGAGGACAGGATCACGTTTGTGAGAAGATGGGTTAGATGCACAGAGGGATAGGTTATTGAATAGAAGTGTGTAGCAATGGGGAATGGGGAACTGAGGAGTGACATCAGCAAGTGCCAGGTGCCAAGAAAACAAGAGGCTCCCAGGACCCAACAGGGATGACATTACATGAAATACCCAACAAATGCAAGAGAGAACCTGTAGAGACCATAACCAGAGGTTAGGCAGGCCCGGGTTGAGAGATGAGACAACCCACCCAGTTCCAAAATATTAACCCATAATTACACCTGTCTAAAGGAAATAAAGAGACAAAGAGTGGAGCAAAGACTGAAGGAAAGGCCATCTAAAGACTGTCCCACTTTGGGATCCGTCCCAAATACTACCAAACCCAGACACTATTGTGGATGCCAAGAAGTGTTTGCTGACAGGAGCCTGATATAGCTGTCTCCTAAGAGGCCCTGCCAGAGCCTGACCAATACAGAGATGGATGCTTGCAGCCCACCATTGGACTGAGAATAGGGAAGTCAATGGAGGAGTTAGGGGAAGGACTTAAGGAGCTGAAGGGGATTGCAACCCCATGGGAAGAACAACAATATCAACCAAACAGACCTCCCACCCAAGAGCTCCTAGGAACTAAACCACTAACAAAGAGCTCACATGGAGGGATCCATGGCTCCAGCTGCATATGTAGCAGAGGATGGCTTACCTGGCATCAAAGGGAGGGAGGCCCTTGGTCCTGTGAAGGCTTGATACTCCAGCATGGAGGAAAGCTAGGGCAGTAAAGCAGGGGGAGGGGTTGGTGGGGGAGCAGCCTCATAGAAGCTGGGGGAGGGGGATGTGATGGGGGTTTGTAGTGTGGAAAATGGAAAGAGGGATGACATTTGAAATTTAAATAAATAAAACAATCAATAAAAATTTAAAAACAGAAATATCAATAGAATTCTATGTGATTTTCTTTGATATATCCGAGTTCTGGTATTGGAAGTTCTATTTGGTGACAAGAGATGGCTAGTTGGGGCTCTGTCTTCTTCATTATTTGGAGACTTCATTAGGATCACCTTCATACATTTGAGAAAACAAGGAGTTGAATTCATCTAGAAAGGAATAGTGAATTTATCTACAAAATTTCTTTTACAAAATGAAAAGATGTAATTTTTCAATGCATAAGTTCCTAAATGATAAATAGAGTTCATAAGAAAATAAAAGTTATTTTCTTCTTTTTCTGGGAAAGATGTAGATAATTAGGAATCACAATATTAATGGATATAGAATCATTGAACTTATGCCTTATGAGAAAATTAAAAAGCATAAAAATGACAAATAGATTTTTCATATTGAATACTTCTTCCATAATACGAACTTCATTTGACTTTTTCTGGCTACACTGTTCCAAAGCTATTTCTCCTACACAGTCAGTTTGCTTGAAGAAAATTTATTATCACTAAAGTTTCGGCATATTTTCCACTCTTCATTTTATAACTCGAGCCAGCTTTAACATTGGAACAAATCATTAAAGAATAAATGAATAGATTAATTATAAGAGAAAATTCCACAGATATACAATGTGTATCAAATTCATTAATCAAGGAATTATTCATCAGATATCATTGGAGGTGTGCTATGGATGTGATCTCTATCTCTGTCTCTGTCTCTGTATCTGTCTCTCTGTATCTCTCTTTCTCTCTCTCTCTCACTCCTCACTAGCTTATCTTCGCACAGTGAACACATAATGCTTTATTTCTATTTTATTTGTTTGTTTGTTTGTCTTTGTTTTTTGGAGGTATTATTATTCACTACCAAGGCTAGTCAGAAGTGTTAAGAAATATCTAGTGTAAATACCATTTTTTCTTTCAGAATCATGAAAAATTTGAATTATGAAAATTAACTGGCCTTCAAACTGAGTAACAATGTAGAATTTGTATCAATCATTGCGTTTGTTTGGCTCTATCTTTCTCAAGAAACTGACCAATAATAAAACAAATAGAGTCTGTGAAACATTAGTCCAAGCAACTGCAACTGTGAGATATTTGATAATAATTTTAAATTTAATAATTTAACATGAATTCCTGCAATAAAATTTTCTATAAATAATTCAGATAATCCTAGATCCTACATCTTTTGAACAGAGAGAATATACTGTGGAATATAAACCATATTGTGCTTTCTAAATCCTGTATAATAGTCCAATATGGTAATTCTTTTGAAGGGTTTGATAGTTTATTAATATTTAATGTGCTTTTCTCCTTGCTTTGGACATCAATTTTAAAAATTATGTGTGAGAATTTTTTTAAAAAATTAGAAGTGATTTAAATTTGCAACAAAATAGAAATCTTTAAGTTATACATAATAAAACTATGATTTTTAAACATAATATTATTAAACAATATTATTTTTTCTATAACCAAAGCATATACAATTTTCTCCTTATTTAATACCTCACTATAATGCTTTCTAAAATCACCACATTTACTTCCAGATTTTCTCAGTACAACCAAATCATAAAGTTTCTATCTCTTCATTCAAACACATTCCATTATTCTTTGCTAATATATGTCATTCTGAAATTTTTGTTTTAAGGAAGGAGGGAAGGTAAAGGAGGGCTAGAGATCAGTCTTATAACAGTTATGGTTTCTCACGTTAATTAATATAAAAATAAATGGCACCATTGGCTAAAAAGTCACTTCAGAAGAATTTGTTTCAGATTCTGCTTTTCATTCTTCAAGTCAAATTTAGTTTATAGAATGAAACGTATAGCCAGATAAGCTGCACTTTCAGCAACTGTAAAATAGAACCATCTTCTAATTCACATGACTAAGGAACGGCACAATAGCTCTGAGTCAAAGAGCTCTCTCCAGAACATTGGATAACAGCAACAAAGCAGTGTATGCCCCAAAACGAGTGATGGCTTCCTTGCTTTAAAAGAGTCAGTGCTATTAACCCATGTTTGGAATTTTATGTCTAATTTGCTAAATCCAACAATTCAAACTCAAAACTTATTTGGATGTAATTTTACAAACACAACATGATACAACATTTAATAATGTACAACTCTCAGGAATTAAACTGGCAGGTAAGATGGTCCACTGCAGTAGGTAAGAAGAATTACCAGGGACACTATGTCCAGTTTTCCAATCAGTCATTAGATGGCCTAAAATAAGTCAGTCATGATAGATGCGGTGCAACCTTGAGCAGGGTGCTGCTGGCAAAAGCTAGTATTATAAGCATGTACAACATTTCCCAGATCTTACTCTGTTTTATTAACTTTCTAAGCTAAATATGAGAAAGTCATAATTAATTCAGTGGCTTATAGTTGGCTGGGATGTTGGAAAACTTGCTAGCAACTCAGTAATATTAACAGTTTTCCTGATCAGAAATGTTGGATGTATTTCCAGACTGTACAAATATTCAGAAAATAAATGAAATTTACCTATAGTAAAAAAAAACAAAATAACTGCCTTAAAGGAAGTCCTAAATTTCTATGCCAAGGTGAATCAGCACCTGGGTGCCCTCCCCCCTTTCCTCTGGGTGGGGTGAGGGAGTGGGGACACATGAAGGGGCAAGTGGGAGGAGCAGGGGGCTGCAGATGTGAAGTAAAGTGAATAAATAAATAAATTGATGAAAAAAAACCCCTGGATTTTATTTCCAAGCAGAATATTACCATTCCAAATGGAATTTGATGCATCCAGTACAATGTGCAGTAATACAATATATTAGATGAATCAAGTAAATATTCTAGCTCACTGATAAAATAAATTTCCTCAATACTATAACTCTCTTTATTTTTTATATTGCATTTCAAAGGCTATTTTGAAGCTGATGTAGCCTAGAGTTGTTCACTAACATATAAGATTGAATAATATGTCCATTGACTTTGCTGAATACTCAGAATAGAATGTGCTCTTCCTATATGGAGCAAAGATGGTAACACATTTGTAAGCTCTGACATGTGTTCTCTTTACAGGTATTCTCACAAATGTGTCATCTATGGGCTATATCCTTGAGAACCTTAATAAGAATAAAACGTAACCCACTGCATTAAAGACAAAGCATAACAACAGTATCTAGGTCGATATTCAATATTGTACAGTTCCCTAGACGGTAATTGTCATCATTGATCTTATTGTAAATGTATGAAGTGATAACCTATTGGCGATCAATTGATACAAGCAGAAGGATAAGTGCTCATTTGGGTGGATCCACTTAACTATCTCACCTGAAAGTGTGCTGAGATAGACGTCCAGGGAGAGGTTATTTACATGCATGTCTTACTGAATTTCATTACTCATTTTAATCTATTATATATTTATATCTCCCATTTTATGACATTAAAGATAAATATACAACTTTAAGAGCAAATTCCATTCACTGGAATATTCAGATACCTGGGGCATGAATGATTATGGATTTAACACTATTGCAGTACTTTGTTCATTAACAAACATTTTGGAAAAAAATTGGTGGGTATAGCTCTTTTAATCACTGCTATTATGAAAAAGAACATTTATTAGTAATTAGTTACTATGATTTTGAAAGAAAATGAAACTTTTAGATCCATTGGTTCTTTTCTCTTACTCTAAACAAAAAATAAAAATAAAACAAAGCAAAAACCAAGACTGGATGCTAATACTAACTGAACATTTACTCCTCTCTCATGATGTTGTATCATGCCTTGTTTACTTCTGATATGAGTTTAATACTCTTTACTTTAGTCACTGATGTCCAAGAAGCTTAGGAACAAGGTTTAATAAATGTGTTGATGTTCTGGAAATACAAAAATATCATGGAGCTTTGTGAAGTGTGATCACTGCCTGTCCTGTAAGTATACAGCACCAAGAAAGGTCAGTGCTTTTGAAATTGACATGAAAAAGTCCTAGAGAGAGCACAGTGTCGAGCATTGGCATACATATCTTGGAGTCGCTCCTGGTGTTATGGAATTACCACTTAAAAATGAATTATTTCAGAAAATATTCCAAAGACGACATGAAACATGATAGACAATCAATATTCAGAATGCCGGCTAAACATCACATAAACTATGCATTTTTCCTTGTTAAAAGCTGGGGTGAGCCATGAATTATGCAAAACAACCAAGCATTCCTATTAAAAAGGTGATACTTCTTCAGGGTCCAAAGTTGTGAAAGACCATTTGAGCCTTCCACTTGAGGTTATTATAGACTTAGCAGAATCCTTCAGAGTCATAGCATTTTAAAAAGAATTAGAATAGTAAGACTATATTGCAAACTGCATGCTAATGAAAGACACATACCACAGGAAAATTTCCGATAAACTTATAAAACTTACTTATTTAATGGTCAGCTTACTTGTGAAAAAGCATAATTTTTAAAGTAATATGTTGACTGCCCCAGAGAAAGTTATTTACAATTGGTTCTTGCACAAACTTTTCAATAAAATACACAATACAGCTACAAAACAATTTATATTCGTTATATGATAGGATTCTGTGTGGTTTTAGATGACTCCTCAATGATTTAAACTATGGATGCCTAATTATTGGAAAAATTAATCATAATGTCACCATCAAACTTCAACTGAGAAATTGTTTAAATAGGGAGTATATCATAAAATCCACAACAAATGATGATTTACAGACAAGATTGTGTACCACAACTCTGTGTTCCCTATGGTTACTTCTGTGGTTGCCTACATATTGACACTCACCTTGGGCCATGTCTCTTTTTATGTTTGTGTTTTTGTTGCAAAATTTGAGCTCTGAATTACAACACCCTATGTAGAGCAGCTGGGGAAAACGTGAGCTGGCATCCTTGTCCACACTAGAAAGGTGATGGAATTTCTGTTTATGTTTTCTAATTAGAATGGTTTATTCATTTAGATTCTCAACATGTTAAACTAGTTCTCTGGATTAAATCTTTGTTTTTACATGCAGAATTGTGTATTCCTTTCTGGAAAAGAGTTAGAGGATTAACAAGTAAATGAGTAATAATAGCACCATCAGGAAAAGGAAAGCAGTAAGCAACATTTATGTGTCTCTAATGTAAACAGCTGTAAGTGTGATTATAATATAACATTAAAAAGTTATGAAGAAAGTTGGGATCATTCTTTCTATGTGAATTAATTTGTCTTTCAAAATCCCACATACTTCACTTTATCTCAGATTCCTTTGGTATACCTTCAGTATTTTTCCCCTTTAAGTTTGAATACTTAGTCCTTTAATTATAATCATAATTTACTTGACTACTTCTTTTGTGGCGATTTAGTCCTTAGCACAATAAAAGAGATCTGTGACTCTTTTTTCTAAGGAAATATGAACAAATGTTTATTCATTTCAGATGGAACTTTGATGACAGACCAAAGATATGATTCTTAGCAAGTCTTTTTGGTGAGTCAATGAATTTATTGGCATTACTTTCATGTGTATAAGCAGTAAGTTACACATGGGACTATGGGTAACACAAGGTTCATCAAATAGTTCATGTCAGCAAGTATGAGAGATCAAGAAATTTTCCACATTGACCTATGAACCCCCAGCTACTAGATTTCATCTTGAATTGCAGTTCCAGATATTGGTTACTTCTTATAGAATGGTTCTTACGTCCAATATAAGAAACAGTTGATGGAGCTCACTAGAGTCATTTTATTGATATAGCAGTAAGCACATTTTGTCTGTCATGGTGGTACTGTATCATGCTTTGACCATAACGAAAATGGATTGTCAATTACTATGCTCTCTAGAATCCTATAAAACGACTTCTGGCATTATGAAAGCCAACTAACAATAGAGGCTGCTAGGTGAGTTCTCAAGTGATTCAAGTTGTACACACTAAGAATATAGTGGCTTTAGCAATAGTGACTTGCCATCCAGCTCTGGTATGGGAAAAGCAGTGGCAATAATCTGTATACTTTGTAGGGCCTCAGAGAACTTTAAAATACAATGCATCAAAGGACAGTACCTGAGCTCTGACACTATAAGTTTATTTTCATAACTTGATAAGTTGCAGGATTCATACAAGATACCATCTCTGTTTTAACCCTTTAGCTGCTCTTTTAATCGCTCACTCTTTCTTTGAAGCCATGTAGGGTTCAAGGGCGACATTGTATTACCCTTGTAATCCTTTGTCTTTAGTCCAGTTCTGCACATCACTATTTGTGATAGATGTGTCAGCTCCCACTGTTCATTTTCTAGAGGTGCCTATGTATTTCCCTGAGACATATGGTTATGTTTTTTCTATTTTAAATACTGTCAATTAATACAGTCTTCTGTTTTATTTTTTATTAACTTTACATCTCAATCACAGCCCCCCTCCTGTTTATCTTCCCAGTCCCACCCTTAAAACCCGCTTCCCTTCTTCTCAGAGAAGGGGAGCTCCTCTCTTGGGTACCACTCCACTCTTGGAAACCTAGTGAAACCATCATGACGAGGCACATCCTCTCCCACTGAGGTCCATTCAAGCAGTCCAGGTAGAAAGAAGGGGATCCAATCAATACCGGGGACAAGAGACCCAGAAACTGAGACATCTCAAGGTCAGTCATTAGGAGACTCACAGAAGATCAAGTTGCACATTTGTCACAAATGTGTAGGGGGTCTACATCCATCTCCTGTATGGTCCATGGTTGGTGGGCCAGGCTCTGTAAACTTCCATGGACTCAGGTTAGTTGAGTCTCTGGATCCTCTTGTGGTATCCTTGATCTGTCTGGCTTGCTCACAAAGCTCTGCCTGACTTTTTGTTGTGGGTCTCTGCATCTGTCTTCTTCCCCCACTGGATGAAGTTACTCAGGAGACAGTCGCCTAAGTTCCTGTCAGCAAGCACAGCAGAGCATCATTCATAATGTTAGGTTGGTTCTTTCACATGGGATGGGTCTTGAGTTGGGGCAGTTACGAGTTGGCTGTTCCCTCAGGGTCTCCTCCATCAAATGACTGCATAGCTTGTTGCCAAGACAAATTTTGGGTTGAAGGGTTTTGTGGGTGGATTGATGTCCCCTTCCTCCTCTGGGAGCCTTGACTATAGGAGATGCTTACTTCAGTCTCTATACCCCCCTCTTGTAAGACTCTCAGCCTGAGTCACCCCATAGACCCCATGTATTCTCCTCTGTCTCAGGCCTCCAGCTAATCACCAGAGATGCATGTCACAGATTTCCATTCCTCTCCAAGTCTTTCCTGCCCTCCCATTCCCCATACCTGATTGCCACCCCCGTTCCCATCCTCATCACCTCTCCTACCCAGTTCCTTCTTTCCCTCTACCTCCAATGACTATTTAGTGTCCCCTTCTGCATGAGATTCGCTCACCCTCCCTTGGGACCTCCTTATTATCTAGTTTCTTTGAGTTCTGTGGATTGCAGCATGTATATCCTGAACTTTATGGCTAATGCCCACTAACAAGGAAGAGCATACCATAATGTGTATTTTGGGCTCTGAGTTACCTCACTCAGGATGATATTCTCAAGTTTAATCTATTTGCCTGAATAATTCATGATGTTGTTGTTGTTTAATAGCTAATAGTATTCCATTGTGTGGACTTACCACAATAATTTTTTTAATCTATCGTTGAGTTGAGAGAGATCTAAGTTGTTTCCAGTTTCTGGCTATTAGGAATAAAGCTGCTGTGACATAGTGGAGCAAATGTCCCTGTGGTAGAGTGGAGCATCTTTTGCATATATGCCCAGGAATGGTAGAACTGGGTTTTGAGGTAGAACTATTTCCAGTTTTCTTAGAAACCACCAAACTGGTTTTCAATGTGGTTGTACAAGTTGCCAAAAACAATACACCAACTGAATACCGATTTGAAAGACAAATTCTCAACTTTATTTGGCAATGAAACAAACAAACAAACAATCAGGATAGCTAACCCTATCTATCACCTAGCTATCACCATTCCTGATCCCAAGCAGTCCTACTGAGCAATAGTAATAAAAACTGCATAGTATCAGTATAAGAACAGACAAGTTGATCAATATAATGGAATCAAAGACCCTGAAATAAGCCCACACCCCTATGGACACTTGAGTTTTGACAAAGAAGATGAATCTTAATAGTTAACTTATATGCATTTTGTTGACATAGAATTTTTTGCAATTTAGCCAGAGTTGGTTTCACCTAGGTGAACTTACATTGCTATCTCTCTCTGGCAGGATGTGTCCTATACAATCTACAAGTCACTTTGGACTTTATGTATTCACCCTATTAATACAGCCAAATACCAAAGCATTATCAGAAGGGGGCTTCACACGTTTGGGCAATATGCAGAATATCAGAAGATTATCCAGAAAATAAATATAGAAGCTTTAACTCTTTTCTTGTCTATCTTGTCCAAAAGATATTCAGCCCAACTTTTATTGAATTGGCTGTTTTATTTTTACTAAAGTTGAATCAGTGATGGTGTTTAACCTGTTGCAACACTGTCTGTACAGATTGATTTTGATGTTCTAGCTCATTTTACTGAGCTTCTGTACTTTTCAATTTCAGGGAGCAAGACTTAATTGGGTCTTAACATGGCCTCGGGTAGCAGTGCAGGAGACTTACATTCACATGGCTTCAGGCATCAGCATAGACCATAGACATCCATATGGCTATGCTGAGGTTCCTGACACATGCTGATGCTGGTCTCCATGTAGAAGTCTATTATCTGTGCTTCCACTGACTATCAGGGACAAAGAAGCTTCTTTATCTGGGGTATTGATGACTGGAGACTCACAGTTGAAAAAGAGGGACGTGTGTCAAACTCTATGTACCTCTGGCATCCCTGTTCCATCTCCCCAAAAAAGTAATAGCTTAGACTGAAAGCCATAAAAAAAACTCTTTAAAATTGTAGTAAAGATGCTGAAATGTTACACTCTACTATTGAGGGCTCTGGTTGGGGTGAGGGTAGGAAAGGACTAAGTTTTCTTTAATGGGCTGACCAGCACATATCAGACTTTCAACATCATCACCTCCTCCTCTTTCTCTCCCTCCTCTTGCTCTTCCTCTTCTTCTTCCTCCCACTCCTCATTCTTTTACATTTTAGGGGTAGTGATGTGGCAGGGGTTGCTACTTGGACCTGTGAAGTAACTTTATTCAGGGTGTAAAATTCCCAAATAATCAATAAAAGTATTATGAAAAAAAGTTATTGGATCACTTTTCTCAAATTGCTTTTGCCAGTCTTCATCTATTATCCTCTAAGTACCTAATGACTATGAATACAAAACTCATTAGGGCACACACTTGTTGATGCTGTCCTACAATGATAACCTGCTGAACAGAATGCTGAATATACTTGTCTTCCTCCCACTGGGCATCCATGGTAACAAGTTACATAAAGGATAAGCAACTTGAACTAGATATGAGAGCAAAAGTCCTTAATATCCTAGGTCTCTTACATTTACAGATACAAACTCTTGTGGAATAAGTTTCAGTAATATTTTCTTGTCAAATATTATTTTATAGATTTACATGATCCCTAAATTTTGTGTACACTCTTGTGCATCTCTTAGATTTTAAGTGCCCTTGTATATCTCTCAGATATTTCTCTAAATATTTAAAAACACTTAGTGCTCAATATTGTATTATCTATGTAATGAAAATTTTTGGACATCATCCATGACAAACACTGAATCTTTAAAGGTAACATTGAATGACTATTCTGAGGGTACTCTTTTGACCACCTCCAATGAATATAAATTGATCTTGAAATTCTGCATCTTAAGAAATAGCAGGAAATGTGTTAGCAAAGTCCAGAACAGTGTATAACGATATTCCTACTAGAGTCATTTCTGTCAAAAGCAACATTTGTTACAATGACATTGATGGAGACCACCACATTATTTAGTTCTCTGTAGGTCTTTGTCATAGTCAGGGTTTCTATTCCTGCACAAACATCATGACCAAGAAGAAAGTTGGGGAGGAAAGAATTTATTCAACTTACATCTCCACATTGCTGGTCATCACCAAAGGAAGTCAGGACCAGAAATCACACAGGGCAGGAAGCAGGAGCTGATGCAGAGGCCATGGAGGGATGTTTCTTACTGACTTGCTTCCTGTGGCTTGCTCAGCTGGCTTTCTTATAGACCCCAAGACTACCAGCCCAGGGATGGTATCACTCACAAGGGGCCCTCCTCCCTTGATCACTAATTGAGAAAATGCCTTATAGCTGGATCTCATGGAGGCATTTCCACAAGGGAGGCTCCTTTCTCTGTGATAACTTCAGCTTGTGTCAAGTTGACACATAGTCAATACAGTCTTTCTCCAGAAGCAGTTGCCCCACACCAAAACTGTTAGGAAAGCTTGGAACTTGGTAACTATAGATTTATCTTGATAAATTCTGTTTTTTTCATTTTTTTATTGGTTGTTTTATTTATTTACATTCCAAATGTTCCTCTTTCCAGTTTCCCCTCCACAAGCCCCCACTCCCCTCCTCACTCCCCCTGCCTCTACTGTTCACCTATCCTGGGGCATTGAGCCTTCACAGGACCAAGGGCCTCTCCTCCCATTGATGCCAGATAAGGCCATCCTCTGCTACATATCCAGCTGGAGCCATGGGTATCCCATGTGTACTCTTTGGTGGGTGGTTTAGTCCCTGGGAGCTCTGGGGGTTATGGTTGGTTGATATTGTTGTTCTTCCTATGAGGTTACAATCCCCTTCACTCCTACAATCCTTGCCCTAACTTCTCCATTGGGCTCCCTGCACTCAGTCCAATGTTGGTTGTGTACATCCACATCTGTATTGGTAAGACTTTTGCAGAGCCTTTCAGGGAACATCTATACCAGAATCCTGTCTGTAAGCACTTCTTGGCATCAGCAATAGTGACTGGGTTTGGTGTCAGCAGATGGGATGGATCCCTAGGTGGGGCAGTCTCTAGATATTCTTTCCTTTAGTTTCTGCTCCACTTTTGGTCATTGCATTTCCTTTTGACAGGAGGGATTCTGGATTAATATTTTTGAGGTGAGTTGGTGGTCCCATCACTCAACTGGGGCCATGCCTATCTACTAGGCATGGTCTCTACAGTTATGTCTCCCCCATATTGGGAATTTAAGCTAATGTCTTCCCTGTTGGTTCCAGGGAACCTCTTGGGTCTCTGGCATCTGGTATTTCCAGTTCCTCTTCCCCACTGCTACACATATACTTTCAAATTTCTTATCCCATGAATTTCTCCCCCATCATGAAGTCATTGTTTTTAATAGCTGAGTAGTACTCCATTGTGTAAATGTAACACGTTTTCTGTATCCATTCCTCTGATGAGGGACATCTGGGTTGTTTCCAGCTTCTGGCTATTATAAATATGGCTGCTACGAACATAGTGAAGCATGTGTCTTTATTACATGTTGGAGCATCTTCTGGGTATATGCCCAGGAGTGGTATAGCTGGGTCCTCAGGTAGTATTATGTCCATTTTTCTGAGGGTCCACCAAACTGATTTCCAGAGTGGTTTTACCAGCTTGCAGTCCCACCAACAGTGGAGGAGTGTTCCTCTTTCTCCACATTCTCACCAGCATCTAATGTCACCTGAGCTTTTGATCTTAGCCATTCTGACTGGTGTGAGGTGGAATCTCAGGGTTGTTTGGATTTGCATTTCCTTGATGACTAAGGATGCTGAGCATTTCTTCAGCCATTTGAGATTCCTCAGTTGAGAATTCTCTGTTTAACTCTGTACTCCATTTTAAAATAGGGTTATTTGGTTCTCTGGAGTCTAACTTTTTGAGTTCTTTGTATATTTTGCATACTAGCCCTTTCTCAGATGTATTGTTGGTAAAGATCTTTTCCTAATCTGTGGATTGCTGTTTTGTCCTATTGACAGTGTCCATCGACTTAAAGAATCTTTTCAATTTTATGAGGTCCCATTTGTTGATTTTTGATCTTCGAGCATAAGCCATTGGTGTTCTGTTCAGGGAATTTTCTCCTGTGCCAATGTGTTTGAGATTCTTCCCACTTTCTCTTCTATTGGATTCATCTGTTTTCACATATCAGGTTTTGTGTGTAGGTCCTTGACCCACTTGGACTTGAGCTTTGTACAAGGAGATAAGAATGGGTCAATTTTCATTCTTGTACATGTTGACTGCCAGTTGAACCAGCACCATTTGTTGAAAATGCTGTCCTTTTTCCACTGGATGGTTTTGGCTTCTTTTTCAAAGATCAAGTGATCATAGTTATGTGGGTTCATTTCTGGGTCTTCAATTATATTCCTTTGATCTACCTGTTTGTCTATCTACCAATATCATGTAGTTTTTATCACTATCGCTCTACAGTATAGCTTGAAGCCAGGGATAGTGATTCCCCCAGAAGTTCTTTTATTGTTGGGAATAGTTTTTGATATCCTGGGTTTTTGTTATTCCAGATAAATTTGAGAATTGTTCTTTCTAAGTCTATGAGAATTGAGTTAGAATTTTGATGTGGATTGTATTGAATCTGCAGATTGCTTTAGGTAAGATGGCCATTTTTACTGTGTTATTCCTGCCAATCCATATCCATGAGCGTGGGAGATCTTTCTATCTTCTGAGAGCTTCTTCAATTTCTTTCTTCAGAGACTTGAAGTTCTTGTCCTACTGGATAAAGGTGCTACAAATATAGTTGGTAGAACACCCTTTGTGCATATGCACTGCAGTGGTATGTCTTGGTAATGAGAGAAATTGATTTCCAATTTCCTGAGAAATCACCATCTTGATTTCCAAAGTGGCTTTACATGTTTGCACTCCATTAGTAGCAGAGGAGTGTTCCCCTTTCTCTGTATCCTTGCCAGCATGATCTGTCACCAGTGTTTTTGATCTTAGCCATTCTGACTTGTGTAAGATGAGATCTCAGAGCCATTTTGATTCAAGTTTCCCTGATGGCTTAAGATAGTGAACATTCCTTTAAGTGTTTATCAGCCATTTGTGATGCCTCTGCTGAAAATTCTCTGTTTAGCTATGTACTTCATTTTTTTAATGGGCCTATTTGGTTCCTTGATGTCTTTTTCTTGAGTTCTTTATGTATTTTGGACACTAGGCAATCTTCAGATGTGGAGTGGTGAAGATCTCTTCCCATTCTGTAGGCTGCCATTTTGTCCTTTTGAGCATGTCCTTTCTGTTTCGGTTTCATAAGATCCTGATCACTAATTGTCAGTCTTAGTGCTTGAGGTATTGGTGTTGGTTCAGGAAACTGTCTCCTGTAACAATGCATTCAAGGCTTTTACCCACTTTTCTCTTCTATCAAGTTTAGTGTGTTTGGATTTAGGTTGAAGTCTTTGATCCACTTGGACATGAATTTGTGAAGGGTGAAAGATATGAATCTATTTGCATTCTTCTACATGCCAATATCTACTTAGATCTGCACTATTTGCTGAAGATGGTTTCTTTTCTACTGCACCATTTTGACTTCTTTGTCAAAATTGGTGTGGATTTACTTCTGGGTTTTTAATCTGATTCTGTTGATAAACTTGTCTGTTGCCAATAGCATGGGGGTTTTATTATTATTGCTCTATAGTACAGTGTGATTTCAGGGATGGTGACACTTCAGGAAGTTTTTTTATTATACAGGATTGTATTAGCTTTATTGAGATTTTTGGATTCCCATATGAAGTTGAGGATTGTACTTTCAAGATCTGTAATGTATTATGTTGAAATTTTGATGGAAATTGCATTAGCTCTATAGATTGCTTTTGGTAAGATGGACATTTTTACTATGTTAATCTTATTTATCCATAAGCATGCGAGATCTTTTCACTTTCAGATATTGTCTTCGATTTCTTTTCTCAAAGACTTGACGTTTTTGTGTAGAGGTACACGAAATATTTTATATTACTAGTGGCTATTGTGAAGGGTGTTGTTTCTCTGATATCTTTCTCTGCCTATTTATCATTTGTTTGTAGGAGGGCTAGAGATTTTGTTGAATTTTTTTTATACAGTCACATTGATAAAGGTGTTCATCAGCTGTAGAAGTTCCCAGTAGAATTTTTGGGGTCACCTTTATATACTATTATATCATCTTCAAATAACGATACTTTGACTTTTTCCTTTCCAAATTGTATCCGCTTGATTCCTTTTTGTTCTCTTCTTGCTCTAGTTAAAATTCAAGTACTAATTTAAATATATGGAGAGATAAACAGCTTTTTTTTATTCCCAATCTTAGTGGTATTGCTTTAAATTTCTCTCCATTTAATTTGATGTTGACTATAGGATTGTTGTATATTGCCTTTATTATATGAATATATGTGCCTTGTATCTCTAATCTCTCCACTACTTTTATTATAAAGGGGTGTTGAATATTGTCAGAGACTTTTCAATATCAAATAAGATGATCATGTGTTTGTGTTTGTGTGTGTGCATTTCCATTTATGTATTTGGTGGATTGTATTGACAGATTTTCGTATGTTGAACCATCCCTGCATCTCTAGATGACATCTACTTGATCGTGGTGGATGATCTTCTTGATGGGCTCTTGGAGTCACTTTGTGGCTATTTTGTTGATAATTTTTTATTTTTGCATCAATATTAATTATGGAAATTGGTCTAAAAATTTTTTAAGTCTTATGTTGTTTAGGAGCAAAAAATAAATTTAGCAATATTCCTTCTGTTTATATTTCATAGAATAATTTAAGAAGTGTTAATACTAGCTCTTCTTTCAAAGTTCAGGAGTATTCTGGAGTAAAATACTCTGGCCTTGGGATTTCTTTTCTCTTGATTAGGAGACTCTTAATGACCACTTATATTTTTTAGGGGTTAGATGTCTATTTAAATTGTTTATCTGGTCTTGATTTAAATTTAGTATTTGGTGTCTATTGAAAAAATTGTCCATTTCTATTAGATTTTCCAATTTTGTTGAGTATATTTTTTGAAGTAAGAACTAATGAACATTTGTATTTCTTTAATATCTGTTGTTATGTTCCCCTTTTCATTTTGGATCTCATCAATTTGTATATTCTCTTTTTGCCTTTTAGTTATTTTGGCTAAGTGTTTGTTTATCATGTTGATTTTCTCAAAGAAACAACTTTTTGTTTCATTGACTCTTGGTTCTGCTCTCTTAGTTTTTATTTTATTGATTTCACCACTGAGTTTGATTATTTCCTGCCTTCTACTACACTTTGGTATGTATGCTACTTTTTTTCCTAGAGCTTTTGGGTGTATTTTTAAATTACTTGTCTGAGAACTTTCTAATTTCTATATGGAGACTCTTAGTGCTATGAATGTTCCTTTTAGCACCCACTATCATTGTGTCACATAAATTTGGGTATGCTGTGCATTCATTTTCATTGAATTCTAGAAAATCCTTAATGTCCTTTTTTCTTTTTCCTTGACCCAGTGGTTATTGCACATCAAGTAGTTCAGATTTCATAAGTTTGCAGGCTTTCTGTTGTTTCTGTTGTTGAAGTTCAGTTGTAATCCATGGTGTCTGATAAGATACAGGGGGTTATTTCAATTTTCTTGTACTTGTTGATGCTTGCTTTATGACTGGGAATAAGGTCAGTTTTGGAGAAGGTTCTGTGAGATGCAGAGAAAAAGGTGTATTTCATGTTTAGATGAAATGTTCTGTAGATAACTGTTAGGTCTATTCAAGTAATAACGTCTGTTAATTCCATTTCTTCTCTGGTTAATTTCTGTCCAGATGACCATTCCAATCAAAAGAGTAGAGTGCTGACATCTCCAAATATTATTGTGCCTGATTCAATATGTGATTTAAGATTTAGTAATTCTTATTTTACAAATGTGTATGCCTTTGCATTTATGGAATAGATGTTCAGAATTTAGACATCAATTTGGCAGATTTTTCCTTTGATAAGTACAAAGTGTTGTGTCCTTTTGATTAATATTGGTTGGAGGAAGTCTGTTTTATTAGCTATTCGAATAGCTACTTTAGCTTGCTTCTTGAGACCATTTGCTTGGGACCTCTTTTACAGCACTTACATAGATATCATGTCTATCTTTGCTGTTCTGGATATATGCTTGGTCTCTGTGGTTCCTCGTATGGGCATGGCCACTAGTAAAACAGAAGTTTTCTGCCAAAGTTTGGGCCAGAATGTGGAATCTAGGGGAGTGGATGAAGCTGTTGGCCATGCTTCATGGAAAGTTAGCAGGCAGTGGGTGATGATATTTTACCTTGCTTTCCTGGAATAGGCCACACCTCTTGGAAAACAGCTGCAGTTGCAGTCATCTTGGTTATCTTTCATGTGTTAACCAACATAATATTTCCCATATCTGTGTTCTGTTGCCCAATACCCATGGTGGTTTGGGAGAATATAATGAATTAAGGCTAAGTAAAATAAGTTCTACACTAAAACAAAAGTGTCTTGCATGTTCATGGGAAATCAACAAGTCATAATCTGATAATTTCACATTATAAATATAATTAAAATAAATTAAATCTCTTAGTAAAAATATTATACAATGGAAATTATTTCTGACAGATCAACTCTTACAGTTTTATAGGTCATTCATTTTTTTCTCATTTGAAATGACAAAAGAAAGTTGACCCCAGTCAAAATAGCACACATAACCTAATCTCATAAACCACACATTTAATGTTACTTGTCAGTAGATTGTGAAAACCTTACTACTATCATACTCAACTAGAAATAAGTTGACAACTCCTGCCTAAATTCAGAGAAAATAAATACCAGTCTTCTAAAATATACAAGACTAATACAAACATAAAATTCAAATAACTCCAATTTTTTCTCCCTTGAAATGTTAGCTTCATTCTGAGCAAAGAACAACATTCCTTTGTGTTTCCCAAGGCCATTACACTGAGACTCATCAGATACCTATAATACTTGCTGAAGTTAACCCTTAAATATTTCTAGTTCTGTAGTTACTATTTCTGTAAAGAATGAAGTATGGGATTTTTTTTTCAGGACAGTTAAGTTTTTTAATAGTTAACCCACAGATGTAGAAAATAAAAGAATTCAAAGTATTAGCAACAAATAAAATTGTATTAGTGGACTTTGGTAAAATTCTATAAAATTATGATCATTTCAATTATAATCACTGTTTAAGAATGCTTTAGAAAACAATCCTTTGAGTCATATCTATCCTTCTGAATGTGTCACTTACCTGAACTGTGCCATATTTGTGTATTTTAAACATATATTGTTATTATTATACTGCCTGTGATTTTTAGAGCATAGATGTTCAGAATTGAGAGTTCATTTTGGTAGATTTTTCCTTGGGCCAGTATGTAGTGTTCTTCCTTACCGTTTTTGATAACTTTTGGTTGAAAGTTGATATTATTTGATATTAGAATGGCTATTCCAGCTTGTTTCTTGGGACCATTTGCTTGGAAAATTGTTTTCTAACCATTTACTCTGAGGTAATGTATGTCTTTGTCACTGAGGTGTGTTTCCTGTATGCAGCAAAATGCTAGATAATAATATTGACTTCTAAAGTTTTAGCCTAAAAAAATTTTTTTAATTACTATAGAAATGTCTACAAGTAATTTCATACTTTTTTAATTCTGTATTTAATTTTGACATGTTTCTCAAAATTCACCATTGTATATAATACTGTGATAGACATCCCACAGTATGCACATATTTTCATCAACATAAATTCCTAGAAATAAGTTTACAAGATAAATTTATACTTTGGTACTTGTTGGTAAATTGTTCATTAGAATTACTGTATTGATTTATACTGTTACATGGGACATCTCTAAAATTTTCTAACAATTAAATTTATATATATATATATATATATATATATACATATATTAAAAAAAAGGAAACATGTTTTATCCCCTCACCTCAGGGCTGATCACAGAATAAGGTCGTATACATACAGCTACTGTGACTCCATTTTTAAAAGTTCTGACTTGTTTTTTGTCTATGGGTCTTTCACTCCTTTGTAAGGCCACACTGACTTTACTTATTTCCCCTTTTCCTCTGGTGTGGATTATTGCATCTTCTTATTTATGATTTCTCAATCCTTAATGTGCCATTCACACTGTCACAAGATTTATCTTGCTGAAGCCCAGACCCTTTGATGCCAACCTCTGATTCTTTCATGCTCCAGTTGCTCCACTGCATCTACATAATAATGCTCACTTTCTATTGTGGCATACTCTGCTTTTAATAATCTTCTTACAGCTTTCTTTAGCTTCCTCCTCACACCTCTAGGCTACACCAACACTGTTCTGATGACTATTCACGGTTCTGAATGTACTTTCATAAGCCTGTGACTTTTTATGTGTCGTTAACTTTTGCAATTTCAATCTAATCACAGTCTTTTCCCTTCCATTCTCTCCCTCCAAACCCTCCCATATACCCCTCCCTACTCTCCAAATTCATAACCTCTTTTTTCAGTAACTGCTATTGCAAGCATATGTATCTGTGTGTGTGTATGTATATATGTGTGTGTGTGTGTGTGTGTAAACAGATATATATGTGTAAACAGATGACTAGAAAGCACTCAGTAATGAATTTATAAGTCTAATAAAAATTCTGAGATAGAGTATTAAAAAAAGGAAATCAACAAGTCTACACTTTAGGAGCTTCTTGTTGCTATGTTTAGCACTCACTCAGAGGCAACCTTGTGCATCACATCAAATGAACTCTTGGGACTGTCTCAAGCCAGGAACTGCTCTATCCTTCATAGCCTCTGTAGTGCTGTGAAGACATACTTAAACCCTTAATTCTTACTTACATTCTTCTGCCCTTCGGTTACATTTCCTCTTTGGCTTTATAAAGCATAGCATTCTGCCATCAGTTTCTTTAGAGTTTCCGCTAGACAAAAATCTATCTGATTTCAAGTAACAGCACAGCCTATCTGTCCTTTAGTTCATTTCCTCCTAAATGCTTTAGAACCTGATGAGCCCAATTGACACACTTATGTAAATGCATTAGGACCAGCAAGACATCATTTTACCTCCATCGTGGGTTTGAACAAACCACCGAATCTCCATTTCCATTTTAGACCTCTGCTGAATCAAACTCATTCTTTACTCCCTATGAACACAGTCCTATCCCGTGAAGTAATCTAAGTACCAAACACTGTCTCTTCCCTTAGAAACCTATCCTTACTCTTGCAGGGCCAAATAGTCATGTGATGTGAGGGTTACCTAAGCTCATATTAACTAGTCCATCAGGAAATGAGTTATCATGTATTTCCTCAGGATCTCAGCCTTTTGCTCAAGAAACATTATCAGAAGTATTACTCAGTTGTTTCATTTCTACAACACTATAACTGAACCTAACCCCTCTACATCTTCTTGCCTCGTAAGTGAGGATGTATAAAGGAACCTTTCATCTCTTAATTCAAGTGGTCCAGCTACAGAGTATTCTCTATTGTAGTGGGTTGCCCTCTGTACTGGGTACATTAAGGCTCCTGGTTGCATGCTAAATTGAGTTGTGTTTTCTGTGTATTAAGCATTGAGCATGGCGGATATAATACTCGATGATAGCTTATGCTTTTCCAATTTTGTGAAGCCAAGGATTCCTTAGCACAGATCTGATTTGTACTTGCTTGTTCTTATATCTTGTAGTTTCAAGAAATAGCAAACAGACACTTTCATCTCATTTTCCTGTTTATCATAATTCCTGCCAATTCAGAGGCTAATGTCAAGGCTAGCATCCACAGATTTTTGTCTCAGAATTGTATTATGTTATTAACTTTTTTCTGCATGGAGAGCTCAGCCTTGTTTGCATATTTTAATGTCCATACATTAATGTGCATATATCTGATATATACTACTTATGATTCCATCTCATGGGTACGCTCAGGGAGTGTAATATATTTGCTAATTTTTGGATATTTTAGGGCAATACCTATATTTGTTTTAAAAACTCCATTGATCAAAGAGACATGCCACCCAATATTCCATAAAAGAATTCATCCCTGGGGTGCCCTCCCCCAAAGACTCCACTTCATTCTCATATAGCTCATTCTTAATTACTTGTATTATTAGGGGATCATGGGGACCACAGGGATCATGCAATATTGTTCCCTATCATAATAGCAAGAAAACACATCACATGGAGAAAAGAAACACTATTAAGATTGTCTATGAGTATTCTCCACTGCCATGTACATCAGAGCAGCTATATGTCTTAGCATGACTATGGAGACATTTAACTATTTCTCCTCAATTCACTGTTGGTTCTTTTAATCTCTGTGTTGATACCCACTGTGTTGTGTAATTTTATGGACAATGAATGAATAAACATCTATTCACTATAATGTGGCCCCTGAGAATAGAACCAAGAAATGACTCCACCGAAGTGTAGCTTTGTGACATTATTTTTGTGATAACTTACAAGAGAATCAATGAGAAGTTACACATGTGGCTCAAAAGCAGCTACATTATCAGAAAGCCAACCAACATGGGGACAACTCAGGAAGCCCGAACATCCCTGTCTCAACCTTGATTACAGTTATATGTATCACAGGACACACGCATCGCTAACTTTCAGGCAGATTCACTAGTATGTTTCTCCCAGAGATTGTGGAATAATAAAATCCAGAACAGGAACCTCATGGATCTTTTAACTTTCTGAGCTTCCTGCGACATCTATGTTTCATTGGTTTCTTGAGATTTTTAAGAATGTTCTCCATCATCCATGAAGAAATGTTTCAATTTATAGAAAATAGATTACTATGCAAAGAAAGATCAATACATACCAAAATTAGAAAATTATTGTGACAGAAAATAGTGGTATATTTTAAGAGTGTTTGACAACACCAGAAAACACAAAATATTAATTATGAGGCTTATCATTCAAAATAACTTTTAGCACTTAAAACTATTTAAATTTTGTCTAGCAAAAAGCAAATATAAGAAAAGGTTTTATGGTCATTATATTTTAAGGATTTCCATAGTGACAGCTCTCAAGTACTTAATACAGTCAATTGTCATTTCGTGTTCTGATATACAAAGGAAAATACAAATGGGTATTATTTCAGCATCACATTCTTTAAAATTGCTCTAAAAATGCATTTTGAAAAATGTGAGTAAACAATTTCCCTATTTGATGTATCTGAAGTTAAAAAAAAAAAAAACTAAAGAAAATATAAGATTAATTTGAACATTCTCTATAGGGGTAATAACTTATTTCCAGTATTGTGTCATAAATATGCCATGGCAACCTTATTAACTGATTCAATCTAATTAGTGTCAAAGGCAAGGTGCATGTCCTGAATGAATGACTGCATTCAACAATAGGCATTGGAGCCAAGATATTCATAATGAGACACATTTTTCAAAGAAGTGTTTTCATGAAGAGCACTCTGAAAAGATTTTATGGAACACCAACTTAGTTTACTCCAACAAATATTTCCAAAGCATATATCATCTAGATTGTTCAGTGTTGTAGGCAGCTTCAAGTGAATTAAAAGCACAGAAGAGTTTATAGAAGGAAACTGAAAAATTCAAATAGAAATGTCTAGTTTTATGTGATGAGTGAAGTGAATAAACTTGTAAAGTATTTTCTAGGGAAGATTAAAAAACCAAGGTTGTTTAACTCTTCTTTGAGAGTGGAACCAGGGATACGTGATGAACACGCTTTCTAGCTATGGTGTCATCTGTATTAACAATCAAGAATAAGATCTTGATCCTCTGGGATCTGAGTCCTAGAGAGGCAGGAGATCACTGTCCTTATCCAGGCCGAGGGACTTGCGTAGTTGTACAGTGCCGAAACACATAGCAGGACTAGGGACAATATTAGGTCATGAAGTAGGATTATAAGCTTTGGTGTGGGAATTAGTGGGATATCCCATCTATTTTTAATAATAAATCAGGCACACAAGGCAGCTCACTGGATAAAGGCACTTGCTTCTTACCCCAACAGCCTGGGTTTGATCCTTAAGACGTACATAGTGCTGGGAGACAGCCAACCTTCGTAAGTACTCTTTTGAATTCAACATGTGTGCCCATGGTACATTAACCTGCACATAAAATCATACATATACATACAAAATAAATGAAATAAGGAATAATCATAGAGGTCATCCCATTTATGGATGCTATTTCGTCTGCAAAGAACTATCGAGTGGAAGGTACCAAAATTATTGCTACTAATACAGTGTTTTGCACAAAAATCTTCTGTGCATGCCATTGCTTAGACAGTGCCAATTACTCAGAAGTAGACACTTAAAGTTGGCGACATGTAAATATGATTTTAAGCACTAAGCTAATGTGAAGCTTCTGTACCCTTTTGTACAATATTAAATTTAGGAAAAATCACCTGTGACACATGAAATTGAAAGGTTCAGAGTGAGGAGAACTTCCTGCAACCAGTCATTAGTCAGAGCTCTCTGGCAAGCCTAACAGGTATCCTGTGATTTTCTGTAAGCTGTCATTGAGAACACTGTGCAAAATGTATCTTATCTCCCATCCAGACCTTCAAACAGTCTAATGCAGGAAAGGCCAGTTTACAAAGTATGCAAGTTCAACTTTCAAAATCTTTCTACTTCACTGTAGTTGAAACAAAGCTCACAGAGAACATTCCAATTGACCTTTTAATTTGTCCTCACATATTTACTTTGTCCCACAAGACCTTTTTTATTCAGACTGCAGCCAAAAGAAAATACTATTCAAATAAAGAATAGTACCATCCTCTTTTTCCCTTAGTTTAGAATACTGTAGTGTGCTACAGTGCCTTTAATGTTGAAAATGAAATCCGGATTACTATATATCATTCCTTGCTTACTCTCTGGCTTTCTGTATCAAGCCAAGAGCATTCTAGTACTCTGTTTTACTCAGCCTGTCCCCCTGGGCCTTGTTATTGTATGTATCACCTTGAAATACAGTAAGAATATACTTTCTTCCCAAGATGTTACTATTAACTCTCATGGAACACCCTATTCTCCATGATAAAAAAACTTGTATTTAATGTTCATATCTTAACTGATGGACTGAAATGATCCCTTTCCTAGAAAATTTTTCATTGACTTCTTTACTGACTTAATCTTAGAATAAAATATCATAGAACACTTATTTTTTCACTGATTAATGATTATAAATTTACATATTTTAGTACTGTCATTTGTATATAAATAATTGTTAATTCTCTTTCTAGATACTTAGTGCAATGGTTTGAACCTCCATTATAGGCTCATGTGTGAATGATTTGTCCCTGGTTGTGGTGCTATTTTGGTATCAGAGGAGCTTTTGGTAGGTTATCATGGATGGTGGAAATAGGATGCTAGGACTCAGCCTATAAGCTGATAACTGGCACTTGCGCCTATGTATTCCTCAATCTGGAGGTCTTCACCAGGGCAACTGATACCTCATGTTTCAAACCACTGTGATTGTCTAGCCCTCTAATATGAACCAAAAGTCCCTCTGAGACTGAGAAAATAATAAATCTTTTCTCCTTTAGGGAGTGCGTGGCAAATAGGTCCTTAGCACAATAAAAAGAATAACAAAACACCAATGTCTTTGAAGAAAAGGGCTATAAGTCTTAGTGTCCACCAATGACATCTCTAAGACTGTGCCTAATATAAAGCAGGTAGAACAGACAGTTAAATTCAAGTTTTCAGCTGAATGATGAAAATACGAAATTTTACTATATTTTAAAAGATTTTCTGTTCTATCAAAAGGTATACAATTGATGGCTGATGGGTGGTTTCCTTCTTGGCTGAACTATAGTGTCGTGTCGGGAATGTGAAAGTGGAGCTGTAGTATTCAACAGCCTGTTAAATTTTAACCTATCAGCAACCAAAATGAAGATATGTATAGTGATTTTTATCTCTAACCTCTCTCAGATTTTCTTTTGTTTAATTTGGTGAGTTATCATCAAACACCACATACTAAGTGGCTTATAAACAGAACAAATTCAGTTCTCACAGTTCTGGACGTGTATAATCTGAAATCAAAATACCATCAGATATGTTGGCATGCCTTTTGTTTCACAGATGTTACCTAGCTGTGTTCTTACTAAACCACCTACCCACCAATCAACCAACCAGCCAAACAAACAAATAAGCAAGGCAGGAGTTCTCAGACTTATTTTATTGAAATACTAATCCTATGTAATCACACCCCTCCCCAACCACACTCCCTGCAGAATCACAAAATCCTCAATTCTAACAATATTATCTTGGTGATGAGTTTCAACAGAAAGTCAGATGATGACAAGCTTCAAATTGACCACATCTGTAGCTTTTCTTTTTTTTTTTTTTTTAATGTGTTGGAAAATAACTGAAATTTTATATTGTTTTACACCTAATGGATATAGATACCAGTAGAAGAATTAGAAACAGCTGTAACACTGCTGACTCCAGTCTGGAGACCAATGAGCCAAAGCACCATAGAAATTCCATTCAAGATGCATTTAGGCTGGAAATATAGCTTAGTGGAGGAAGACATGTCCAGTGTAGTGAACCTTTTACTACAATTCCCAATACCAAAGGAAGAAAATCAGACAATGGGAGGCTGTGTTTGGTTCTTCAAGTAGATATTCAGGAGTAGAAAGCCAAGGTGCCTATCTAAAGAGAATCAGAATCACTGTTTTAACAATTGATAAACCTAGCAAAAGACATCAAACATTATTAGTTAAAGAATGAGTTTAAATATTAACGATTAAGAGAATAAGGGGTAGTTTCAACCTCCCAGCCACATATATGGGAAGCCATAGGAACAAAAAGCTATCTTATATAAAACAATTGAATGAAACTTTTTCTCATACTTTATCTTTCTAATTTAATTGTGAAATTTAATTAGACAAAAAAAGGAAAGAAAATGAAATCTAGAAAGGATGATTGACAGTAAAATGAGCAATGCTATTTTAAGAAATCTGGCAGCGTATTAGAGCTGACTTTAGCTAGAAAAACAAAGAAAAATATCTTATCATTAAATGATAATTGTAAAGTTTTACTGAGCTGAAAGTGGTTTTTTATTTGAAGTGACTCTTGAACATTTGGATATTTGGTAATGATAAAATCCCTCTATAGTCATTACCACTTTTAAAGCAGGGAAAACAGTAACAATAATGTAATTTCCCTTGCTAGTACCATAGAGTCACTGCTTTTGTTGTTTAGTAAGAACTCCACAGTTGTAGATTTAATTAGCAGTTGTTTGGCTACAGCTTTTCGAGATAAGCAATATGACCATGAAAGGTCTGATAAAATTGGTATCAAAAGTAAAAGTCCCTACGAACACTCCACCCCAGCTCCTGTAGTCTACTTCTAAGCCTGATTTCACAAATTTCTGTGGGGATTGTATTTGCTTGAAAATTATCTTCTCTATATAGTATAGCATGCCTTAAAGTTCAAAATAATGGCTATTTGAGACTTTAATGTAGGTTCAGCTTGCATAGCATAACAATGGCCAGCATGGAAAGATACCCATGAAGTTGCAATAGTGCCACTTATATATTGGTGATTACCAACACATGATTGGATGGACTTAAGGCAGGCTCAACCGAAGGGAAATCATGCCTGCTACTAGAAATCTAGTCAACTACCCTTAGCTAGAGGGTAGCTGAGATCATAGTCCATAGAGGAAACTTTTATAGACCAGTACATTTCTTAACTGAATTCTAAATATGATACCCAAAGATAAGCATTTACTCCTCATTAACAAGGGTTTTTTCTAGCAAATAGACAATTACATAAAACTATAACTGATCAAAATGTTGTAATCAACTAACTGTTGGATGCCTACTTCCCATTTGATACCTGTAAAATAAAACTCCTTTACTTAAGGTTCAAGGAAATCTGACAAAAGGAAACAGCAAATTGTCACAGACAGAAACCAGGAAGAAAGTTTCAGGACAATAGATATGACAGGGATGTTATATTTGTGAAATCTTAGCAGTATGTCTGCTTATCTAAGAAATGAAGTTTACAACAACAATTGACGTGTCAGTGTGGATGGAGGAAATCTTATGGATACTCATCCCTAGAATAGAGCTATAAATAACAATTGCCAGAAGAATTAATCTCCCTCAGGAAGGATCTCCCTAATTGTTTATATAATACAAAGTGATCAAATCTGAATGCATATACATAAGAGCAACATTAAATGAATCAGCAAGCTGTGTTTCTGTATTCATTCGTATATATGTCCACGTGTGTGTTTTTGTATGTACGTGTGTGTGTTGGTGTAACAATAATATTTAAAGAAAAAGAAGCCATGAATTTGAGGGGGAGTTAGGGGCTATGGGAGGAGGTTCATAGAAGAAAAGGAGTGAATACGGAATTCTGTAATTGTATTTTAATAAAATAATATTTTATTTTATTAATAAATAAAACTTTATTGTTAAATTAAATGGGAAACTAAGATAGGATATAGCAAATAATAGGAAACTGGAGCTGAATATTTAAAAGCAACAAATAGACCACTATAAAATAGATATGCAGGTGTTTTGGTAAAGTATGAGAACTGAGTAAGTGATACAGACATATTTAACCCTTTAGAAGTAGGCTTTTTTTCTTGGTATAAAAACTTTCAAACAAAATAATTTTCAGGGCATAAAAATCTCCAATACAAATCACATATTTGAAACAGAATCAGTATTTATTACCTAAAACCAAATAAGTCTTTTAAAATGTTTCTATATGAGAACTTCATTTAGTTGGATTCATAAAGTTTGTCTGATCCATTGCTATTTAATAACATATTTTTCTATTCATCCCCTGAAGTCTAATTCCAATATCATATTAATTATCTAAATATACAATATGAAAACATTAATGAAATATTTAACAATTTTTGGGCTGTATTATTTTAAATAGAGAGGCATGTAGACTTAATATCTTCTCATTAGTTTAAGATGAAATGAAAGCTATTTCCTCAGTTCTTGTGGTTAATCCAATAATTTGAAGTCTATTTGAAGGAACTCTTTTTTCCAGTTGAACAAATAACAGTAAAGATCTGCATCATAAACTGGTAGAATATATAAAAATTAAGTGTTTTTTAAAATATTTTGAATCAATTTTTTTTTTTTTTTGGTTTTTTCCAAGACAGGGTTTCTCTGTGTAGCTCTGGCTGTCCTGGAACTCACTCTGTAGACCAGACTGGCCTCGAACTCAGAAATCCACTTGCCTCTGCCTCCCAAGTGCTGGGATTAAAGGCGTGAGCCACCACCAATCAATTTTATTAAAGAGAGAAACAGTTTCTGGGAGCAAAGTATATGCTGTTTTCAGCAATATGGAATTATCTACATCTACTGTGAGGCAGAAAAAGCAACAGCAGTGGCCTATATTGCTTTGGGAGTCTTTCAGTCTCCCTTGACCAACAGCTCTGCGTGAGGTTTCTCATGTGTGGAGCTGGAGATTTTGTTATACAGTACATGGGTCTTGAGGGAAACACTGTCAGCCCAAGTGGTTTAACTTCTACATTATATATATATATAATGTAACTTTATGTACTTATTTGTGATTTGTGCATTATACATAATTTCAGGTAAATATTAAATAATATCACTCTTTAAGGCTTTTCAAACATACTTGGAAGATTCAAAATGATCTCATCTGATATGAAAAGCTCCTCCCTGAGGTTTAGTTTTCATTAGAGCAGACAGTGTTATGTTTGCTGCCAATGCACAAATGCAGTCAATAATCCTACTCAACTGTGATGTCTATTAACCACAACAATGGCCAGGATGCAAAATGTCCCTAAAGGCGCAATAGTGTCATTCATATCTTGACAGTATTCAAAAACTATCTAATTGGATTCAAAGTAGCGCAACAAAGGTCAATCATACCTGGTACCAGAAACCTACCCAAATACCCAGGGCTAGTGAGGCTATAGATTTTAGAGGAGAATCACACACTGCTCTTCTATAAATCAGCATAATTGATAGCTAACTCTCTTTTAAGTTATTATACTCATACCCACAGATAAGCATATCATTCATCAAAGCATCTCTCATCAAAGAAGATACTCTTTACATCAGAGAGACCATTATATAAAATAACAGCTGGACATAATGTAAGAGAACAATTGATCATGAAATTCTCAGCCTCACTAAATACATCTACAAGAAAATTCTTAGACCTAAGGCTCAAAGAACATTGTGAAGAAGCTAGAGGAAAGAATGTTTGAGACAATGGCACAAGAAGTTTTCTGTGAGATTATGGTTTACTTGAAATGATACAGAAGCAACATCCTTGATACCACAACATGGCTGCTTTACACAACTCCCTTACAATGTCAACATCGCCAATAGACATGAGGAAGGGGTATTCAAAAGAATCCCTGTCCACTTCTAGACAAAGAGCTAAGGGGTTCTGAAAGAGGAATAATTAGTCTTACTCCAGGATGAGCCCCCCTAATTGGTTATATAATGCCAAGTGTTCAGTCCTGAGACTATATGAATATAAAAAAGTCATATAAGTAAGTCTAAAGGAATTCAGCCAGTGTTATTTATATATGTACGGATTTAGATGTATACAATGATAATAACTGCAAAAACAGAGACCAGTAATATGAATGTCAAGAAGGGGGGACAAGGTAGAAATGACAGAATGGACATAGAAGGAGTCACAAAGAGGAAAGGAAACAGAGATGATATGCTATTTTAATTTTTAAAAACTCTTGGAGAAAAACTAATACCATTCAATTTTGAAACATGTAATATACTTGTTATCTGCAGAAAAGAATATGAGGACAGATTTTCAGTGGGAGGAAACAACCTGGAGTATCATAGTGCCAGAAGACTTCTAATAGTTACAGACAGTGAATTTGATATTAGAATTTGAAAGCTTTTAAAAAGTGAAGAAACAAATGCATGTGATTCAAATTTACTTTCACATTTGTTTTGAAGAAAATACAAACTTTAAGATCAGTTCTATGAGATTGTATTGAGCCCAGTGATATAGATCAAAGTTCCCTTCTACATAAAACTGTCAATTTGCATATGCAATCAACCTACATAAAAATGGCCATTAGAATTGAGGAAAAACTCACATTATCTATTTTATTTTAGCATGCCTTATAATGATGTTTTTAAACTGGCAAACAGCAATTTTTGTAGGAAAGTGTTATAAGCATTCCATTAGCTTTGAAATATCTGCATCATTTCACAATGCTTACTTTTAAGCATCTTAAGACATGGGTTGCAGAGGAACTATGAACACATAAGTCATATATTTACATAGGATTTAAATTTTTATCACTATGTAGAACAAAGTTCTCACAAAAAAATTCAGAATATTTTTCCTCCTCTTCTCCTCTTCCGCCCAGATTCCTCCCTTCCTCTACTTCTCAGGATTATTTTGACTCACTTCTAAGTGGATTTGAAGTGTCCACACTTTTGTCTTCCTTCTTGTTAAGTTTCATATGGTCTTTGAGTTGTATCATGGGTATTCTGAGCTTTAGGGCTAATATCAACTTATCAGTGAGTATATATCATGTATATCCTTTTGGGTCTGGGTTGCTTCACTCGGGAAATTTTCTAGTTCCATCTATTTGCCTACAAAGTTCATGAAGTCATCATTTTTAAATGCTGAGTAGTATCCCATTGTGTAAATGTACCACATTTTTTGTATCTTCCATTGAGGGACATCTGGGTTGTTTCCAGCTTCTGGCTATTATAAACAAGTCTGCTGTGAGCATAGCAGAACATGTGTCCTGTTTTCTGTTAGAACATCTTTTGGGTATATGCCCAAGAATTGCATAGTGAGGTCTTCAAGTGGATATATTCCCAATTATCTGAGGAACCACCTGATTGATTTTCAAAGTGGTTGTACCAGCTAGGAAAACTGCAAGGTCAGGTGGAATAGGACTAAGTATGAAAAGAGAAAGGAGAAAAGTCCAGAGAGCCAGTATAAGAATAGAAATAAATATCACTTGTGGGTGGGTAATTGGGAGAACCATTACAAAGTCCCAGATGCCTGAGATATGAGTAGCTCCCAGGACCCAACGGGGATGACATTAGTCAAAATGTCCAACAGCAGGGAACCTGATAAGACCAGATCCTGTAGATAGGTATGGTCCCCAGTTGAGGGGTAGGGCCACCCATCATCTCAAAAATTTTAATTGTTGCTGTCTAAAGGAAATGCAGGACAAAAAGTGGAGCAGAGACTGAAGGAAAAGTCATCCAGAGACTACTCCACTTTGGGATCCATCCCATCTGCAGACACCAAACCCTGACACTATTGCTGATGTCAAGATATGCTTGCAGATACAGCACCTGACTAAGACAGATGCACATACTCACAGACAACTATTGCCCTCCAACCAGAGACTCCAGTGGAAGAGTTGGGGAAGGTCTGAGGAGCTTAAGGGGATGGCAACCCCATAGGAAGAACAATAGTATCAACTAACTGGACCACTCAGAGCTCCCAGGTAGTAAGCCACCAACCAAAGACTGTACATGGGCCAGTCCATGGCTCCTGCTACACATGGAGCAGAGGATTGCCTTCTCTCACATCAATGGGAGGGGAGGCACTCTATCCTGTGGAGGCTTATTGCTCCACAGAAGCGAGATGATAGAGAGGTGATGTGGGAGTGGATGGGTGTGTGTGTGAGCACTTTCTTAGAGGCAAAGGGGGGGGCTTCCTGAAGGGGAGACTGGGAAAGGGACCAACATTTGAAATAAATAAAATAATTAATTTAAAAATAGAAAAGAAAATAGTTAATGGATAATAAAATGTTTAAGTTTCTGTGTATTTCTTTGTTAATCATCCTCAGGCACTAAAGTTGATAAATAATACTGAGTCCTTACTATATGTGAAGATATCTTTAGGTTTCTTTCAGGTTGCTCATCATTTTTTATAGTAACAACTAGAAATATGATATAAATCTGTAGGCTTAGATTTTTCAAAACCTACTTAATTTAGAGTTCTTCAACCTCCTTTTTACCTCACAGACCTGTGGTAGGGATGAAAGAAGGAAAAAGGAGTGGTGGACCTAAATAGAAGTAGTTCCCTGGGATTATTTCACTCGTCGTGGTCAGAATACAGATATTCCAGTTCAATAGTGAGCACCAAACACAAATCAATAGCAGTAGCAGTAACTAGCAGAAAGAGTAAGGCTCTAACAAATAGACATGAAGTCAGAAGATATAGCCAGAATCAGCCAGAATGCAATGAGAAGTTCTTTGGTACATTTCTCTCTACAAAGTGAAGACCAACAAAGACCATCGAAGACCAGTGAATGGGGTAGCAATGCAAGAACAGCCTCTCACTGTTTGGAGGGCTCTATTTATTTCTCAACATCGCATGCCTTCTCAAGTGTGTTTTCGGCAAAACATCACATGCCCTCTCACAAGACAGCTTCCAGAAAAATATCACATAACAACTGAGTTGATAAGCAACCAGAAATTTCCACTTCACACATGTAACACTAATTAAATGTCTCTATTGTTTACATTTTCTATTAGGAGTTGTGTGGAAGAAATAATATGGATAATGAAAATATTTTTCTACCTCTACCATGTCAGAATTATCTATTACTCTGGCATGTTCAATTTTACCATCATGAGAACCACTGCAAATTGTTGTGAAAGAAGAAAGCTGCTTAAAAGGACCATCTTGTCAAATACCAGAAAGGATTTCCAGGGTGTTTTGGTCATATGAGTAATTTGCTCTTGTTATTGAAGATTAGCCAAGATTTATTCCAGAGCTTTTGTGATCTCTGCTTTCCTTCTCAGAAGATATGAAGTATAAGATGGTCATTGATCATTGCTTTTCCAGATATCACCACAGGCAGGCAGTTCCTACTTAAGTTCATTGCAACATAGAATCTAGGTATATGATGGAACCAAAGTGATACTGTGGAATTTAAGATTTGGTCATAAAAATCATTGACATTACATTCATCTATTGACTCATTCTTGGGGAAAATCCAATAACTATATTTCATTTCCACAAACACCCTTGTACATGGGTCCATATGGTGGGAAGCTGAGGAGTCATGCCAACATCCCATTTAGTTTATTATATCTGGAATGAATATAGCATACAGACAGATCTTTCCACCACTTGCAATTTTCAAATGATTAAAAAAACACCCAAAGTCTTGACTGCAACCTTGTAAGATATTTAAAGCAGAGCTGCACATCTGGACCAAGCCAGTATTCTTCAACCATTAAAATTGTGTGAGTTAATGTTGCCTGCTTTAAGCTACGGAGCTCTAGATGACTTATTGTTATGTTATATAATTCAGCTTCCAATTATTATGGCAGGTTAATACAAAAAACATAATACAAACTGAATATTGTCATATTTACCTCCTGTTCTATAGACAGTTTGTTAAGTAAACTATTACTTTGTAGATAATACAAAACATTATGCTACATAATAGATAACTTTCTAATGAGAGATAACTTTCTCCTAATACTTTATTTTCCTTCAAAAATATATCTGAGAGTTTCCTATGTGTAATCAGAGGAAGCAATGTATGGCATTACTATTAGCATTCAGTATAGTCTACCTTGAGCAATAAAAAATATTTAATTGTTTACATAAAATAAAAAGCTAGAATGTCATGTGTTATGTGGTAAATTATCCTTATGAAGATGAAAGTATAAGCACTCATGAGTTAACATATATTTTAGCAGAAACTCAGGACCTCAAAGAATGCAATTTTGGAAGATTTTACCCAAAACATTAGTACTGATAAATGTTAGAAATTTCTATCTCCCACACTATAATTTCAACATGGCACCTATTCTTTTATGTCAATATTTAAAGTTGAAAAATCCAAGGCTGGTGTTGCCAATTCTAGAAGTAAATGTCACATGATAGTATTCCAGCCATAAAGTTTTAAAAGAAAGCAACAAAGGTAATGCAATTTTGTCCTGCTTGCAAATTCACAAATTGGCCAGTCAGAGAAAAAAAAAAGTTATGTATTTCTGTGAATACCTTCTGCGGGCTGTGATGGTAGTAGTCACTGTATGAAATACATACCTTTAGTACATTAACACAGTGCAAATGATCTCTTATGAAAGGGGAAAAAACATTTACAACATTTGTTTTAATTGTCTGCACCACACATACACACAGACAACATGGTAAGAACTGGATGTTAACTGTCACAAGAATAAAGTATTAGACAAGAAAGCAACTTCACAGATAAAAAATCTCATCACCCAGGCTGGCCTCGAACTTGTGATCCTCCTGCCTCTGCATCCTTCAGCAAATCCTACCGGCATGAGCCACAACTGGCAATATACAGCAAACAAGTGGCCAACATTAAACTAAATGGAGAGAAACTTGAAGAAATCCCACTAAAATCAGGGACTAGACAAGGCTGACCTCTCTCTCCCTATCTATTCAATATAGTACTTGAAGTTCTAGCTAGAGCAATAGACAACAAAAGGAAGTCAAAGAGATACAAATTGGAAAGGAAGAAATCAACATATCACTATTTGCAGATGATATGATGGCACACTTAAGTGACCCGAAAAACTCCACCAGAGATCTGCTACAGCTGTTAAACAACGTCAGAAAGTAGCCGGACACAAAATTAACTCAAGCAAATCAGTAGCCTTCCTATACTCGAAGGATAAACAGACTGAGAAAAAATTAGGGAAATGACACCCTTCACAATCAATATAAAGTATCTTGGTGTGACTCTAATCAAACAAGTGAGGGATCTGTATGACAAGAACTTCAAGTCTCTGAAGAAGGAAATCTAAGAAGAATTCAGATGGAAAGATCTCCCATGCTCTAAGATCGGCAGGATTAATATAGTAAAAATGGCCATCTTGCTGAAAGTAATCTACAGACTCAAAGCAATCCCCATCAAAATTCCAACTCAATTCTTCAAAGACGTAGAAAGAGAAATTGTCAAATTCATTTGGAATAACAAAAAACCCAGGATAGCAAAATCTATTCTCAACAATAAAAGTACTTCTGGGGGAATCAGCATCCCAGACCTCAAGCTGTACTACAGAGCGGTAGTGATAAAAACTGCATGGTATCGGTATAGTGACAGGCAGATAGATCAATGGAATAGAATTGAAGACACTGGAAATGAACCCACATACCTACGGTCACTTGATCTTTGACAAAGAAGCTAAAACCATCCAGTGGAAAAAAGACAGCATTTGCAACAAATGGTGCTGGTTCAACTAGTGGTCAACATGTAGAAGAATGCAAATTGATCCATTCCTATCTCCTTTTGCAAAGAGCTCGCTGTCCGCCTGGCCTTGGAGGGCCCTTCCAAGAAAGGCTATCGACTAGGTTCGGAGTTCCCACCAGGAGGTGCTCCGTGCTGTAGAGAGAAACCGTGGGTTGGGGAAAGAAGCAGGAAACAAAGAATGCGTTGGAGCAAGACGAGATTCTGTTCAAGCTCCGTTTAATCTTTAATGTTACGTATTATTAAACACTTTTGGGCGGGAAATGGCAGAGGGAGGGGAAATTCCACAATGCAATCAGACATAATATACATAATTATATGCCATAGTTGTTCCTGAGTTGAAGGTCGGACATCTAATCCCTACCTGGGGGCAGTAACACTGGGGAGGAAACAAAGGGAGGCCTGCTGGAGCTGGAACACCTTGATTTGCTAATCAAGCCAAGCCTAAAAGTCAAGGCCCTAGATAATCTGATATCAGGCAGAAAGGAACAAAGGAATGCCTGCTGTGAGATTGGAGACACTGTGGCTAGCAAGGTTAAGTCAAACCTGGGATCCTTTATCAAGCAAAAAATGCCAAGGCCAAAGCCTTTGTCTCTGACATCCTTTTACAAAGCTCAAGCCCAAGTGTATCAAGGACTCTACATAAAACCAGATACACTGAATCTAATAGAAGAGAAAGTGGGGAAAACACTCGAACACCTGGGTATGGGGGAAAAGTTCCTGAACAGAACACCAGGGGCTTATGCTTTAAGATCAAGAATGGACAAATGGGACCTCAGGAAATTGCAAAGCTTCTGTAGGGCAAAGAACACTGTCAATAGAACAAAACGGCAACCAAGAGATTGGGAAAAGATCTTAACCAATCTTATGTCCGATAGAGGGCTAATATCCAATATATACAAAGAACTCAAGAAGTTAGACTCCAGAAAACCAAATAACCCCATCAAAAAATAGGGAACAGAGTTTAACAGAGAATTCTCAACTGAGGAAACTCGTATGGCTGAGAAGCACCTAAAGAAATGTTCAACATCCTTAGTCATCAGGAAAATGCAAATCAAAACAACTCTGAGATTCTACCTCACAGCAATCAGAATGGCTAAGATCAAAAAGACAGGTGACAGCAGATGCTGGTGAGGATGTGGAGAAAAAGGAACACTCCTCCATTGCTGGTGGGATTGCAAGCTGGTACAACCACTCTGGAAATCAGTTTGGTGGACCCTCAGAAAAATGGACATAGTACTCCCTGAGGACCCAGCTATACCTCTCCTGGGCATATACTCAGAAGATGCTCCAACATGTAATAAGGACACATGCTCCACTATGTTCATAGCATCAATATTTATAATAGCCAGAAGCTGGAAACAACCCAGATGTCCCTCATCAGAAGAATGGATACAGAAAATGTGGTACATTTACACAATGGAATACTACTCAGCTATTAAAAACAATGACTTCATGAAAATCGCAGGCAAATGGGTGGAACTTGAAAATATCCCGAGTGAGGTAGCTCAGTCACAAAAGAATGAACATGGTATGTACTCACTAATAAGTGGATATTAGCCCAAAAGTTCGGAATACCCAAGATTCAATTCACAGCAACCTGTGGACTGAGCGTGGGTTCCCAGATGGAGGAGTTGGAGAAGGGACTGAAGGAGCTGAGGGGTTTGCAATCCCATGGAGGGAGCAACAGTGTCAACTGGCCAGACCTCCCAGGGCTCCTGGAGACTGGACCACCAACCAAAGAATACACATAGAGGGACCCATGGTGTTGGCCACATATGTGGCAGAGGAGGAGAGGCCCTTGGGCCTGGGGGTGTTAGAGGCCTCAGTATAGGGGAATGCCTGGGAGGGAAGATGGGAGTGAGTGGGTGGGTGGGGAAATACCCTCATAGAGGCAGGGGGAGGGGAGATGGGATATGGGGTTTCCAAAGGGGAAACCTGGAAAGGGGAAAACATTTCAAATGTAAATAAAGTATCAAATTTAAAAAAAAAGAAAATCTAATCACATTTGCTTATGACGTGTCCCTCGAAACGGAGAAAAGAATGTTACATTTATTGTCGGTTGTAGTCAAATACTTCCATAACCAAACAAAAGATTTTCTTATATATATCACACAGGGAGGTAAGCAAACATAGTTTCTAAAAAGGAAATATTTTATTTTATTTTACTGTAATATCCTCAGAAAACTGAAGTGGGCTACAAATGATTTTGTTGAGAATCCTCAGCGTCTGCAGACATTTGAGAAATCTGTAGGGAAATGTTCTGTAATATCTAAGAAAGCTCAGAGAGTGAATATAAGATATTGTCCGTCTTGATACTGAGCTTCTGACTTTTCTTCAAAGTTAGGAAAAGCTCTAATCCCTGCAAGCTAAATGCTAGAGGAATTGATTCATAATCACCACTGAAGCTGAATGCCGAAACTGGCTCCACACACAGAAATTAACTTTCATTTAGCTAGGCTACTAGTTTTTGCTGAGTCCAATATCAGGATATTAAAAACACAGTAATAGTAGACACATAATCATGTACATTAAAATAATGAGACAATTATTCATACTAGCAATGATACCAGTGTTCACATGTGCATTATTTAACTTTGAGAGTCTATTTTTCTCATGACTCTATTTTAAAGATTATGGATATATTCTTGAAATATTCTAAGGAGGATTCACTTTTAGCTTTAAGGGCTAGAACTGGAGAATGGCTGTCATGTTCTCACACTGCCAGTAGATCAAGGCATTATCAGAATAGAAATTATTAATCAATTAAGGTAAATTTGGAAATGAGCACTAGAGGGCACAATAAGAATGGGTTCAGACCCAGCTTTGGTGGAGGCAGTAATATCTTCCGATGGCAAACTTGACTGACATGTTGAGAAGAATGCTACAGTTGAGGGACCAATGAAAGTGTTCTAGGTAGAAAATGCATCTGCCCAAAGGAGGGAGCAGTTATAGAGATATACAAGCAAAGAAAACCATTTGAATGGATCACTGATTTCAGTAGCTTAGTTACCAGTAATAAAAGCAAAATGGCCAGGTGGAATTTAATTACTCAATGTAAATAATATAATAATAATAATTAGAAAGTTTTAGCAGAATTATATTTCTATACTGTAGTGTAGAATAACTTCAAGGTAGTTGATTCCTTAAACTTGCTATAATACTGAAAACATTTTGTTCCAAAATTTTAACATCATTCTTCAAATATATTTTATGTTGATTATATGGAGAGTCAGCTTTTATCTCCTTAACTAGTAGCCTTTGTTCTTCTCACTATATGTTATCTTAAAGACAGTGAATTTTATATGAATCCAAAGATATAATAAGAGGATTACACACACTAAGCTTCATAGGACAAAATTTTTGAAAAATGTAAAAGCTTAGCAGTTCTGCAAGAAATCTGATGGTTGTTATTTACAAACATTTTTCTTTTTTTTCCATTCTCTTTGAGGATGAGGACACAATGTTACAGAGCTTGGAATATGGAAGAGAAGAAATTATGTGAATATCTAAGTTATTTCAAAGAAGTAAAGTGCATTTTTATTTTAAAAATTTCTGCTCAGCAGGTGCCTTAAGTGTTGAGAATTAGCTTAGCCCTGAGAGGCAGCAGAATAATTTCAACATCTTTCCTTCAAAGGAAGGACATGAATCTATTCTCCCTATTTACTTATGCTGACCTTCTGCCCTACTCATGAGTATTACATGGAAGTTAAGTGTTCAGCAGACATAGACGGAGAAGGAAGTAAGAACATGTTTTAGAACTGAAACATTTGCATCTGGAAGGAGGAAAATTAAGCAACACAAACCATGTTCAATCTGTCCAAAAGCCAAAGGACATTCTCATAGCATTCACCACCCACTCTTGCTCATTCACGTCAGTGGTAAGTGTTGAAGACTACTAGAAAGACAGGGAGACATTATAATAAAAATATTTTAGCGGCAAACTATTGAGAAAGTTCTCCCCATTCAAGATGCATATCAGATACCCATGATAAATTCTAGATTATGAGGCATGTTTTGTAAAGCAAAACTAAACATGATTTTGTGATTGAATTTTTTGATGATATCATAATACTATTTCCATTGACACAATTTAATCTTTTCTTATACCTGTCTCTAAAATGAAACTCGTAATGTTATGTGTGAAAAATGAGTCAGAAGGCATGACTGTGTGTACAGATAGGGCCAATGTTCATGGCAGATAGGAGAAATAACTTCTTTCCCGATCATACTTCTTAGATTCCCATAGAAAGGTAAAGAAAATAATACTGGTTTACACTTAGCATTTTTAATATATTGATTCCAAATATGCTTGCTCTAGAAATAAGTATTCATAAATTTGTCAGCAAGGTCTAATTCGCTACAATAGTAACAAATAGTAAACTGATTTATGGCTTCATGGAAGAACTGCTGAAAATATACCATGGGATTTTTGAAAATCCTCTGTGTTTTATTATCTTCCATATTCTTCCTTTGAGAAGTTCCACGTGATGATCTATTCCTTTATAATTGGCACATATGTTCTAAATCTGCAGTGTGTTAAAATGCATTTAATTGTAGAATGCTGTTGGTAAAATGCTTCTAATGTTATATGAATGTATAGTTATTTTTCTATCATCACAACTCTTTGAAATATGTGGAAGACAAATACTTAGTTGACTCAGTGTGCTCCTAGCTAGAACAAGTATTAAATGAGAATTTACTGAAAATGAAAACTCTCCCTTCAAACCCATACTGCCTCACACAGAAGCAGTAAAGGAGAGAAATGCTTGGACCATACACATGTAATATCTTTGCAGTAAATAATGATCACTGAAAATATGAAGTGAATACAATTAAACAGCATAGATAAGATTTCTGAACTGCAAAACTTTACTCTTTACCAATAAGGAGATGACTTTAACTGATGGTTTAAAAGAGGAAATAAGAATACTCGTGAGGTCAGTAGCATAATCACAATTTCCCTGTAGGCTAAATCAAAAGAATCATATCCCATAATACTGAAAAATACTTAAAATGCATAAGCTGTTGGAATCAAAATGTGTTTACATCTTAGATGTGCATTAACTCTAAGAATCATAATGCTAAATAAACATTATTATATTCAGATGAATCAGAGACACCGTTAAACTTGTAGAGGAACATAAATTGTAATGAATTTCATGGACCACTTATTTAAACACATACCCAAATTTTGTTCCATGATTAAAACTTTCAATACAAATAATACAAAAATGCTTAGTTATAAAAATTGAGTTTTAAGTATAAAAGTAATGTTATGTCATATAGCACATATCATATACTATGATATATCATATATAAATATTAAAGGGATGTATGTAATATATGAGAATGATCATTTTTCTACTTTTACGTTCATGAAAATAACTATTACAAAGTATGTATTTTATTAGTAAAGCTTGTAGCTGATCCTATAGCTTAGAGCTGCTCTATCAAATTATTATCCAAAAGCAATATAAATTAAATAGAAAGAGCTTATTCCTATAATAAATAATATTGTTATCATAGTCTAGTACATAAAGCTATTCATATTATTTGTAAATAATGCAAGATTTTAAAGTAAATTATATTTGAGATTTTTATTATTAAGTCAATTAGCTTCAGAAATTAGATATTACTAATACCTACTAGAGAAGGATGTATCTGGTATATTATTTTATGAAACAAGTTCATTAGACATAGTATAGAAAATAAGTCATTAATTTTTAAAGCATGCTTTACAGAAGTTCTGCATCCCAATAGACAAGTGTTTGGGTTTTTGTAGGTATTTTTTACTAGTAGTCAGAAATCAGAAAAAAAAAAAGTAGGATTAAAGACTATTATAAAAATATACCTTCTCATCTTTTTATACTAAGGACAAAGCACTAACTCTCTACGGGGTTTGGGTTTTTAAAATTTTTTCATTGATTTACATTTCAAATGTTATCTCCCTCCCCAGTTTCCCTGCCAGCCCCCCTCCAGCCCCTGACTCCACAAGGGTGTTCCTCCATCCACCCACTCCCTCCCCATCACCCTAGCATTCTCCTACACTGGGCATTGAGCCTTCACAGGACCAAGGGCCTCACTTCCCACTGATGCCCAACAAAGCCATCCTTTGCTACAAATTTGGGTGGAGCCATGGGTGCCTCCATGTATATTCTTTGGTTGGTGGCTTAGTCCCTGGGAGCTCTGGGGAGTCTGGTTGGTTGATATTGTTGTTCTTCCTATGGGGTTGCAAACCCCTTTAACTCCTTCAGTCCTTCCCCTAACTCCTCCAGTCTGATGATTGGCTGCAAGCTTCTGCATCTCTATCGGTAAGGCTGACTTGTTGTCATCTATTTTCAAGTTGTTTCTGAATGAACATACCAATTTTGTTTGGTTTTAATTATACTAAACAAAGAAAAAAACACGTAGAAAGATAACAAATGTGGTCATGCAGTGGTTGTGCGGGCCTTTCATCCCAGCACTCTGATGACAGAGAAAGGAAGATCTCTGTGACTTCAAGGCTAGCCTGATCTACAGAGTCTATTCTAGGACATTGGCTGCTTTAGTTACTGTTACACAGAGAAACCTGGCCTTAAAGTACCCAATCCCTCCCCCTCCCCCCTCCCCTCCCCCTCCCCTTCCCCTCCTCTCCCCCTCCACTCCTCTCCCCATCCCCTCCCCCTCCCTTCCCTCCCCTCCCCCTCCCCTTCCCCTCCTCTCCCCCTCCACTCCTCTCCCCATCCCCTCCCCCTCCCTTCCCTCCCCTCCCCCTCCCCTTCCCCTCCTCTCCCCCTCCACTTCTCTCCCCAACCCCT
>CM052713.1:66390264-66402824 GCA_028551405.1 Uromys caudimaculatus | reverse complement strand
TTCCCTCCCCTCCCCTCCCCTCCCACCCTTTCCCCCTCCCCTCCCTCTCCCCCTCTCCTCTCCTCTCCTATCCCTCTCTGTCTCTCTCTGTCTCTGTCTCTTTCTCTCTCTCTGTGTATTAAATGTAAAGATAAAGCAATTATCTAAAAAGTAATGAAAACAACTGAAATATAGCTTCTTGACGAAGTGCCTTATAGGTACACTGAATGACCACCTCTAAAGGAAAGCTACAAGGTAAAGCAGCATCTACCAAAAAGGATAAATCAACTATATTTTGGGGAAAATTTTGACACCTAGGAACTTTAACTTACATATATATTAAAATGTTCAACTAGAAAGCTTTTGTGATACAAATCTAAACACTTGATTTGTTCATATTTGTCCACACTCTATGGTCACTGTATGTGTTCCATAATTCTGTTATGTATATTTTTGAAATATTTTACCTATAAGTTTCAGTACACTGGATTCTCAATTATCCATACTTATATTTCCAAATATATATTTTATAAGCTCATGATGCTATATATGTCTTTGTTTCAGGATTTGTCATGCATAATAGTGGCTTAGGCTGTTAATGCATTTGAAATACTGCTTTTAAAACATTTTTCATTCACTTCTTTTTTTTATGTTGGGTATTTCATGAAATATGAGTGTGAGTCAAGATATGAATGTGGATGCCAGAGGACAACTTGCTAGGGTAAAATCTCTCTGTCCAACCCTGGGTGTCCCAGCGACCAGACTCGAATCATCACGCTTGCTGCAAATGCCTTTATGTGTTAAGACAACCTGCAGGCCCTTGAAGTCCGTTAAGATAGCAAAAGAAATAGATCTCATGTCACAAATACTTACTTGTTGAATAAAAGAAATTTTCTCTTATGATTTTTAATATTTAGGAGCTAATTCTGTAAACTGTAATAACTTGCAAGATTTCTCTGAACTTACTAACAAGACTGTCAGTTAAACGGGGGGGGGGGGAGGGAATGAATGATGCAATATTCTGTAAAAGGCAAATCTGTACAGAGTAAGGTCTGTGTTTATCAAATCTTTAGTAGGGGAGAATGAAGGATGAAAGGGATAGAAGAATGAAATTTGAGATTTTAGAACTCATGGTGTGTTGGGAGCCGCCACCCCCCAGATGCTGAGATCTCTATAGGTCATGAGAAAATGAAGCCAAGAAGAACTAGAAAATATTATGACTACTCCAAAGCTGAATATGAAACCACAAAGATCAAGGATACCCTGTTGTCGTAAAAGTACAACTGAGTCACTGTGACTGAATATGAAACCACAAAGATCAAGGATACCCTGTTGTCATAAAAGTACAACTGAGTCACTGTGATTGAATATGAAACCACAAAGATCAAGGACACCCTGTTGTTGTAGAAGAACATCTGAGTCACTGTGACTGTGGACTGAGCCCACCCCCTCCCCATTACCTCATACACCCTGTTTCCCCCCCACCTCTGAGTTTCCCCCTTTTTGAGTATTGTATAAAAGTAGATGAGTTTTGAAAATTAAACGAGACCTTGACAAAGAGCTTGCTTGGTCTCCTTCTTCTCTCTCTCGCCCATTCTCTCCCACAGGTCATGGGGTCTCCTCGGGTTTCCCTCCAGTAACTGGTCCCGCTGGTCGGGGCAATGGTGTTTTATATCTCAAACATTTTTTTTCTAAATATCTCAACATTATAGGCAGTAAGTCCTAGTGTGAACTGTGGACATTAATAAATAATAGGCCAATTGTAAAAAATGTGCCATGTTAATTCAAAGATACAGGTAAATTGATGTTTACAGCATACTGTCCCACTTGCTGTCTCACAGTTTATTGCTCCTGAGTGTGCTAGGTTTTGTAATGAGATTATCAAGGTGCTGTAGTTTGAATGAGAAGGGCCCCTTCTGGACTCATGCAGAGTGGCACTAGTAGGAGGGGTGGACATGTTGGCGGACATGTGTCACTTAGGGTGGGCTTTGAAGTGTCAGAGACTCAGGCCAGATCAAGTGTCACTTTCACTGGAGCAAGCAACCTTCTCATTTCTGTATAGAATTCTCGTATACCTCTCCAGCCTGTCTGCCTCTGTGCTGCCATAATTCCTGCCATGGTGGCAATGAACTAAACCTCTGAATTTTAAGCCAGCCCCAATTAAATGCTTTTCTTTATAAAAGTTGCTGTGGTCATGGTGTCTCTTCACAGCAATAGAAGCCTTAACTAAGACACACAGCACACTTTCTGAAATTGAAAACTAGAAATAGTAATGGAGACTTTGTGGACAATTAATAGTACTGAAAACTGCAACATGGAAGCTATACACACTCTTCCAAGTCTTCATCAACCAGAGTGCAATCCTCTCAGATAACACACATCTTTATTTTCAGGACATGAGAACTTGGATGCCATGGCGTTCTATGATAATCTGATGATTAACATAGAAATAGCGAAAAGAAACCCAGAGAATTATCTCTGGTTTATCAGCATTCCTTCCTGCTCTTCCCGTGTCATAGCAGCCCCACATTTTTTAATGAGAGCTTGGTTAATTATCAAGAAGAATGATGAATCCATTTGTTGCTGGAGCTTTTACTCTTGGATAAAAGGCAAGTGACTTAGCAGCATGGTAAGATTACTCTTAATTAAGAGCCTCAGCAAGGTTCCATTAGCTTCAAGTGAGTCTTGATTAGAAGTTCTGTGTGTCTAAGCTTTGAACATTGAAACTGGACTGGATCTTAAATTGTTTATTCTAAAATCCATATTAAGTGGATAGCAATGATAAAGATAAAATCTTAAGAGATGAACGACAGATGCAAGCACATTCTCGCCCACACCATCCTCTTCCCAGACGAGATGACTTCAGTAAAATAGTCCAAGCCCTGCCTTAGTTGGGTAGGATAGAGTATTCAAAGATAATCGAAATTACTCCATACCTTCTAGAGCCAAGTGTGTTTAAATCATCTTTTAAAAATGATGTAGGTACTTTATAATTAAAATTATGTAAAAGAATAAACTAATGATTACACGTAAAACCATAAAATTTACCCAGCAATGTATAACCCTAATATTAAAATGAATAATGAATCTATTGCTGTGACTCACTCTTCCCTTATAAGCAAATGGTTAGCTGGGTAATGTCTACATATTAGTAGGAAGACAAAATAGCATAAGAAAATGATATGGATCATATATTTTAGCAGGACGAAATGTTCTCTAGAGTGCTAAATATTTTTACTTGTTTTTCTTACATAAAACAAAATTAAAAGTAATTCTATAGGTGTAGCTCAGTTTCTCTAAAATAAATGCTAGCTTTGTTTAAAAAGTATTAATGAGGCAAACGATTCTAATGAAACAAGATCAGTATTCCAACTGGGAAAGAAAATGAAATCTTTGTCTACATAAGAAATTCTGCAAGGGGTCAGAATCAAAGCAGGATAAAGCTACTGTCCATTGTCCGCCTTGACTAGTGCTGATTGGAAAAATTATTATTGCTCTAGAGAATTGTGCATCTAATCTTTGTAATGTATATTTTATATTTTGAAATTAAGAAGAATGAGTAATCTGTACCCTCCTGATTCACATTATTTGTTTTATAGTTAAAAATTCATATTATAGCCTCTAAATAAGATAAACATGAGAGTTGGGTTTTTTCTTTCTAATTATTTCTATATGGTTGGCTCTATTTTCTAAATATAGAACTTTCCCAATTATAAATATAGAAACAACTCTAAGATAATAATTACGAATGATATTTTCTTTTATGATGCTGGCGTACAGAAATCTGGAACTTGTATTATGCATGTGACATTCACAATGAGGTCCAAAAAACTCAATTTCTTGTTGAGCCAAATAAAAGTCAAATTATGAAAAGAGTCTACTTTTTTAGATTTTTTGTTATCGCTTAGTTTTACATAATGCAGTTCTATAATAAGAAGATACCTCTATGGCTGGACATTTATACCATACAAAGTAACAGAAGCCCAACCAGGATGGAGTGTTTCATGATGGGTTTTAAATTCCAGAAGTACTACTGTCAGACAGTGTAGCTGGGAAACACCTTCACAGATTCAAAGGTTGATTTTAATAAATCCTAATGGAAGTAAATGTTTGGAATTGTAAATGAAGACTCAGCAAGCTTTGGTTCTGTACCTTGCTGGTAAATCCTACCATATTACAACATTTCCTGGAAACCTTGTATTGTTTAAAATACCATTCACATATTACTAAAGAAAGCTATTATTCTATTCAAAATACTTAGAACCTGATGCTCTATTTGGTTGCTCACCTTGTGTTTCATTGTTTACATTACTAAAAAAAAATTCTAATTAAAAACTATGAGGTTTCAATTAATAAATTAAATAACTGCCCAAGCCAATGGTCTCTGCTTTTGTAAAACGGAGTGCTAAATAAACAATATATAACATGTCAGTCACACTCAGATAGGAACAATATTCTTCCTCAAAGTTTTCTAAATGCAGTTTTCTTTCTCATAGATGCTATTTTTAAGTACATTGTTAGACATCACGTCACTCCAGTGCTCCAGAAATGTTACAATAATAGATTCCTGTTCTACTTTCCAAACCTTCTGAAAGAACGAATAGGACTTGTGACATCACTGTGTATTGAATGAATAATTCATGAAAGTTAGTATAAAAGTCACATAACCATTGAGCTGATGAGCTAACAGGTAAAAGCATTTGTCCTCAAGCCTGCTGAATTAATTTCCCTAAATCTCTGCACCCCACATTGAGGAACAAAATAACTTATTTCTGAAAGTTGTCTTAAGACTTCCACATATGTGTAGTGTGGAACCATCTACCACACCCATAAATGAATATAACAATAATAAAACGCTAATAAAAATCTTAAGAGAAAATGTATTTAGGTAAGTTTCTCCACACCGACTAGATTTTTTTTTTTAAGTTATTGATAGCTTTTGTGAAAGGAAAAAAGTTTTCAGAATTTTTAGAACTTTGCATAAACATGTAGTATTTATGTATTAGGGAGTATATTTTTTAATTGGATATTTTCTTTATTTACATTTCAAGTGTTATACCCTTTCCCTGTTTCCAGTTCTCTCCGAAAACCCCTATTCCATTCCCCCTCCCTCTGCTTCTATGAGGGTATTCCCCACCCCCCCACTCCCACTTCCCTGCCCTTGAATTCTCCTACACTGAGGGATCTATTGAACCATCATAGGACCAAGGACCTCTCCTTCTTTTGATGGTTGACAAGGCCATCCTCTGCTACATATGCATCTGGAGCCATGGGTCCCTCCATGTGTACTCCTTTGTTGGTGGCTTAGTCCCTGGGAGCTCTGAGGGGTCTGGTTGGTTGATGTTGTTCTTCCTATGGGGTTGCAAACCCCTTCAGGTCCTTTCTCCACTTCCTTCATTGGGGACCCTGTGCTCAGTCCAATAGTTGGCTGCAAGCATCTTCCTCTGTATTTGTAAGGCTCTGGCAGAGCCTCTCAGGAGACAGCAGGCTTCTTTCAACAAGCATTTCTTGGCATTATATATATATAACAAAAAGTCACATATGTATAGATCACATATATAATTATTTGTGGCATAGAAACAGTTTGTGCTGACATACATATATGCATATATACATATAAATATGCATAGATGTGGCATTATATGTGATTATCCATATATTTATATTTAGTGAACTTAAAAATTCAAATAATTTTGGTTATTCACAGAGTTTTGTCACCTTTCTTCCAAGAATATTGTGATATTCTGAGTTCCTTGGAGTGTGACTTTATTGGAAACCAGGACATATTTTTTTAAATTTAATTAAGATATCATTATATCCTCATTCATTTTCTCTTCACCCACTTTCACATCTACTCTTTTGTCTTTTCCTCTCTCCTGATTTTATGGTCTCTTCTTCTTTAGTTGTAGCTGTTAAATGTAAATGTAAATAAGTAAACATATAAATACAACCTGCTGAATTCAAGTATTATACACGTTTATGTTTCTAGGGTTGGCCACTTGGTATTACATAACTAATCAGGGGTTCATCACCAGAGAAGACTACTCATCTCTCAGAAGCTCTTAATTGCTTTTAGCTCTTCCTATAGGGATTAGACCTTTATGAAAATTTTCTCATCTACACTGGGATATCACTTGTTGGAAATGATCTGATCAAGTGTTGTTTAGGCAGCCATGTTGTTGAGATTCCATGGGTGTGACTTGCCTGTCATGGCTAGAAGACTATCTTGCATCAGACCTATGGTGCTCTGTGTCTAAGGATCTTTCAGCACCTCTTCCTTAATATACTGTGAGTCTTGAGTGTATTAGAGTCTGTTTTATATATATATATATTTATATAAAATAATAAGCCTGAAAATAGGGATTTTCACATGCTATCATGTTAAAATATCACGATTTGGGTGTATCCCAACAGACATTGACAAGTAGCTTTATAAAACAAGAACATTGGGAGATAATAGCATATACATACACAATGAAGCTGATCACACCACACAAAGGAAACTCCCATATGACTGACTCATCTCTAAAAGTAAAAGTGGATGTGCTGGTTTGAATAAGAATGGCCTAACACATTGATATATTGGTTTCCAGTTGGTGAACAGTTTAAGAAAGATTAGGATCTATAGCCTTGTGAAAGAATGTATTTTACAGGGGCATAAGCTTTGAGGTCTTAAAAATCCATACCAGGTCATGTCTGACTCTTTCTCTGCTTTCATCTTGCTGACAAGATGGAGTTCTTACCTACTGTCCCAGCACCACAAATAGCTGCCTGTGGCCATGCTTCCTGACATGATGATCATGGGATCACCCTCTGAGACTACAAGCAAGTCCGCTGTTAGATGCTCTTTGTTTATAAGTTGCCTTGGTCTTAGTATCTTTTGCTAGAAAAATAACTAAGGGACAAGAAGTACCAGCAAACACCAGAAAGGCAAGTTGGAAAGGAGAATTGTTGCCTATTGCATCAAATTTAGAAGCGAATCTACCAAAACCATCATTTTCAATAATAATAAATACCTTTAATTATAAGCCACCAAATTTTAGTATTTTGGTAATGTGCCCTGGGAAACTAATTTACTTTATTGGATATTAGAAAATAACTAAGAAAATGCTGTGATGAATTATTTTTAGCACTTGAGGCTTTGATTCAAATTCTTGAGCACAGAGGTAGTATAGTAGGGATGTGCTTAATATCAATGTGGAACTAATATTTAACATCATATATGTCGGAATCAAATTTTAATATTTTCCCAAAATTCTAAAATTTTGAGTATGAACCACCAGGTATCACTTTAATCATGACAAATGGATTGTGATAATATATAAACTCCAAATGATATTAAAACTTCAATACTGGAAAGCATAAGAATTAGGAGAATGACATAAATTGCTAATGAAACCTAATATAATTTTAGAAGGCAGACATTATTATATTGGAAAGTGGGAAACTCTCTATTGTAAGGTATATGGAATAATATATAGAATCATGACAAATATTAAATGTCACATTGTACCTGAATATTTGCAGTTCTTAGGTTTCTTTGGAGAAGCTGCATTATGTGAAGTAAACCAAAATTAGGATTAGCTAAAAATTTCCATTTTATTATTAGCATGGTAATATGTAGAATTGTTTAAAATAATTTCTTTTTTGGTTCAGTATCTATGACAATGTCATAGATCCAGCATATTAATAATGTATTAATAATTTCACGTAACTATTTTTCAGATTATTTAGGATTCAAGATTCCTGGATATATTCGTTCAAAAGGAAACACCTAGTAAGTTCTAAGAATTACTATATGTGCGACAGATTCAAGTAAGTTGCATCTTGCATGCAAGTTATTTTGATATAAATAGGGAATAATGAATAAGTAACAATTACAAATGTAATTCAGAATTTAGGACTTGGTTCAGTGGGAAAATAGTTTGCTGTGCAGCCATGAGAACTTGCCTTTAAATTATGGCACCTCGACAAAAAGCCAGATGTGGTCCAGTGTCCCTCTATTCCAATGCTCAAAGGTAGAAACAAATGAGATAGGAAACCTTAGACAGTCATTGAGCCCTGGGTTCAGAGCTTCATTAAAATAATTCCGTGGTGAGTAAGAGAGATCGATTACTTGAATCAACCTCTGACCTCCACATATACACACACTCATATCTATGTGCATGATCACTTATACCCCAGGAACACACACACACACACACACACACACACACAAACACACACACAAACACACACAGCATGACATATTTCACAGAGTATACCTGTCTTGAAAGTTCACACTGTACTCCATATGTACATGGTTATTATTTCTCAATTAAATAAGGTATAACTTGCTGTAACAAAGACCATACATAATCAAGGATTTTCAAGCAGAGATGTTTAAAATATGAAAAAGCAGGTTGTCTTTTGTCTTTGGGTAATTGCGGGGTATCAGTGAATTCTCTACCCTGACTACTCTATGAAAAAGGTTGCAATAATTAATGCATGTGGAAAATAACATGATTTTTGCTTTACCTAAAGCACTCATTAATAGCAATTCAAAATATCAATTTTGAAAATATGATTGAAAATTTATCAACCATGATACTATGAAGTTTGGACTTATTTTGTGGTACAGTAACTTATTTAAAACATAATTGTTGACTTTAACTCCTGGTTATATCTCTGGATGCTTAGAGGCAGTTCTTACTGTCCTATCAGCTCAGCAGTCCTCTTATAAGTTGATACAATTTTAAAATAGACTCCAAAGGCCAGGTTACATTAATGTATTTGCACACGGTACACTGAGATTTTAGCTTACTCCCTCATTTTTAAAAAAAAATGTCATTCTAAGAATATCTTAATGGTACCCTGGTATTGTTTAGTAAAATTAAAGTGCCATCTGTGTCCGGGCAATTTTTCAGAATTAAGTAGATAACTGAACTTGGACCAGACATTTAAAATCAAGGGTTTTCCATATTCTTTTCATGAGTTGTAATTAGAAAGAGAAGAGTAACTGTTTACTAAGAGTGGATACAACTAATATAAGAAGTAAGAAAATTTGCCTTGGTTTCTTGGAGAAAACTGTGTCTATGTGTGTCTCTATGATGATATTGACTCTGATTTTCTCTCTGTCTTTGTCTGACTGTCTCTGTCTCTGTCTCTGTCTTTCTGTGTCTCTGTGTCTCTGTCTCTCCCCCCCCCATGTGTTTGTGTGTGGTTGTGTGTGTGTGTGTGTGTGTGTGTGTGTGTGTGTGTGTGTGTGTGTGTGTAAAACAATAATAATCAAAGAAGCTAGGAGTTGGTGGCACAAGACATTAAACAGGTGGGAAGTGGAGACAGGTAGATCCCTGAGTTCAGGGCCATTGTGGTCTACAGAGGGAGGTTTAGGACAACCAGGGCTACACAGAGAAACTCTTTCTCAAAAAGCAAAACAAAACAAAACAAAAAACAAAACAAAACAAAACAAAAAAATGATAAAAAAAGAACAGCTGAAAGTCATCATCATCATCAGAGAAGAGGCTTTTAATTTCAGAGTCATAGGTGCATGAGGGGTGAAGCGGTGGGTAGGGGTTGGAGGGGTGAAACATGGGGATCGCCACAGAGAAGAGAGAAAAGAGGGGAAGTGATGTCATTCCTGCCCACTATATAAAAAGAAATAGTAAGTTGTTGAAGGTAGAAGCTGGCCCTGATCCATGACAAAATTATATGATATAAATTATAACAAGGAGCTAGGTAAGTGACTCAGTCAGTAAAGTATGCATCTCAGAACATACACAAGTATCCCAGGTGTAGCATATGAGCATGATCACAACACAATGCATTACAGGACGCTCACTGCCCAGTCTAGCTGATTAATTAATTTATACATTTATATGATATGGTGTGGCTTTTCCCTTTTTAAAATTTTATTTAGTCTTTTTTTATTGTCCAGATTTTATTCCCCTCCCGGTCCACGCTCTGACTGTTCCATATCCCTTACCCCATCCACGAGGATGTCACCATCCCACAACCCACCAACCACCTCACCACACTCTCTGGGCCCTCCAGTCTCTTGAGGGTTAGGTGCATCTTCGCTGACTGAACCAGACCCGCCAGTCCTCTGCTGTATATGTGTTGGGGGCCTCATATCAGCTGGGGTATGCTGCCTGGTTGGTGGTCCAGTGTTTGAGAGGTGTCTGGTGTCCAGGTTAATTGAGATTGCTGGTCCTCCTTCAGGGTCACCTTCCTCCTCAGCTTCTTCCAGTTTTATCCTAATACAACTACAGGGGTCAACAGCTTCTGTCCATTGGTTGGGTGTAAATATCTGTATCTGACTCTTTCAGTTGCTTATTGGGTCGTTCAGAGGGCAGTTATGATAGGCCCCATTTTGTGAGCATATCATAGCTTCAGGAATAGTGTTAGGCCTTGCGACCTCCCTTTAAGCTGGATCCCACTTTGGGCCTGTCACTGGACCTCCTTTTCCTCAGGCTCCTCTCCATTTCCATCCCTGCAGTCTTTCAAACAGGAACAATTACAGGTCAGAGGTTTTCACTGTGGGATGGCAACCCCTCCCTCATTTGATGCCCTGTTTTCCTGCTGGAGGTGGACTCTACAAGTTCCCAATGGCAGAGAATCACACCTCCCCTGCTCCCCCCACACTCACAAACACTTGCAAGCAAATGCATTTTGTACTTAGAGAATTCTCAGAAGAATAGATGAATTGTGAACGACTTTTAAATGTATCCAAACTGCCAACAGCAAATGCTGGAGAAGATGTGGTGACAGGTTACCCCTCATTTACTGGTGGTAGGATTGCAAACTGATATGGGCACTTGGGAAATCACAGTGGAGAATTCCTAAGAAAACTAAAAATAAATCTACCATATGAGCCATATGTCCTCGAGGCATGTCTAAAGGACTTAACACCTACTCCAAAGATATTGTGCAACCATTTTCAGTGCTGCTCTTGTCATAGTAGCAGGGAAATAGAAGGAATCTAAATGCCCTTCAACCAATGAGTATGTATATAATGAGGATTTAGCACATGTACAATATAAGACATTATTCATATAGAAAGAACAGTGAAATCATTAAGTTTACAGTTAAGTAAATGGAATAGAAAGGATTATATTGAGTAAGATAACCCAGATCCAGAAATACAAATGCCACATGTTTTTATGTCTGAGGGTCCTACTTCCAATCCTTCCAAATTGAGTATTTAACTTAGATTAGCTACAGAGACTAGACAAGTCAAACGCGACCACTGTGGCAAGGGTGGGGGAAGATAAAGAGGGGAAAAGGAGTGTAAAGAGATCTAATGGGGAAGCGATAGAAACAGGAGAGCCTCAGTTAGGGATGAGAGCATGAGATAAGTACAGGAGATAATATAAATTAACAGCAAGGATGTCGGAAAAAGTCATAAGGAATCCACACTGTTAACTAGACAGTCAATGAATCTACCAAAGACTGCCTATGGTACATGTAATTCTTTAGATATGATACATGTGCATACACACCCAATATACAAGCATATATATAAAATATACATACATGTACAGTAAGTATACCCAGAGTTTAAATAAAAATATCCCATCTGGGCTGACAGTGCTTTCTTCAAAAGCCACAGTATATCTAACAAAGTCTTCAACCACACCATGCAATACATCCTTTTGAGTTGCTTCTAAGGGTTCTCCAAGAGAGTCTCAAAACATTGTAGGCTATTGCAATTGCCCTTGTTCGGGTCCCACAGGTGAGTCCCTATTGCTGAGGACACCAGGCACTTCAGACACAGGAACCATAAAACCCTGCACTAAATCTGATCTGAAAGCCTTTTTTTTTTTTAAACTGAGGACTAGGTTTCATCATTCCAGAAGGCGCCATATAAGCTTATAGACGTAAGAAGCAGACAGCACATATACCCAGGTATGCCTATTAGTGAGAATAATGACTAGCATAGAACATTAAATCTTAAGGATTTAATAATGATGCATGTATGTTGGTCATATCCAAGAACACTCCAATTTGACTAAAAGTCTGCTCAAAATGAAAGAAAGTATGTATGCCTGATACTGGGAGTGTAGCAAACTACTCAAGATTAGTGTAATCATAGAGGCTGAAAGTGAACCTAAACCTGCCACTTTTGCTAAGGTAGGTTAGGCTAAGTCTGAGCATGTTTTCTGTCTATACTTAAACCCTGACTAAATATAACACATAGGATATCCTGCTATCTTTAACATGAGACACTTACTAGATTATGAGTTCTATTCTCATAAGAAAAAATATGTAAGTGGGTCAAACTGCCAGAAGTATGAACAGAGTTGAACAGAATAAAATTATGAAGACAAAAACTAGTTATTTTCAGATTTATTATATTTGTGGATCATTTACAAACTTCACAGAAAATTTATAATCGAATAAATTCATTGCTAAGGTCCAAAGAAATGGAAAACAAGATGGGGAGGGAAGAAAGAAGAGAACGGAGGAGGGAGGGAAAGGGGGGAGGGGAGGGAGGAGGGCACAGAAGGGGAAAGGAAGGGAAGAGAGGAGAGGGGAGGGGAGGGGAGGGCAGGGGGGAGGAGGGAAGAGAGGAGAGAGGAGAAAAGAAGAGAGGAGAGGAG
>CM052713.1:66367442-66390164 GCA_028551405.1 Uromys caudimaculatus | reverse complement strand
CAGTAATCAGGTATAATCACTGTTAAAATGTAACATGTCTGAACAGATGTCTAGTTCTAATTCAGTAATGGATATGTTTGTTTCTCTTTTTTACTTCTTTCTTAGGGGAAGTGGTGGATAAGTCTACATATAATATATTTGATGCTGAAAATAAACTTTTGAAGTGAAGAGTACATATTTCATTTCAAATGTCAAATCTAACTCTATAAAAGTTCATACAGGCAGTCCTGTGTTGTACATGTGTATGGGAAGTCGGACCAGCTAGTGTACACTGCCTGGTTGGTGGCTCAGTCTCTGAGAGATGTCAGGGGTCCTGGTTAGTTGAGACTGCTGGTCTTCCTATGGAGTGTCCCTCCTCCTCAGCTTTTTCTGAGTCAGAGGTTTTGACTGTGGGATGGCAACCCCAACTCTCCACTTGATGCCCTGTCTTTGTACTGGAGATGGACTCCACAAGTTCCCTCTCCCCACTGTTGAGCATTTCTTCTAAGGTCCTTTGAGTCCTGAGAGTTTTTCACCTCCTAATCTCTGGTACATCTAGAGGGCCCCACCCACCCCTCACAGCCTGAGGCTGCATATTTCCATTCTTTCTTCTGACCCTGAAGGCTTCTTTCCTGTTCCCACCCCTAACACCTGATCCTGTTCCCTTTTCCACTTCCCCTTCCCTCTCCTACTGATGCCCCTCCATCTCTCTCTCCCTATATGATTGCTTTCTTCTCCCTCCCAAGTGGAATTGAAGCATCCTCCCTTGGGCCCTTCCACTTGTTAAACTTCGTGAGTTCTATGGATTGTATTGTTGGCATTCTGGAATTATTTGCTAATATCCACTAAAGTGAGTTCATACCATGGATGTCCTTTTGGATCTGAGGTACCTCCCTCAGAATGATATTTTCTAGTTCCATCCATTTTCCTGCAAAACTCGGGATGTCCTTGTTCTTAATTGCTTAGTAGTATTCCATTGTGTAAATGAACAATATTTTCTGTATTCATTCTTCTGTTGTGGGACATTTGGGTTGTTTCCAGTTTCTGGCTATCACATATAAGGCAGTTACGAACATGGTACAGCATATGCTTTCTTTTTTGGCTTTTGTGTCATAGATCAAGTGTCCAAAAGCATGTGGTATACAATGGAGGACTGACTGGTCTGGCTACAATGAGAGAAGAAGGGCCAAACCCTAGAAAGTCTTGAGGCCCCAAAGCGTAGGAAGGGCTGGCAGAGGGTGGTGGGGAAGGTAGGTGAGTGTGAACATACTCTAGGTGACTGGTGGGGGCGGGGGGATTGGATGAGGAACTGTCAGAGGGCAGACCTGGAGGTGGATAATGACTGGACTATTTAAAATATGAGTAATAAAAATAAATAAAGAAAAAGAGAAAGGAAGGTAGAAACAAAGAAAGAAAGAAAGAAAGAAAGTTCATCCAGTTGTGTAGTCTTGTATCTGGTTAAATTTTTGTATATGATGTTTTATTTGTAATAATTTTATTTATAAAGTTTAAGGAATATATATCGGGAGAAATGTCATGTGTCATCACTGGAAATAAACTGTGTTGAAAGTAATTTTTGCTGAACCTCACTATCTGCTAAATTATTATTGAATTTCTCTAACTATTCCTTATATTTTTAAAGGAAAAGAATCAAGCCAATATATCACACCCTACTTTTGCATTAATGCTAGGAGAGTTTGAAGTTGGAACTTCTATATAGTTCTTTATTTTAATACACCAGTATTGTTTTGAGTGCATCATTTTAGGAGACATCATTGGATCATTAAGTTTTTACAGTGTCCTATATTACCATATTTGTTACCATGAAATTCAAACCAATGTAGCTTGGAAATAAAATTGCTTCCTGGCAAAAGTAAGGAAAATTTTATTTAGAAATTGCTCCTTCATTCTAGAAATTGTAAATGCTAGTACCTTATAATTATAATAATACTGTAAAAAGACATTTGACCTCAATATCGAATCTTACTGAGATCTCAGTTAACTTAGATTAATATGTTTTTATATATTATTGTTTTTTAAAGTAATAAAAGTTTTGAGAATTAAAACTGATTTTATTTGATAGGATGCAATCATCAAAAAGGAACAAGGAAAGGCATGAACTAATAGGTAGCATTGCTATTTATACAAAATATTTCCAGTTGAAACATTTGTCCTAGAAGGTCAGATATCATTGGGACGATTTTACTTTCTTCCTTATGTGTATATAAGGATTGTGTCTATCAACATGACTGGTGGTAGCCAGGGAGGCCAGAGACATTGGATTCCCCTTCACTGGAGTGTTGTGATCCAAACTCAGGTTGTCTACAGGAACAGGGAAGCCCATGCTCTTCATCATAGAACCATTACCCAAATCCCACAATCAGTATCTCGACTGAAGTTACTGAACTTTTTTAGGAAACAGCATCTCTGGCTGAGTACTGACATTTGACATGCACTAAGTACTCACAGAGTGGCTGATATAATTTGCAGAGTATGAACTATTTGAAAACATGGTCTCCTATCCTATATATGAAAAACAAGGAAAATATTCCACAGAGAATATAAAACAAAACTAGTAACTGAGCACACTATAAGGAACTGTGTTTTATTAGTAAAACAGTTTATAAGCTTCTTCATTAAAGAGAGTGCACAGTGTTTGGATTTTAAGCATATATGTTAGCATTTTTAGAGGAAAAGAATCTATTATTAAAGGATTTTTAGCATATTTATTTTACATTACTATGCATATTAAAGTGTAACCATGTAGAACAATAATCAATAGCATGGTGGAATTCACATTTTTAATTCATGCTAGGCTGCCTGGAAATGGTTGATATTTAATATTGCATAGAAGTTAATAATGGATGATATGCATAAATATGTTCATCTGGGAATTATATTTAGCTAGAGCTTGAATTTCAACATAATCAAGCAGCTTAACTTTGAAAAATGCATGATTCTCTAAGAATTTTGCAAAGAGATATCTGACCAACACCCTTCTTATAGGAGCTTTGTGGGAATAAGAGTCTAACAAATGGCTCAGTGTGGCAAATACACTCTGTTCTTTCCTCCCTCTGCTCATTGAAACTTCACGGTTACACTAGATCCTACTCATTCTTCTCTCTTTCTTCAATTTTAGTTATTTTACTTTTTTTACATTGCAGTCATTCTCCCCCCTTCCTAGTCCCCCTCCCACAGTTCCTCATCCCATTCCTCCTTCCCATTTCCTCCAAAAGAGTGCTACCCCTCCGCTAGGCCACCCTCTTCCCTGGGGCCTCAAGTGTCTTGAGAATTAAGCACATCTTCTCCAACTAAGGCCAGAGTAGGCAGACCTCTGCTATATTTATGCCAGGGTCTTCACCTGGCCCATTTATACTCTGGGTTGATGACTCAGTCTTTGGGAACTCCCCTGGCGTCTGGGTAAGTTGAGAATGGTAGCCTTCCTATGGGGTAGCTCTCTGGTTCAGCTTCTCAGTCCTTGCTTTAATTTAATCATAGGGATTCCTGACCTCGGTTAAATGGTTGAGTGTAAGTATGTGCTTCTGTCTCAGTCAGCTGCTGGTAGGGACTTTCAGAAGACAGCCATGCCAGGCTCCCATCTGTAAGCACAGCACAGCATCAGTAAGAGTGTCAGGTCTTGATGCCCTCCCATGAGACATATCCAAAGTTGGGCTGGCCATTGAATCACCTTTCCATCAATATCTTCTCCACTTTTGCCCCTGCAGTTCTTTTAGATGGGAATAGTTCTGGGTCAGAAATTTTGACTGAGGGTTAGTAACCTTGTCGCTTTGCTTGAGGCCCTGTCTATCTATTGGAGGTGGATTCTCTGCGTTCCTTTCCTCAATGTTGAACATTCTGGCAAAGGTCACCCCCATTGAGTCCTTTGAGTTTCTCACCTCCTAGGTCTCTCAAAGAGACCCTCCCTCCCCCCATCTCCGCTGCTTATCTCCATTCATTCTCTTGACTCTCCTGGCTTCTCTCCTATACCTCCCCAAACCTAACCCTGTTCCCCTTTCCCCTCCCTCTCCCCTCTCGCACCCATATCCTGCCCTCTGCCTCCCAGGATTATTTCCTTCCCCCTTCTAAGTGGAATTAAATATCCTCATTTGGGACTTTCTACTTGTTATACTTCTTATAGTCTGTGGGTTGTATCCTAGGTATTCTGTACTTTGGGCTGATATCCACTTATCAGTGAGTACATACCATGTATATTATTTTAGGTCTGGGTTATCTTACTCAGGATGATATTTTCTAGTTCTATTCACTTGCCTGCAATATTCATGATATCTTTGTTTTTAATAGATCAATAGTATTCAATTGAATAAATGAGCCACGTATTCTGTATCCATTCTTTGGTTGAGAGACATCTGGATTGTTTTCAGCTTCTGGCTATTACAAATAAGGCTGCTATGAACATAGTGGAGCACTTATCCTTGGGGTATGGTGGAGCACCTTTTGGTTACATGTTCAAGGGTGGCATAGCTGGGTCTGCAGGTAAAACTATTTCCAATTTTCTGAGGAGCCTCCAATTGATTTCCAGCATGGTGGTGCTAGTTTGTCCATGCCACCAGCAATGGAGGAGTGTTCTTTTTACTTCACATCCCCACTAACGTGTGCTGTTACTGGAGGTTTTGATCTTAGCCATTCTGATAAGTGTTAGATGGAATCTCAGGGTCGTTTTGATTTGTATTTCTCTGATGAGTAAGGACTTGGAATATTTCTTTAAGTATTCCTTGGCCATTCGCGATTCTTCTGTTGTGAATTATCTGTTTAGCTCTGTACCCTATTTTTTAAGTAGGTTTTTTGGATTTTTGGAGGTTAACTTCCTGAGGTTTTATATATTTTGAATATTAGCCCTCTATAAGAGGTAGGATTAATGAAGAATTTTTCCCAATATATAGGTTGTCAATTTTTTCTATTGATGGTATGTTTTGCCTTACAGAAGCTTTTCAGTTTACATGAGATCCCATTTATTGATTATTGAACTTAGAGCCTTAGCCATTGGTGTTCTGTTCAGGAAACTTCTCCCTATGCCAACAAGTTCAAGGCTCTTTCTGATATTCTCTTCTATTAGATTCAGTATATCTGGTTTTATGTTGAGATCCTTGATCCACTTGGGCTTGAGCTTTGTGCAAGGTGCCAAGTATGGATCTATTTTCACTATCCTACATACCAACCACCAGTTAAACCAACACCATTTATTGAAGACACGTTCTTTTTTCCACTTTATGTTTTTGGCTTCTTTGCCAAAGATCATATGTCCATAGGTTTGTGATTTTTTTTTTTTCTGAATCTTTGATTCTATTCTATTGATCGACCTGTTTATTTCTGTACCAATACCATGCAGTTTTTATCACTATTGCTTTGTAGTACAGCTTAAAGTCAGGGATGGTGATTCTACTGGAAGTTCTTTTATTGTAGAGAATTGTTTTGGCTATCCTGGGTTTTATGTTTTTCCATATGAAGTTGAGAATTGCTCTTTCCATGTCTGTGAAGAATTGTGTTAGAATTTTGGTGGGGATTGCATTGAACCTGTAGATGGCTCATGGTAAAATGGCCATTTTCACTATCTTAATCCTACCAATCCATGAGCATGTGAGGTCTTTCCATCTTCTGAGGTTTTTTTTTTTGTTTGTTTGTTTTGTTTTGTTTAGAAATGTCTGTATAACCTAGGATAATACTGTTCTTGTGGCAGTCCTACTGCCTTCGCGTGCCAATTGTTTTGATCACAAGGAAAGGAAAGAAAAGTTTATATTTAGTGAATTATGACTTTGTGGCTTTTAACTATACATAATTAAAGAATGAATGAATGAAAGAAAGAAAGAAAGAAAGAAAGAAAGAAAGAAAGAAAGAAAGAAAGAAAGATTACAAGTAAGCAAATTGAAACAGTTCAATTCCAAATAAGGGATTGGAAAGTTCCTTAGAACGTTTCTGAAAGCATAACTAAAGAGTGGATCAGGTTTTTTCATTTAATAATGTCAACGCATTTCGTCGCCATCGAAACAAATACACACAGAAAAATGCATGTCACTACATACACGGCAGATGTGTTCACATTTATCCAAGTTATTGTTTCAGAGTTTTAAATTCAGTTTCCTTCTTCTGTGTTTCAGCATTGAGTCACATTATGTAGTTGACTAGGAACATGTGGTTTTCACAATGAAGAACTTGACAAAATTTTAATTATCTTCCTTGATTTAAGTGCCACTGTAATTAATTCTCCTGTAGGCCTGATAAGAAAAGGAATAGTAACTTTTAATATGAAACTAAAGTGTGTTTGTTAACACCCTGAACATTTTGGACATTTCATTATAGATTTTTGATACCTTATTTTCTTGATTCTCTTCTGAACTCAACCTTGGTTTACTTCAGTGTATCCAGAAATTTATTATTTTCTTATGCTTTTATGGAGACCTTATATTTTTCATTAGCTCAATAAAAGCATTGTGTTTAAATCAATGAGTGATTTATTTAGTTAAGATTCTCAATTAACCACAATGATTATGTTGATATTTCACAATTATTCCTTATAAGCCAGAAAGAAAACTATATATCTCACCAATAATAACATCAGTTTCAAAGTGTTTAATTATGAATTTAAAGTCAAAGTGTTTAATTAGCTATCAAACATCCACTATCAATCTATTAAACTATTCTTTCTTTAAATTAGTTTTAACAAATTTCAAAGTGTGCATGCAATATTTATACTGTAGTATTGTCACAAATTTCACCCCAAAATTATGTTAAGGACCATGTCTCTTTTTAATATTCACAGAACTAAAACAAATTTGATTTTTTGAAGAATGGGAGAATGAATTCAGCTGCATGCACACAATGACCTCAAAGCCTGACTTTGATAGGGACTCCAAGTAATTATTTTGCTTTAGTTACAGAAATTGCTCATTGTTAGGGCATTTCAATTAGTCTCTCGTTTTCTTTTTTCCTTGTATTGTTATCTCATTAACTTCCTTCAACTCTGGCGATAGAATTTCATTATCCAGAACTTTCTCTGTTACTTCCAGGACAATGTGTACATTTTAAAGCATGGTTTTAATAGTTATCAGCTACAGTCTAGCCCCCTGCTTCCTATTACTCTAACAAAAAGCATGCAAGGGTCATCATAGAAGAATGCTTTCCTCCATTCCCTTAGTGTGTGTGTGTGTGTGTGTGTGTGTGTGTGTGTGTGTGTGTGTGTGTGTGTGTGTATGTGTGTGTGTGTATGTGTGTGATAGGTGATGAGGAAAAGCCCTGAATAACTAATGGGAAAGTCTAATGGACTGATGCTTCAATGCCAACTTCTCCAACAAACTTACCTTACAACTCAAAGACATGTGTCTCTTATTTTCTTATAAGTCTCACAAAGATTACAACATACCTTTCAGGTGCTAGTCATGAATCCTTAAGAACATTATTCCTTGTCTTGATATTTTCTCTATAAATCTGAGCTATGGTGATGTTTCTTTATCTAATTTTGAAATCGAAATCCAACATGAGAAGATTTTTCTTTACTTGTTTTTCCCTCAAAATGCTGCAAAATTAGCAAATTCTACTCATTCTGATAGAAATAAAACTGACTTCAATCAATATTTTCTAGTTTAACATACATCCATACATTAAGTAATTGTACATTGTTCTGAATAATTGCTATTATATTTAATTTTGAGTTGGTTCTACAGATGCTGAAAAAATATAAAATATATAATTTGTTTCTTGATAATTATATTTAAACAAATATTTAAGCCCCATGAGCTCTATCCTAACAGTAAAGTAATGGCAGATTCATCGCCTCTTAATGACAGTATCCAAGCAGACACATACTCATTGATGCCCTGCCTTTCTAGGGTGTGTACATGGAATAAAAAAACGGATGTCTTATTTACTTTGACACTATCAAGAAATCCTGTTTTAGTAACAAACACAATAGAAACAAAATTTAATATAATAACAAAGAGATTTGATCTGACAATTTTTAGGGGAAAATAGAACCTGTAGGAGATGTCCCACATTAAACCACAGTGGAAAAAGTCAAAAGACTAAGAGGTAGAAGGTTTAGGTGCTAAAGTCATCTTCCTCTCATATTTAGGTCATGATGTTCAGTAGAATTCTAGTTGAACTTTCTGTTTTAAACCATTTTCAATATCCTTTTTTGTCTTCCTGAAAGCTTTTTCAATTTTTCTCATATCATCCAAACAAAATTTATTTTGAGCCTTTCCAAATTCACACATATTATTCAACCTATGAATTGGACATTGGGGGAATCTAAAGTGGTTCCCGATTATCCAAGAATACCAATATAACATATGGTATTTTAAAACCAAGGGACTCTATGACATTTATCATCTTCATCCAAAGAGTTGATCATTTAACTCCATAATTAGAGAACCAGAGCATCCTAAATGCAGAGGCAGATGGAGCACACAAAATAGAAACATCCAAGTTCTTCACAAGAACTTACAATTCAAAGCACCCAGCATCACAGCTCAACTTTGATAATCTCCTGAGATGATTTGCATACATTCTCAGATTCACTTCCACATCAGGTGTGTTAGCCTGTGGAGGCTAAGATACATTTAAAAAATATTCTACAGAATAACTACCTGGCTTATAGGCAAGACACACCGCCATTTTTAAATACATTTATATACTGGAAATCTGAGATCAAGAGGGCTATACTATGCTATCTACTTAGGTCTGTATCCATGGATTTTAGTTGTCCTTCCTCATACAATGTCATGCCATTTTTCATATTATTGTAACTGGGTAGAGAAGTGGAGGTCTGCTGTTGCTTCTTCTTCAAATAACGATAAATTTCTTAAAGGAATAAGATCTTGTCTAACCTCATAGATCACGATGATGTTCCTTTTAAGGGCCCATTTTTAAATCTACTCATTCTTTAGCTAAGTCTTCAACATGTTTGAGGAAACACAATTCGATCCAAAACATGAGAAGATATCACTGAATTTGGTGAGAATTTAGGTGCCATTAAGATGGCATTTGTCATGTAAACATGTCCCACGGAAAGCTAATGCCATCACAAATGATATGATTTGAGCTAATTGACTTTAGATATATCAGGTATGTAATTTCACATCTAATCAGAACAGTTTGAATAGTAAAATATCACTAGAATTTAATAAAAAAGAAACAATGTTCTTGGGAAATATAAGGCCAGTTTTGTTCATTGATAAATCTTTAATATATTTTGCCATATAGCATTACTGAAGAATCCCTGAAAACTAGCTATACCTTCCTGCTTATCCTACTTAAAATATTGTCTTCATTTCATCTGAGAATATTAATAAATTAGGCTATTTATTTACCAAAAGTGAAGTGTCTTATGGGCAGAGATGCTTGGGAACAATTAATGTGTAAGAAAAAATTTCATTAAATGAATGTAATGGATTTTTTTCTTTACAGCCACCTAGAAGACTAGTTTTTGTCATTGTGAGGTACAGGACTTTAAAAAGTTTATCTCTGGATTTAAAAATATCTAATTTATGTATTTATTTTCAAGACTGATTTTTCAAGCCCAAATTATAGTGAAGTTCTGAAGATCATTTAACTCTCATGGAACACTTGACAATAAGCACTTGCACGGGTTAAAAACTTAGTACTTCCCTCTGGAGATGCGGAATCAGCCCTCCTGTTCATTTTCTCCATTTTCTTGTTCATATTAACTTCCAGATAATAGCATAGGAAACAAAATCTTCAATTATCGATGGACAATACTGATGTATGCCTGCAGAAAGTCGATCAAGCTGAACTTAATAAAAACATGAATCTCAATATCTGGGTTGAATTAAAAAAGCATTAGATTGTAAGGAGAAATCTTTTCTGTTTCATTAATTTTAAAGTGAATGGCAATTTCCCACACATCTTACTGAATAAATTTGTTCATTAGCAGAAATTCACACAATGCTCATCTAGATGACTACCCAATTCTGTGGGTAATCATGGTGCATGTTAAACATTTAATGATTTTTTACATATTTCAACCTTACCTTTAAATTCCACTATGAAATGCAATTAATTCATAGAAAAGGCAAGTTCTATGCATCCTAAGAAGAATAAATAAGAAATGCTCAACATAAAAAAAAATATTCTTGGCCTATTATTTTATATAAGTACAAGCATATATGCATGCATTCACATGTGTTTTACATACAAATATAAAACAAGCATAAGTATGCATTGACCATGCAATTCGATAATTAAGTGCACAGAAAATGTAACGATATTAGGGAGAAGAATCATTATTAATTCCAAAAGTCAGTGTATCCTAAAACTGTCCACAATTGTGATAAGTTACTATTAATTAAGACATAATTTGCTAATTTTGATGTTTTGAATATTAGAGAACTTTCCTCATAAGTAAAAATATTAAACATATTATTTATAAATAAAGTTTATTATTAACTCGGTCTGGTGCAGGACAAAATGAAGGAGATAATGGACTTAAAGCAATTAATGTTGGCTTGAATTGTAAGCAGAAGACAGATATATGCACACCACATATTCCAACATTTATAAGAAGTGGTCAGTGTAGAAAGAGTCACAAAGGGCTTCAAATACATTGGAGAGAACCATGCAAATAAGGTAAATCACTCTTGGAAACATGTATTCTTATAATACAAGCCTCTTCTCTCTATTTTAATTATTCCCATAATGGTTTCAATGATGTAGAAATTGCCTATCTTAAAAGAAGCATTGCCCCTTGAAATAAAAAAAAAATGAAGAAAAACAAAGTATCAATAGAAAACAATAAGCAAATTGAAGGTGACACAAAGAGAATAATAATAATTTTTTTTTAAATTAAGAGTGGTGTCTCTCTTCAACTGGCCTTTTTACCTATGGAATATGTCATGGCTATTAAGACCATGAAGTGTGTCTTAAGAGAACATGTCCTTTGCTTTAAGTAGGATATTCCACAATCAAGAAAATTAATTAGCAAAACTATGAATTTAATAATTTTGTATGGTTTTCCAAATGACAAACCTAGAAAACCTCCCTTTAATTCATTGGTCAGAGAACTGCAAAGGTTTCCCAAAACAATATGTGCTATTGCTATTGTATTTGGTAGGCCCCAAGGAAGTGAAGGCAGGATCTTAATGCTGAATGGAGCACATATACCAGACAAAGTTCTTGGGGCAATAGGACTCAAACTGACCAGGAGGCTTTCTTCCTGAGGACTACTTTTCTCATAGTATCTAAAGGTACTATGCAAATGCCAAAATAAAAAAGCAATCAGTATTCCCACCCAGAAAAAAAAACCTGTGAATCACAATAATGACCAGCTCGGCAAGATGTTCCAATGGTTGCAGAAGTTGCATGGAGATCTTGCAAGTAATCAATAAGGTGGAATTGAACATAAGGAGATTTCAAAAAGAGGAAATTCATGTTCACTACTTTAATCCTAAGCGAATACTCCCTGCTTTGGAAAACACAGATTCTGGAAGAGAACCTTCCGCCATTTTTCCTAACCATTATAATTTCTAATTGTATTTAAAATATGTATCCTTCTATCCACAGATAAGTGTAACTCATCCCTCACTTAGGAAGTTTCCTTTTGTTGAAGTTGGAGACCATAGCAGATATGCATTGTTATGTCTTTGCTTGGCTCCAGAGATTTGGCCTGACTACAGAAAGAAAAATAGAGAGAATAAATAAAAGACAAACACACAGACAATTGGAAAAGCTGGGAATTGGGTAGGCTTCTGTTTCTGCTTCAGAGAAGGCACAAAGTTGTAAGCACCTGAAGACCTACTGTGTTTACAGTACTAAACACAAATCCTTTTCTTTTCAGTAAACTGCAGGGTGTTTTCTAGGAGTTCATACCTAGACATTTATACATTATCGGGAAACTCTTGCCACGAACCCAACTCTAAGGGAAACTGTGCTATCCAAGAACATTGAGGACACTCCTTCCTGCATGTGAGAAATGGTGATGACCAGCTGTGATGATCAGTTTTGGCCCCCATAGTCTCATGTGTTTGAATGTTTGGCCCATGGGGAATGACACTATTAGCAGGGCTGGCTTTGTTGAAGCTGGTATGGCCTTGTTAGAGAAAGTGTGTCACAATGTGAGTAAGCTTAGAAGTCTATTCCTCAAGTTCCTCGCAGTGTGCAAAGCCTCCTTCTGGCTTCCTTCAGAAGAAAGATTTCTCCTAGCTGTCATTCTGATCAAGACGTAGAACTCTTGAATCCTCCTAGGATATGCCTGCCTGCATGCCGCAATGCTTCCCAGAAGGATAGTAATGGACTGAACCTCTAAAACTGTAGGCCAGCTCCAGCGGAAAGTTTGTCTATATAAGCATTGTCTTGATCATGATGTCTCTTCACAGCAATAAAACCCTAAGATGCTAGCCATACATTTTTACCTCTGCTGCCTTTGTTGAAAATGTCTAATGATATTCAGTTGGTTCTCTTTAGCAAACTCTGTGTACTTACAAGAGTATAAAGCAGCACTAGTGAGGATTGTCTAACAATAGTTTGCCATCTCTTAGTTGTTGTGGGTTCCCTGCTGACCCATTGTGGTTCAGGCAAGAGCTGGTCTCTGTGCCAGAATTTCAGAACCCTTAAAGTTCTAGGGAGGGCCACTTGAACCATTGTACCTGTGGTTTGAAGATACGAGGATCAACGCATGCCTCCTTTATTCAGATCATACCTAAATTTGATTTTCTTAAGAGACTTCTCAAATGCACATAAAATATTTTAGAATGTACACATATATCATCAATAATATAAAAATAATAATAGCCATTTTACACTGTAACAGATCTCAGTGGACATTCCTGTTACATGAGATACTCTTTTGTAGTCACTTATTTTTCATTTCAGATTTCTTTTCCTTCCTTTATTTTCTTTTATCTTGTCTTTTTTTTGTCATCAGAGAGTGTTTATTTGCCACCTGGAGGGCTACAGGGGAAACTAGTCCAAATTATGTAGACCCAAAGCTCCCCATTCTTTGTCTTTTATGCTCAAAACTCACATGCTGGTTGACACACACTGGTTAGGAAAAACAGTTAGGGAGAACCAAAACTACAGAAGCCAAAAAACAAGGTTAGTACATTTGGGGACTTTCCATATCCTGGAAATATGGAGTAGGTCTTTGTTCCCATTTTGGCAGGTGTTGGAACCTACATACTGGATTTTAACATCAGAATGGTGCCTCTATTACGGCATCAGCTGTATTAAGGGCTTGGGGTCAACAAAGTTCTTATCCTATTATACAATTAGATCAAAATAAACCCTAAATTCAGAAGGGCACATTTCAAATTTTGTGGGTCCAATGTCCAGTATCTGATCTTCCTCATGGAATTTTTGTTCCAAAGGACTTAGAAAAGTCCACTTATCCATATCTGCCACCTTCGATGCTTGGACTTTGGGTGGCTCCACTCTACACCTGCAGTTTTACATGGTCTTAGCATCTCCAGTATACTGGAGTCTCCAATGGCAATGAATTATTTATATAGGTAATTAACTGATGAAGTAGTCTCACTCAATATTTTAACTTGAAAGGATTTCCATGTTCACTGTATTTATATTATTTCCAATCTCCCTTTTCCAATTTCTCCTGTATCTCAACATTTTCCCTCAAATTTGTGACCTCTTCTTTTTAAATCATCTCTCTCTCTCTCTCTCTCTCTCTCTCTCTCTCTCTCTCTCTCTCTCTCTCTTTCTCTTTCTCATCTATCTATCTATTATCTATCTATCTATCTATCTATCTATCTATCTAACACACACACACACACACACACACACACACACACACACACACACACACAAACATTCCCCCTAGCTCCTTTAGTGTTCCTTTTAAGTACATGTATGGCTGACCACTTCAGATTAGATAAAGTATCATGAGGATGCCCATCCCCAAAGAAGACTGATTACCTCACTTTCTCCAGCACCCTTTAGTTGCCTGTTAAGTCTTCATCTATGGGTTAGACCTTAAAAGCTTTATTACTATCTATGTTGGTGTGCTAATTGGTACAGTTATCATGCAGGTCTTGTTAGGCAACTCTCTTAGTTAGGGTTTTCATCGCTATGAAGAGACACCATGACCAAGGCAACTCTTATAAAGGGCAACGTTTAAATGGGGCTAGAGTACAGTCTCAGAGATTCAGTCCATTATCATCAAAGCAGGAAGCATGGCCGCACCCAGGCAGGCACTGTGCCAGGAGCAGACTGTCTCTAGGCAGCTAGAAGAAAGATCTTAAAGCACATCCCTTCAGTGACACACTTATTCCAACAAGGCCACACCTTCTAATATTGCCACTCCATAGGCCAAATGTATTCAAACCAGCACAGCAACCATATTTCAAAAGTACAGCTTCCTTGTCGTGTATAGAAGACACTGTCTTGCAGTAGATATCCTAGCACTTAAATCAAGAATCAAAAAGACATTCAATGGAATTATTGGTATTTAATATTACTGATATTATATACATAAGAAGTAAATATGTACATACAATGTATATAGTTGTTATTAATGTTATTATTATAATTATTATTGTCATACAAAGGATTGAACATGCACTCTGAATATCCAAGCACTGGGCTGAGCTACACTCGTAGCCCACTTCAAATTTATTCTCTTAGAAATTGTTGAGATTCTACTTTCACACAAATTTCTGAAGATGCGATTATTTTTTCTTTAAAATATGAAAACGGGCAACCTCGGGAAGTAGGAATTGGGGAGACCTTCCAGAATGCACAAGAGACCTGGGAAGTGAGAGACTCTCAGGACTCAAAGGGAGGGACCTGAGATGAAATGCCCTACATTAGGGAGAGGGAACTAGTAGAACCCACCTCCAGCAGAAAGACAGGGCATCAAGTGAGGGAGGGGGTTGCCGTCCCACAGTCAAATCTCTGACCCATAATTGTTCCTGTCCGAAAGAGCTTCAGGGATGGAAATGGAGAGGAGTCTGAGGAAAATAAGGTCCAGCGACAGACCCAATATGGGATTCAGCACAAGTGGAGGTCCCAAGGCCTGACACTATTACTGAGGCTATGGAGAGCTCACAAAAAGGGAGCTATCATGACTGACCCCCTAAAGACCCAACAAGCTGCTGAAAGAGTCAGATGCAGATATTTATGCCCAACCAATGGGTAGAAGCAGCTGACCCCTGTGGTTGAATTAGGGGAAAGCTGGAAGAAGCTGAGGATGAGGGCGACCCTGTAGGAGGACCAGCAGTCTCAATTAACCTGGACCCCCGAGATCTCTCAGACACTGGACCACCAACCTGGCCACATACACATATACAGCAGAGGAATTCCGGGTCTGGGTTTAGTCAGAGAAGGTGCACCTAAACCTCAAGAGACTTGAGTCTGCAGGGAGTTTAGAGGTCTGGTGTGGTGGAGGGGTAAGGGAAGGGGATATCTTTGTCGAGACGGGGGGAGGTGATGAGGAATGGAATGTAGAATATTTGGAGGGTGAACTGAGAGGGGAATAAAATCTGGAGTTTATAATAAATAAATAAATAAATAAATAAATAAATAAATAAATAAATAAATAGATAGATAGATAGATAGATAAATAGATAATAAAAACAAATTATTGAAAATAGATTCTTTTCTCATATAATACATCCTTACCTCAGTTTCCCCTCCTTCCAGTCCTCATCCTACTCCTCAACTCCTCTCTCCTACAGATCCACTCTCCTCTGGTTTCTCTTGAAAATAGAAAATCAAACAAACAAAAAAAAGCAGGACTCCAAGATACTACAGCTGAACAGGACAAAACAAGATCACAAGAATCTGTTTCATTGGAGATTTTATGTCTTGTCTTTTAAAACATTTTCTTAATACTGTATGTACACATGCTGTATCTGTGTGCCTACGTGTCTGAATACATGTATGGAGCTCAGAGAGCAACTCTGTGGAGTCAGTTCTCTTTGTCTACCTTCACATATGTTTTTTGATCCATGTTGCCATACTTGAGTGGCAAGCACCTTTACCACCCTGTCATCTCACTGGCCCTTTTTCTCGTTATGTTTTCAACATTAATGTAATGCATTTCTGCCAGGACAGCAACTAGTTTCATCATTCCCTGCATCTAACACAAGTCTTGATTTTGTGGAAGCATTTCATGGTATTTAGGAGTCTGACTTCAAAGAAATGTTGCCAGTGATCAACTGATTCCTTGTTTTATCAGTAGATACTGTACTAACTGTTTCAAAGGAAGCTTCCAGACCAGTGTCCTATTCTGCTCTTACTTATATTGTTTGGTTGATAAAGACAGTTTGGAATACTTTAGCTTTCTTGAGCTCTATAGGGAGCCAAGGTTGGCCTTGACACCTGTTGTTGGTATCACAGGCATGCATGCCTAGAATTCTGCACATAATGGAGCATTTTCTCATATTATCAAATTTCCAACTAAAATAATTTCCTCAAAAGGATAAAAATTAGTTTCATTTTTAACTGTGCAGCAATTAATATATTTTGAGACTGTATTTAAGAAAATTCTAATCTCAACCACGGTAATCAATGGACACAGCCACCTACAGAGCTTTATCTCCACTTTGGTAAATCTGAGAGCAAGCAGTTACTGTTACTCAAAAATGAGGAAGAAGGGGGTTGGAGAGATGGCTCAGTGATTAAGATCACTGACTGCTCTTCCAGAGGTCCTGAGTTCAACTCCCAGTAACCACATGGTGGCTCACAACCACCTGTAATGGGATCTGATGCTCTCTTCTGGTATGTCTGAAGTGCACTCACATATATACAATAAATAAATCTAAAAAAAAAAAAAAAAAAAAAAAAAAAAAAAAAAAAAAAAAAAAAAAAAAAAAAAAAAAAAAAACAAGACAGGAAGCTTCTAACATCTAAAATGCTGCTGTTGTCCATTTAAAAATTGTTGCCTCTGTTGCCAAGAAATTTTAGATTTCAGATGATTTACCTTTGAGAAGAACTCAGAATCAATAAGAGACTTGAAGGAGAAAAGAAGAGACAAACAGAAACAAAAACAAAAGTACCGAAAGAAGATCTGAGAAGGTGGCAAACACATGCCAGGGGAGGGCAGTATAAAGAAAAAAGAGGCTTTAAATACCAAAGGTGAAGTGAAACTTGTGTATTGCGAACTTATGGGCTAATATCCACTTATCAGTGAGTACACACCATGTTCGTTCTTTTGTGACTGAGTTACCTCGCTCAGGATGATATTTTCAAGTTCCATCCATTTGCCTGCAAATTTCATGAAGTCATTGTTTTTAATAGCTGAGTAGTACTCCATTGTGTAAATGTACCACATTTTCTGTATCCATTCCCCTGCCGAGGGACATCTGGGTTGTTTCCAGCTTCTGGCTATTATAAATATGGCTGCTATGAACATAGTGGAGCATGTGTCTTTATTACATGTTGGAGCATCTTCTAGGTATATGCCCAGGAGTGGTATAGCTGGATCCTCAGGTATACAAAGGTTCCACTTCACGTGAGAGTGAGGTCCCAGTAGGAGTTGGAGAAGGGACTGAAGGAGCTGAGGGAGTTTGCATCTCCATGGAGGGAGCAACAGTGTCAACTGGCCTGACCCCCGGTCCTCCTGGAGACTGGACCACCAACCAAAGAATACACATGGAGGGACCCATGGTTCAGACCACATATGTGGCAGAGGAGGGCCTTGTTGGCCATCAGGGGGAGGAGAGGCTCTTGGGCCTTAGGGTGTTAGAGGCTCCAGTATAGGGGAATGCCAAGGTGGGAAGATGGGAGTGGGTGGGCAGGGGTAGGGGAATACCCTCATAGAGGCAGGGGGAGGGGGTTGGGGATAGGGGATTTTCAAAGTGGAGACCTGGAAAGGGGGAAACATTTGAAATGTAAATAAAGTATCAAAAAATTAAAATTAAAAAAAATACAAAGGTGAAAGATATATCCTTTGAATTAAAGGAGTGTGTGTGTGTGTGTGTGTGTGTGTGTGTGTGTGTGTGTGTGTGAGAGAGAGAGAGAGAGAGAGAGAGAGAGAGAGAGAGAGAGAGACAAGAGACAGAGAGACAGAGAGAAAGAGAGATGCAGACAAAGAGAAAAAGACAGAGACAGACAGTCAGATGCAGAGAGACAGAGACAAAGACATAGAGGCAGGGAGACAGACACAGAAAGAGACAGATACACTCATAGAGACAGAAACATAGAGACAATCATCTGGAGAGACAGAAACACACATACAGAAATGAAGATACAGAGGTAAATGTACTTTTTTCAACATAAAGTTCTGGTACTTCCAAGCTGTGTAACATGTGAGCACATTTGCCCATTTGGTAGGGCAAACATGTTAGGTGGAGCTGAGAAATAAGTGGTATTGGAAGTGATCAACCATGCCTGAATACTGTTTCTTCATCATATTCTCAGTAACACTTTTGGGGGACATTTCGAAACCCATTTATTGTTAAAAAGAACATGAAATGTTGTTGAAATTTCACACAAATAGCCAAATATCGTGTAATTACATGTAGGATAAACTTGAACTATTCTGGCTGAGGACTTTGTATTATTGTATAGACCAGTACAGTATCAATAGTAATAAAGTTAATTTTATTTAAATTATAAACCATGAACTTATATTCTGGAAAGTAAAGGCAAGTGACTTTGGATTACATTATGACATAAACATTTTCAAATGCAGACTTTTAGTATAATATAAACAGTTAGGAAATTTTATATACTTCAGAGTTCATAACCACCTTGTATTAACAATGTTAACTATATATGGCATATGGAGATATTCTTAAGAGTGCTGCTAATATTGACACGGTAGCAATTGTAGGATTAAAAGGAACATCTATTATTCCAGTTTAGTTGATTTTCAAATATGGAAATTCCCCCCCACAAGTTACCTGATAGAAAGCTTTCTAATCTCTACATGAATAATTTAAGGGAATCAGAAATATTCAGTGGGCTGAAATGCTCAGAAGCTCAAATTAAAATAATCATTTTTGCTTTTTGTCTTTAAAATCTGGTAGCACCAATGAGACTGAAGAATAATAGCCTTCAAAGAAACATAAACACAATTAGATTCGGGAACAACCACAGAGGGAATCAGCAAACTTTTAACCCCTTATCAAGAACTTTTATTAATTTGTCTTCATAGGTTAGGTATGCTCACTGGGAAACAAGCAATGAAGAGCAATTACATCACTTAAAAATTGCCAAAATTTTCACTTTTATGTACAAACAAATATAATTAGAAGCAATAGTTGATGGAAATTTTGTGACTGTTAAAAGAGGAATAGAAAAATTCCCTTTGCATTTATTTGTGTCTGTGGTATTTGTAGAAATGTCATTCTGCCTGCCATTGTCTCCAATCAAATAATAATATGAGTATGTATTTTTAAATGAAGTCTAGTAATTAATAGGCCAATATCCCTGGTTAGCAACATTGAGTCATAAAACAAAAGTAAGAGTCATGAACATGGAAAAATGTTAGAGGGAGGGGTTGGCAGAGAAAAAGAGAGGTGGAGTTGTAAGCAGGCAGCACATATCACACCCTTGAGAAACTGCCTAAAATTATTCTAATTAAAACAATTCAAAACATGAAAATCTTTGTATTTATTTGGTTTATAAATAATAATCTAAACTGTTAGTTATAGCATACTTGCAATTAGAATGCAAGTACAGCTACTGAGCTCATTGATCCATGCTTTAAATGTCAGATTATTAGCTTTGATCCATGCACTAGGTCTGAAAATACATAAAGTCAACACAGAATCCTTATGAGTATAATTCATGAAAGAACATCAACAGTTCCTCCAAATAAGAGGGTAACAGAGTGGGATGCAGTCCACATTAAAAGGAACACCTCACGAGGACAATTTCTTCATCAAGAAATTTTATTTCACCATTGGCAAAATGAAATGGTTTGTTACCAAAAGCAAAACTATAGTAAAGATGAATAAATTCTCCAAAAAAATATATGGATATGTTTCTGTTGTAATTATTACATCTGAGGATCCAAATGCTTTGGGAAATGACATACAAGTTATATATTTTACTGTTAGAGAAAATGTGTTTACAGCAAATAGAAAAAAATCATATATTTTTCTTAGTATTTCATATTACTTGATATTTCAATTCAGTCACCAAGCATAATCAATGATTTGTTTCTCCAAACCTCTAACACACAATTTGTGAAAAATAAGTGAAGCAAACTAGTCATAATAGGAAAACTATCATTTACATTTATCTCACTGAAACACGGACAATATTGTAAAGTATTTCTGTGACTAATAAACATATCAGAATTTGTGCTCCCTCATTCCCTGCTTTCTACTCCCTTCTCCTCCTTCTAACATTTATTATCTATTAATATGTTGTTTAGCCAATTCACTGAGATGGTTTGAATGAAATGTCTCCCTGTGGTCCATGTGCTCATATATGTGTTCTCATAGTAGAACTGTTTGGGAAGGATTCTCAGGTATGCCTTGGAAGAAGTATATCCCTGAGTTGAGGCTTTCAGCTTTCAAAAGACTAACCATTTCCAGTCTCTCTCTGTGCTTCTTGCTGTGTTGATCAAGTTGTGAGCTCTTCCTTCTGCAATACCTTTGTTCCACCTTCATGGGCTCTTACGCTCTGAAATGGTAAATCCAAATACTTCCTTTTATAAGTTGCCTTGGGCATGGTTGGGGTTTTTTTTTTTTTTCTGTTTTTGTTTATTTTGTTTTTTTTAACAGCACTAGAAATGTGTTAAGATGATGACAAACTTATCATTTTGTTGGTATGTTTTGAATGTTTAAACTTTAGCATCACTGATGTTCTCCCACAGAAAAATTCTTTATGCCCCATTGCTTGGTTCTATACCTTTTCCCAGTTCTAGTAAATGATGTTAGTGAAATTAAATCAAAGTTTATAGTATGAAACAATGCAAATGGTGTATACAGCTAACTATCAAATAAAGATTAGTCTTAATTATTTTTCTACTTTTTCAGCCCCTTTTCCTGTAATAATTTTCTTGGTTTTGATGATGGTAACGAACCAATGCTGAAGACACACTTTCCACTCTGTCCATTCATGCTTAAATCTATTATAACATTCAGATCTATCAGATATTTTTGAGATCCGCCTTTCTAATTTTCTTTATTAAGCACCTACTATATCTGCTATATTATGATTAGTGGCCCTCTGGGAACGCTGACAATTGTCATAACTTATTGTATTGTAGGTGGCATCCCGGACACTTGAGTTAAGTTTTCGATACCTAGAGCTTTCCTTTTATCTCTCTGTTGTTCCTTTGATTGTATCCAAGGTAAAAAACAAAACAAATAACTACAAAAATCAATATTTTAGCATAACTAAACACAAATTTGTTAAAGCAGAGATGCAAGAATGTCAAGTAATGGATGGAACAACTTTTATATCTAATTCTAAGTAGATATAAAATACATGTTTTGTAGGAGTTGCTGAGTAATGTGTAAAGAAGATGAGTGGAAACTCAGCTTTTCTAAATAATGTTTTAAATCTATAAAATTAGTTTGAAATCTCAGCATGTTAATTTGTTAAATGAGCCTGTCATTTAAAATATCTCTTTCATTATACAATTTTTAATTACAGAAATTCTGATTTTGTTCTAGCTATAACCTAGAATATATCCCAAACACATAATGCTGTTCTTTGTGTTTTCCTTCAAGTGCAACAACAACCAAAAATATGGGTTTTTTTTCCCTTTTTGGATACTTGGTGAGTTATTTAATTTGGAGGTAATGTAATAGTCTCTGGCAACTTTCTTCACTGTTTAGAAGGCATGGACCCATTACTTGTAGTTTACTGCCATCACCAATGAGGAGGAGGCCCCATAGATTCCTCAAACAATACTGTCTCTTCACATTTTGGTTTAACATCACACTAGTTGACAAGACACTGTAGTTGAATGTTCCATATATGTTGAATACAATGTATAGAGTAATAAAGCGAGAAACGAACTGGATGATTTCTTTCTTTCTTTTTTTTTCTTTTTATTTTTTGATACTTTATTTACATTTCCAATGTTTCCTCCTTTCTAGGTCTCCTCTTTGGAAACCAAGTATCCCCTCCACCTCCCCCACCTCTATGAGGGAATTCTGCCTACCTTCCACCTACCTGCCCACCCACTTGCCCATCCACTCCCTTATTCCCACCTTGACATTCCCCTTTACTGGGGCCTTTCCTCCCCCTGATGGCCAACAAGGCCCTCCTCTGCCACATATGTGGCCCTAACCATAGGTCTCTCGAAGTGTATTCTTTGGTTGGAGGTCTAGCCTCCAGGAGGACCGGGGATGGGGGGTCAGGCCAGTTGACACTGTTGCTCCTTCCATGGAGCTGCAGACTCCCTCAGCTCCTTCAGTCTCTTCTCCACTTCCTCCATCTGGGAACTCACTCTCACTCCAGTGGTTACTGTAACATAAAATTTGGGTATTCCGAACTTTTGGGTTAATATCCACTTATCAGTGAGTACATACCATGTTTGTTCTTTTGTGACTGAGTTACCTCGCTCAGGATGATATTTTCAAGTTTGATCCATTTACCTGCAAATTTCATTAAGTCATTGTTTTTAATAGCTGAGTAGTACTCCATTGTGTAAATGTACCGCATTTTCTGTATCCAATCCTCTGCTGAGGGACATCTGGGTTGTTTCCAGCTTCTGGCTATTATAAATATGGCTGCTATGAACATAGTGGAGCATGTGTCTTTATTACATGTTGGAGCATCTTCTGGGTATATGCCCAGGAGAGGTATAGCTGGGTCCTCAGGTAGTATTATGTCCATTTTTCTGAGGGTCTGCAA
>CM052713.1:66306486-66359408 GCA_028551405.1 Uromys caudimaculatus | reverse complement strand
AAGTAGGCTTCATCCCAGGGATGCAGGGATGGTTCAATACCCAGAAATCCATCAATGTAATCTACTACATCAACAAACTCAAAGGAAAAAAAAAAAAATAACACGTGGTCATTTCATTAGATGCTGAAAAAGCATTTGACAAAATTCAACATCCCTCTAAGATAAAAGTCTTGGAAAGATCAGGAATTCAAGTCCCATACCTAAACATAGTAAAAGCAATATACAGAAAACCAGTAGCCAACATCAATCTAAATGGAGAGGAACTCGAAGCAATCCCACTGAAATCGGGGACTAGACAAGGCTGCCCTCTCTCTCCCTATCTATTCAATATAGTAATTGAAGTTCTCATTAGAGCAAGTAGAAAACAAAAGGATGTCAAATGGATACAAATTGGAAAGGAAGAAATCAAAACATCATTATTTGCAGATGACATGATCTTATAATTATATGCCCCAAAAAACTCCACCAGAGACCTGCTGCAGCTGATAAACTTTAGTAAAGTGCAGGATATAAAATTATCTCAAACAAATCAGTAGCCTTTCTGTACTTGAAGGATAAACAGGCTGAGAAAGAAATTAGGGAAATGACACCCTTCACAATTGTCACAAACAATATAAAGTATCTTGGTATGACTCTAACCAAAAAATTGAAAGATCTGTATGACAAGAACTTCAAGTCTCTGAAGAAAGAAATCGAAGAAGACCTCAGGAGGTGGATAGATCTGCCATGCTCATGGATTGGAAGGATTAATATAGTAAAAATGGCCATCCTGCCAAAAGCAATCTACAGATTCAATGCAATCCCCATCAAAATTCCAACTCAATTCTTCATAGACTAAGAAAGAGCAATTCTCAAATTTATTTGGAATAACAAAAAACCCAAGATAGCAAAAACTATTCTCAACAACAAAAGAACTTCTGGGCAAATCAGCATCCCTAACCTCAAGCTGTACTAAAGAGCAGTACTGATAAAAACTGCATGGTATTGGTACTGTGACAGGCAGGTAGATCAATGGAATAGATTGAAGACCCAGAAATGAACCTGCACACATACAATCACTTTATTTTCGACAAAGGAGCTAAAACCACCCAGTGGAAAAAAGACAGCGTTTTCAACAAATGGTTCAACTGGTGGTCTACATATAGAAGAATGCAAATTGATCCATTCCTATCTCCCTGTACAAAGGGAAAGTCCAAGTGGATCTAGGACCTCCACATAAAACCAGATACACTGAATCTAATAGAAGAGAAAGTGGGGAAAAGCCTTGAACACATGGGTATAGGGGAAAAGTTCCTGAACAGAACACCAATGGCTTATGCGCTAAGATCAAGAATTGACAAATGGGACCTCATGAAATTGCAAAGCTTCTGCAAGGCAAAGGACACTGTCAATAGGACAAAATGGCAACCAACAGATTGGGAAAAGATCTTTACCAATTCTATGTCTGATAGAGGGCTAATATCTAATATATACAAAGAACTCAAGAAGTTAGACTCCAGAGAACCAAATAACCCTATTAAAAAATGGGGAACAGAGCTAAACAGAGACTTCTCAACTGAAGAAATTATTAGGCTGAGAAGCTCCTAAAGAAATGTTCAACATCCTTAGTCATCAGGAAAATGCAAATCAAAACAACCCTGAGATTCCACCTCACACCAGTCAGAATGGCTAAGATCAAAAACTCAGGTGACAGCAGATGCTGGTGAGGATGTGGAGAAAGAGGAACACTCCTTCATTGCTGGTGGGATAAAAGCTGGTACAACCACTCTGGAAATCAGTTTGGCAGACCCTCAGAAAAATGGACATAATACTACCTGAGGACCCAACTATACCACTCCTGGGCATATACCCAGAAGATGCTCCAACATGTAATAAAGACACATGCTCCACTATGTTCATAGCAGCCATATTTATAATAGCCAGAATCTGGAAACAACCCACATGTCCCTCAGCAAAGGATTGGATACAGAAAATGTGGTACATTTACTCAATGGAGTACTACTCAGCTATTAAAAACAATGACTTAATGAAATTTGTAGGTCAATGGATGGAACTTGAAAATATCATCCTAAGCGAGATAACTCAGTCCCAAAAGGAGAAACATGTTATGTACTCACTGGTAAGTGGCTATTAACCCAAAAGTTCGGAATACCCAAGTTTCACTTCACAGTAACCATTGTACTGAATGTGAGGTCCCAGATGGAGAAGTTAGGGAAGGGACTGAAGGAGCTGAGTGAGTTTGCAGTCCCCTGGAATGAGCAACAGTGTCAAATGGCCTGACCCCCAGGTGCTCCTGGAGACTTGACCACCAACCAAAGAATACACATGTAGGGACCTATGGTTCTGACCACATGTGTGGCAGAACAGGCCTTGTTGGCCATCAGGGGTAGGAGAGGCCCTTGGGCCTGAGGGTGTTAGAGGCCCCAGTAAAGGGGAATGCCAAGGTGGGAAGGCTGGAGTGGGTGGGTCAGTGGGTAGAAGATCCTCATAGAGGCGGGGGGATGGGGTAGGGGATAGGAGTTTCCAAAAGTGGACACGTGGAAAGGGGGAAATTTTGAAATGTAAATAAAGTATCAAAAAATAAAAAATTCACAGATGGGCTCAGATGTTGTTTGCCGTGGTGATTCTAAGTCCTATCCAGTTGACAGTGATGTTTCACCATCACAAGGTCTTATTCAGTCTTCCTCTGTGTACTGGCTGGTTTGGTGTCCACTTTTCACAAGCTGGAGTTATCGCAGAGAAAGGAGTTTCAGTTGGGAAAATGCCTCCATGAGATCCAGTAGTAACGCATTTTTTCAATTCGAGATCAAGGGCGGAGGGCCCCTTGTGGGTGGTTCCATCTGTGGGCTGGTGGTCCTGGGTTCTATAAGAAAGCAGGCTGAGCAAGCCAGGAGAAGCAAGCCAGCAAGGAACATCCCTCCATGGCCTCTGCATCAGCTCCTGCTTCCTGCCCTGCTTGAGTTCCAGTCCTGACTTCCATTAGTAATGAAGAGCAATGTGGAAACATAAGATGAAAAACCCTCCCGAAAAAAAAAACCAAAAATATAAACAACAAAAAAAGAAAATACTAATCCTAAAAGGATCATATAAACGTACATAAATGTCCATATGATAACTATATAAAATTTCATGAAAATCAGAGAGAAAAATTAAAATGTGGTATTGAAAGCCATATGCTGTTGAGCACATGTAATTATCAACTCATTGTGACTCTTAAAACAGATTTATTTGTTTTATTTATGTATATAGGTTCCTTACATATATTTTTATGCACCATGAGTGTGTCTAATGCCTATATAATTCAAAGGAAGTTATGTTTATGTACCTGGAACTGGATTTGTAGGCAGTTGTGAACTGCCAAGTGGATATTGAGGCATGAATCAGGTCTTCTGAAGAAATAGCAAGTGTGCATAACCAATGATTGATGTTTCTAATTTTCAATCTCTTTTTGTGAATTTTGATTGTTATTTTAGTTGTTATGCCAGGTTTATTTGTATTTTGAAGAACTGAATAATGACATTTTAAAAACATACAACAATTACTGTTAATACATTAGAAACAGAGGAGTCTCAACAATTAAAAATGACTTGGCAGAACGCCTTTGATATATAAATAACAAGAATTCAAAGACCATGGTGATTAAAGTGAATTTCCAACTTACAAAAACCTAGAATTATGTAGAAGCCTGGTGTAGAAGTTACTTATCTGTTAGCATGATAAAAACAACATAACAAAAGACATTTATAGAAGAAAGATTTATTTAGCTTTATGATTCCAGAGGCACTGAAATCCACCATCGTACAGAAGCATAGAAGTCAGGGGTAAGAGGGGTAATTAGAGAAGGAAGCTGAGAGCTCCCAACCTCCACCAGGAATACAAAGCATAGAGAGTGAACAGGAAGTGGGGACAGTGTTTAAAGCCCTAACTGCCCACCGATTTACCTCCTCTAGCTAAGCTGTGACATTTACCCCTCTTTTAACTGCTCCACCAACTGGAAAATAAGTGTCCAAATACTAGAGCCTATGGAGTACATTTTTAATTTAAGGGACCATATTCTGTTCCTGTGTCCTCATAAGTCCCATACCGATATCATAATGCAAAAAAAATGAAATTAACACAACTCCAAAAGTCTCCACAGCCCTTTACAGTTTTAATATCATTTCAAAGTCCAAACTTCAAAGTTTCTTCTGAAAATTAAGACAGTTTCTTTGTTATAACATGCTATAAAAATTATGTACTTTCACCATATGATAGGACAGAATAGAAATTATATTTCAAAAGAGGAATGAAGGCTCTGGCATCTCTAAAATTTTAGGCTCTCCATTGCTATCTGTGATTCAGCTTCATAGGTTCAAGATTGCTTCCTGTAAAGCCAGAACGTTATGTATGCCATGTCAATTTTGGCTACCAGCCTGCAGCAGATTTCTGGTCCCTTGAACCGTATTATATTATTTTTTGTTTTGTTTATTGTTGCTTTAAAGGAGGAGGAAACCCTTCAGCCTTTTCTCCTAATTTCAGAATGTTAGCCAAATGAATTCTTGTCCTAGGGGCACTATTTCTATTTTTTTCCCTAGTCCAGGGCAGGCCTCTGTTTAATGTCACAAGTCGTCTTAACAATTACATCCTCTCTTTCCGCACCTGCCTTGGCTCTGACACTAAGGTTCCTAGGTTCCTACTTTTCTTGGCAGTGTCCCTTTTCTCTCCAAACTGAACATTTTGTTTTTCTTTCTCTCCTTGATGCTCCTTTTCATTATAAACACCTGCATAGATGTAATGAGTAACAACAATGCTAAACACTCAAAAAATTGCTGACTAGAAATTTCTTCTGTCAAGGAAATTAGCTCATTGCTTTTCAATTTAGCTTCAGGCACGTTCTTAGGACAAGGATAGAAGACAGCCATATTCTTTGCCAAAATGTTACAGGAATGTGCCCTAGTTCAGTTACTAAGACAGTTCCCATCTGAAACCTCACAAACTTGTTCCCTACAATTGATGTGGGTGGTTATCAGCACTACTGTCTTCCAAGTTTCTAGACCAGTTATTTAATCTCAACTTACAGTATATATTTATTTTTCTAACATTGTGAATTCTTCCAAATGCTTCCAAAACAATACAATGCAGTATGGTCCATTTATCTACATGCTCTGGTATGAACTTCTGCTGCATTGGTTACTTTTCTGCTACAGTGGTATGATTCCATGACAAATGTTTTATATATATATATTTTTTATATTTATATATATATAAAATATATATTTATATTTTATATATATATAAATATAAATATATATTTATATATATTTTAAGTGATTATTCCAGAGGAATATGAGTTAGTCATATTGATAAAACATGGGATCAGGTGGTAGGGAGAAACTGCAAATCATACAATGATGTCATAAAGCTTCTACTAAACTTACTTAGGAAATGTTATTACACAAAGTAGTATTTAGTGAACAGATCTTTAGGAAGCAAAAGTGTGTACCTCTAAAATAAGCATGCCTCTGTCAGGTAATGAAAGGGGAAGGCACTGGGTGAGGTCTGCCATTCATTCTTGGTTGTTCTGTCCAAAGCTCTCGAACCCTCAAATGAAAATGCTGATGACAATATTCTAAACATAAGAATTTCAGGGGAGGCTGAATGAACAAATTGTTATTGGGTAAACAGAGGCCCAAATGTGGGTTATTCTTGTCCAGAAACCTCCCTTAAACCAACAGAAACATCTTAGTCTGCCCTCAATGGTCAACTGCCTCTAGCAATGGTGTCTAGCTCACTTGATTTAAACAGCGTGTACCAGCTCAAAGACTCTGACCCTGATGACTGTCATATAGAATCTGCTTCTTTAAAATAATTTTCTCTTTCTCTTTGTTATTCCTCCATTATCTTCAAGAGCTTGATCAGTTTTATCCCCAATAAACCTTTATTTCTATGTATGTTATGTATGTGGGTGGGGAGGTCCATAGAAACACCATGGCAGGCAGAAAAACAAACTGTGAAGAGTTGAACACGGAAATGTGGTTCAGCCTGACTAGATCAGCCAGGATGAATCAAACTTTGAGAGTGTAATGCCAGGCAGTTTATTGTAAACATATTTAAACCCAGTACAATTTGGTGAAAAATGTTTTCAGAAAACAATAATTCCCATTCCAGGTTTCCAGGCAACCATCATTCCAATTCCAGTTGCACAATATAGCTTACGGTGTGACTATAGAGAAACTCCTTTGCAAAGTACATATAAAGATGGGTTCTATAGCTTAAGGGCCCAGGATTTGGTGTAGTCTCTGACACAGCACATAGGTCATCAGGCAATGTACCCTAAGGATGGGTTCTGTCACCTGGGAACTAAAGGTAAGGGTATAGGGAGAGAAAGTTTAGGATAATTATTCTGGAGGATTTAGGCAGAATTTGACTCTACTGATAGCAAAAGGTCACCAGATTATCAATCACATTCACTCTCAACTTTCGGAGTATAAAGCAAATATTTTATCTCCTTCGCTACAGAGAAACCATTATATATTTAACATTTCTAGTTTTTTCCAGAGCAATTGAGCACAGTGACCTTTGTGACTCCAACATCCAGTCATAGAGTGATATAGTTGGATAGGAGCTTTCGCTGCACCTTCACTTACACTGGTGGATTATTAAGGCCTTATTCTCATAGCAGGAGGAGCATAAACATGGCAGAATGCAGCAAGCCTTGTAGAAGGCTGCCTCAGTAAATCAACCGTGCTTTATTTCCAGACACCTATAATAATATTTTTACCTTGTAGATCTCCCCATAAGTCCAAACATCCAAAACTTGGAATTTCTGAGACAAGCTTAATTGCTCAAAGTGTAGCTTGAGGGCATAAAACTGTGTATGATAGTGAGGATTTCTGCTTAAGGAGGGTTTCCTTTTGTGTATGTGCCGGAACCAGTAACTCGGTATCATTAAGAATGTGGTCCTTTATTAATCGCTAAGTGCTTCCTGTGATATTTTATTGAGAAGGCATTTTTACTCCCTAACAACATGACTGCTGAAACAGGAAACTGAGGGAGAAGTGGGGAGAGGCATGGTGTTTTAAGCTCAGGAAGCTGCATTTCCAATGACATATTTCTCCAATAAAGCTGTACTACCTAAATCTCCACAGACAGTGCTGGCATCTGGGAAGCAAGAATTTAAATGCTAGAGTCTGTAGACGACATTTCTCATGTACACCACCACATCTGGCTTCTGGTGGTGTCTGTAGGGAATGATGTTGATGTCTCTAACTGAGGTGGGGAGCCAGGCATATCTCCTGGCTGAGATAATATGAGCCAGAATAAACCCTTACTCCACTACATCTTCTATTAGGGTATTTTTATAAGAGCAGCAGAAAAAGTAAGACACAAAACCATTGTGCAAGCATTCTGATATTACTTAGTAAGATTGAGTCTCCTAAGTGTTTTTCATGATCAGGATAATATGCAAACTATATTCAACCATAGACTAACACACTTTATGTAAACACATGTTAATTTGAAAACATTTGACTTCATGTTTCTAAGAATGATATGTACATAGGGCAATACATAGAGGATATAAAGGATACTAGATGAAACAAGAAAATTAGAAAGTGCAGGTCAGTTTTTATGCAACATATTAACAACAACCACCGCCACCTATGTACAAGAGGGTTGAGAAGTCCACATGTAAAGTAGAAAAGTATGTATATTTTCAAATATTCTTGTTAGATTTTTATAAAAATAATTACTGTGTTTGTATTTTCTAATAAGGAAACAAAACAGCCAATTAAAATTAGCAAACAACTACTATAAATGTTTTTTTCTCGCTGGCAAAACAACAACAAAACCAAAATAAATAAAAAAGAAAGAAAGAAAGAAAGAAAGAAAGAAAGAAAGAAAGAAAGAAAGAGAGGAAACAAAATAAAACAAAACAAAGCCCCCAAACCTCCAAGACTGATCATGCTGTGTACTTACTGAAATTCTACATACATATTTTACATACAGTTTGATTTTCTCACTTCTACTTTGGGTCATAAGTTTGGTTCTATTTAATTGTTTGTTCAAGGGTTAAATAGTTTTGTCCAAAATCTAAAAGAATTGTTACCATGTTGTACAGTCCAAGAGTTTTCAAGCACTTCAAATAAGAAAATTATTGTCACAACAAGGAATTAATTGATCTCATCATTTTAAACACTGGTGCTAACATTTCCTTCAATTACAAGGGTGACAAGAATGAATGCTAAGAACGTCACATTTTGTTTCCATTAAAGAGGCAGGGGGAGGGGAGATGGGATAGGGAGTTTCCAAAGGGGAAAACATTTGAAATGTAAATAAAGTCTATATCCAAAAGAAGAAGAAGAAGAAGAGGAGGAGGAGGAGGAGGAGGAGGAGGAGGAGGAGGGGGGGGAGGAGGAGGAGGAGGAGGAGGAGGAGGAGGAGGAGGAGGAGGAGGAGGAGGAGGAGGAGGAGGAGAAGGAGAAGGAGAAGAAGAAGAAGAAGAAGAAGAAGAAGAAGAAGAAGAAGAAGAAGAAGAAGAAGAAGAAGAAGAAAAAGAAGAAGAAGAAGAAGAAGAAGAAATGTGAAACTACTGGAATAGGAGTACATGAAGAACATTCATTATTTTTAAAGTGTCAAATTACAAATTTAAGCAGAGATATAAAGTTATATATAAAGATTTCTTTAAGCCGGGCAGTGGTGGTACATGCCTTTAATCCCAGCACTTGGGAGGCAGAGGCAGGCGGATTTCTGAGTTTGAGGCCAGCCTGGTCTACACAGTGAGTTCCAGGACAGGGCTACTCAGAGAAACCCTGTCTCGAAAAAACCAAAAATTAAAAAATAAAAAAGATTTCTTTAAAGGTTAATCATATATTGGTGCTTGTAAAAATTTACAAGCTTTAAAATGAGATGTTCAATTTTTAATTTTTAAAGGCATATGTTCACTGTTGAATTAAAATGACATGATAACGTAAGCATTTGAGAAATAATTCCTTATGAGATGCAGGATGACATCATTAATGGAAAACTATCAATTATACATCACAACATTTACTTAAGATGTATTACTGTGCTTCTTCAAAGTGCTTGTTTACAAGAAAACCCTCTTCTAACAGGCTAAATCTCATACACACATCAATCACCTCACCTTCAGAATAGCCATGGCACTAAACAAGAAAGCTAGTGGGCAATGTGAAAGAGGGAATTATAACTCTTTTTGAAGTAATGAAATCTATATTTAGGTAATAGCAATGATAGAGTCCAAAGCAAAGCTCTTACAGATGCCTTTAAGATGAAGAACTCAACACATAATATATAAAATGTATATAATAAAATATTATAATATGTATTCATAACATATATAATGCATTTTGATCACATATGTAACTCATTAATTTCCACCCATTCTCCAAAACTCACTATAATTCTTCCCAATAATTTCCTTCTCTACTTTCATGTATTTTGGGCATGGGTGTGTGTTCATGTGTAACCCACTGAGTTTAATTACAGTTCTTTACATGAGTATTGGTTGAATTATTTACTGGAGCAAAACATAGAGCAGTATAAGAATAGAGTATAAAAAGTGGATGGAAATGAGACCTATAGTTAGTGATCATGCAACATTATTATCAAGAATATTCAGAGCAGCAAAAACTAAAGTTGGAGTATAAAGTAGGATATATTGTTGCCATATAAATTTTCTCCATTTAAAGCATTATAGTATCAGACAATATGTGCATGCTATCAGTTTCAATGTTTTTGTAGGACAACAGTAAATAATTGACATTTGTCACAAACACAGAATCTTCAGATGCAGCCAGGATATTACAGTCTGACTGAACTGTATTCAGTCTTAATTCAAGATTTTTCAATCTGAAGCATTTATTGTACAGCTGTGTTAAGTGCTCTTATGAAAACTGAATTAAAAGGCTTTGAAATCATAGGAGTTTTGCCTTACTCCACAAAATCTACTCCAGAAGGGAAGGTAATATTGCATTCAAAATGCAGATGGGGCTGGTGAAGGACTATTGCATCCTGAGGAGTCATTTGGAGCTAATGCCTACAAGGAAAAGGAAGTTTTCTTCAGTAGTATAGACACTGGTTAGTTGTCCTTGCTCCAGTAAATAACTCAACCAATACTCATGTAAAGAACCCTAATTAAACTCAGTGGGTTACACATAAATGTACACCCACCACAAAATACCCAAAATATATGAAAGTATAAAAGGAACATTTTGGAATGAATTTTAGTGAGTGTTGGAGAAGGGGGTAGAAATTAATGAGTTACCTATATGATCAAAATACATTATATCCATCATGAAGCTGTCAAAAAATTTAAGAATGATATGACTATGATGAAACTTATAAGTGTAAAAGGCATAAGGACCCACAGGTGTGTGTGTGTGTGTGTGTGTGTGTGTGTGTGTGTGTGTGTGATTCTGTATACACTGTTCATAGTTTTGGGGGAGAAGACTACAGAAAAGAATTTTCTTCAACTTCTAACAACAAACATTCTCATAGAATTCTGTGAATCTCTGATTTATTATTTTCTTTACTAGAGAGATAATATTATTGATTTTATGCTTTAGATAAACATAGCTAGCAATTGTCCATTAAAATATGAACATCTAAAACAAACAACACTGAAATCAGAAGTGTGACAGAAATTCCCTCGTAGTATTAAATCAGAAAATACTGCAAAAATCGATAAAATGCCCTAATACTTGCTATCAGCATGAATTTGGGGGAAACACATCCTTTTCATCTGTAAACCTGTGGATTTTATTAACATATTAGTAACATATTAGTAAAGAGAACATATTAGTAAACATTAGAGAACATATTGGTAAAGTGCATTAGGGTAAATTGTTTAGAAAAAGATATAGACATGGTATAGACAGTAAACACGTGATCTTTCACTATTGTCACAAGTACTGTCAATCTTCCTGTGATATTTGTAAGTTATCAGCAATTTCCCTTATCTATTTATATTCTTGTGGTCTAGAAACCCATTACTTTTAGTTTCCATTGGTGGATAATTTTTTTTATTAAAGTATTTTGTATATTTACATTCTGAATGTTGCCCCCCTTCCTGGTCCCCCTTCCCCAAATTCTTTATCCCATTTGCCTTTCCTTTGCTTCTGAGATGGTGCTCCCCCACCCACCTACATCACCCCCACCTCACCCATCGCCCCCAGCTTACCCCTTCCCTGTGGCATCAAGTTTCTGAGGGATTAAGTGTATGCTTTCCCACTGAGGCCAGACAAGGCTATCCTCTACTACATATGTTCCAGGGAGGATGGACCAGCCCATGAATGCTCTTTGGTTGATGACATAGTCTCTGGAGTGACCAGGGGTCCAGGTTAGATGACAGTGTTCATCTTCCTATGGAGTTGTCATCCCCTTCAGCTCCTTCAATCCTTCACCTAACTCTTCCATAGGGGACCTTACACAGTCCAATGTTTGGTTATAAGCATCTGCATTTGTCTCGGTTAGCTGCTGGTACAGCTTCTCAGAGGACAGCCTTGCTAGGAATCAACAATAGAATCGGATTTTGGTGCCTCTCCATAGATGGATTCCAAGTTGGTCTGATCAATGGATGGTCTTTCCTTCAAACTCTGCTTCATTTTTGTCCCGGTATTTTTTTTAGACAGGAACCATTCTGGATTAAAATTTTTGAGGGTAGATTGATGGCCCCATCCCTCCACTGGGAGCCAGGTCTATCTACTAGGAGTGGTCTCTTCAGGTTCCATTTCCCTCTGTTTTTCAGCATTTCAGGTAATGTCATCCCCACTGAGTCCTGGGAGCCTCTCACATCCCAGGTCTCTGAGCATTTCTAGAGCTTCCCCCTGCTCCCTACCTCCCTCAGCCACATTTTCCATTCATTCTCCTGGCCCTCGGGGCTTCTTCCCTGTATCCCCCCATAGCTGATCCTGTCCCACTTTCCGCTCCTCTTCCCCTCTTCCACCCAAGTCCCTCCCTCCCTCTGACTCCCAAGATTGTTTCCTTCCCCTTTCTAAGTGGAATTAAAACATCCTTACTTTGGCCTTTCTACTTGTTACACTTCTTATGGTCTGTGGGTTGTATCCTAAGTATTTTGTACATTTTCCCTAATATCCACAAATCAGTGAGTACATACCAGGCACATCCTTTGTGTCTGAGTTACCTCACCCAGGAAGATATTTTCTAGTTTTGTCCATTTGCCTGAAATATTCATGATGTTCTCATTTTTAATAGCTGAATAGTATTCCACTGTGTAAATGAACCACATTTTCTGTATCCATTCTTTGTTTGAGGGATATCTGAGTTGTTTCCTGCTTCTGGCTATTACAAATAAGGCTGCTATGAACTATGGTATAGTTGAGCACCTTTTGTATATATGCCCAGAAGCAATAAAGCTTGGTCTTCAAATAGAACTATTTCATAATCTCTGAGGAACCACCACATTGATTTCTAGAGTGGTTGTACCAGTTTGCAAACCCTCCAGTAATGGAGGAGTATTTCTCTTGCTCCACATCCTCACCAGCATATGCTGCCCCTTGAGTTTTTTATTTTAACCATTCTGACTGGTCCAAGGCAGAATTTAAGGGTCTTTATAATTTGCAATTTCCTGATGACTAAGGATGTTGAACATTTCTTTAATTGCTTATGAGTCATTCAAGATTCCTCTGTTGAGTATTCTCTGTTTAGCTCTGTATCCCATTTTTTAATTGGGTTATTTTGTTTTTTGGAGTCTAACTTCTTAAGTTCTTTATATATTTTGGATATTAGATTTTTCTTCTTTTTCTTTTTTTCTTTTTTCTTTTCTTTCAGATGTAGGGTTAGTGAAGTTCTTTTCCCAATCTGTAGGTTGCCATTTTGCCCCATTGTTAGTGTCCTTTGCCTTACAGAAGCTTTCATGAGGTCGCACTTGCCAATTGTTGATCTTAGAGCCTGAGACCTTGGTTTTCTGTTCAGGAAATTTTCCCCTGCACCAGTGCATTCCTGGCTATTTCCCGTGTTGTCATCTGGTTTTATGTTGAGATCCTTGATCTCGTTGGACTTGAGCTTTCTGCAAGGTGATAAATATGGACCAACTTGCATCTTTCTACAAGCAGACTGCCTGTTAGGCCAGCACCATTTGTTGAGGCTTCTCTTGCCCCTCCCTCCTCCCCACTGGATGGTTTTGGCTTCTTTGTCAAAGATCAAGTGTCTGTAGGTGTGTGGGGATTTTTTTCTTGGTCTTCAATTCTATTACAATGATTGACCTGGTTGTCTCTGTGCCAATACCATGCAGATTTTATCACTATTGCTCTGTAGTACAGTTTGAGGTCAGGAATTGTGATTCCCCTAGATGTCCTTTGATTGTTCAGGATAGTTTTAGTTCTCCTGGAATTTGTTTTTCTATATGAAATTGAAATTGCTCTGTAAAGGTCTGTAAAGAACTATGTTGGAATTTTGATGGGTATTGCTTTTGGTAAGATAACAATTTTCACTATGTTAATCCTATAGATCCATCAGCATGGGAGATCTTTTTATCTTCTGAAGTCTTTTCAATTTATTTCTTCAGAGATTTGAAGTTCTTATCATACAGATCTTTTACTTGCTTAGTAAGAGTTACACCAAGATATTTTTTACTATTTGTGATTACTGTGAAGGTTGTTGCTTCCCTAATTTCCTTCTCAGCCTGTTTATAATTTGTATAAAGGAAGGTTACTGATTTGTTTGAGCTAATTTTATATCCGTTCACTTTGCTGAGGTTGTTTATTAACTGTGGGATTTTGAGAGTTATTATCATATCCTCTGCAAAGAGCGATACCGTGACTTCTTCCTTTCCAGTTTGTATCTGCTCAATCTCCTTTTGTCGTCTCATCGCTCTAGCTAGTACTTCGAGTATTATATTGACTAGAGAGTGGGCAGCCTTGTCTTTTCCCTGATTTTAGTGTGATCGCTTCCAGCTTCTCTCCATTTAATTTTATGTTGTCTTTTGGTTTGCTGTATATTGGTTTTACTGTGTTTAGGTGTGTGTCATGAATTGCTGATCTATCCAAGACTTTTAACTGGAAGAGTTGTTGTATTTGAATACTTCATTTCCGTTTTCTTCAATTACTTTTTTTTTATATTGGAGAGATTTTATCCTTACATCAGAAAACAGCAGTCTTATGTTTCTCTAGAAAATAAACACTTGCCGTTTCTCAAAAAACAAAACAATAACAAAACAAATAAACAAACAAACAAAGCAACTCAATTAAAATGTGGTTTTCAGCTTTCATTTTCCACAACCTAGAGTCATCTGTGCCCCGAGTCTCAGTGAGGGACTACTGTGCCCCGAGTCTCAGTGAGGGACTACTGTGCCCCGAGTCTCAGTGAGGGACTACAGCTAGTTGACTGGTGGGAATGTCCATGGATAATCATTTTGATTGTTAATTTCTGTGGGAAGACATGGAACACTTTAACTAGCATCATTCCAGGAGGGGTAAATTCTGATTATAAGAATGCACATTTGTCTGTCCTTTGGACTATTGATGTGTTTGACTTGATTCAAGTTTCTGATTTGATATCCCTTCAGTGATAGACTGTCACCCAGAATTGTAAATAGAATATATACTTTCTTCCCTGAGAAGCTTTTAGTAGCAATTTTTACTCACAACCAAATAAAAGAAATTTGAACCAACAACAAGAATAAAAACTTAAATTCTTATCATAATAATTAATGCATAAATACCAAACATCCTATAGTTAAGAAAAGAAAATTTTATAGCACTTTAAGTAATCTATAATTGTTCTTTAATAAAACAGTCCATCTAATCTAAAACTTCAAATATATATATATATATATATATATATATATATATATATATATATATATATATATATAATATTTGAAGAGTGAATAGAGTCAAATCTATTTTCATGTCTTTCTTATACTAACATCCATGAGAATTATTATATTCCATAAGAAAGAATTAATTATAGGCCCAGGTAATAGATTTAATTCTTCATATCACTTGTAACAAGGTGTATTTTCACATGAATGCTATTATATCCAGTTAAAAAAATAATAAGTTTTTTAAAAAAGGCCAGGCAGTGGTGGTGCACGCCTTTAATCCCAGCACTTGGGAGGCAGAGGCAGGTGGATTTCTGAGTTGGAGGCCAGCCTGGTCTACAGAGTGAGTTCCAGGCCATCCAGGGCTACACAGAGAAACCCTGTCTCGAAAAACCAAAACCAAAACCAAAAAAAAAAAAAAAAAAAAAAAAAAAAATGGAATGAAGAATCTATAGCAAGAAGATCAACAATTCAAGCTTGCAGGGGGAGGGGGTTTCCAAAGGTGAGACCTGGAAAGGGGAAAACATTTGAATTGTAAATAAAGTAAATATCCAAAAAAATTTACAATTTTTGTGGAAACGATTGAGGATTATGTTTCATACACTGGTCCTGCAAGACTATATATAGGGCATAAATATTTGTCTACCCACTTGGAGATGAATAAATAAATGATAAATAAATAACAAATGGCTTGGTCATCAAGGGAACTCTGGAGACAGGCTCTCTTAAAGGACATTTGTTGTCATGAGGGAAAATAGGGAGTCAAATTTTCTTGAGGGTATAGGTATGGGATAAATATCCATTCTCTTTCATATTGGAGCGATAACATAAATAACCAGCTATAAAATAGAACCTTAATTTAAAATAAGGCATGCTATTTGAGAAGGTGAACATTTTGTGATTTTATGTTAAAGTGATACTGGGTAGCTTTCTTTTTTTCTGAGAGGCTTCTGGAGGCTAAGTGGAGCTTTAGAAGATGTACTTCAAGACTCTGAACTAGACATTTAGGATTCAGCTGTCCAAGTTTATAATGAATTTAATCCTACTTAGGTTTGAATAGGCTTCTTTCATCACTGAGAACCAAAATAATAGCAGGGAACTATGACAGTGATGAAACGGGCATCCATTCCATTCTATAAAACAATTATATGTATGTATGTATGCATGTATGCATGTATGTGTGTATGTATGTATGTGTGTATGTATGTATGTATGTGTCTGTATAAAGTTGATAGTGGAGGATCCATCAGGTTTTGTAGATAGATGTCAGAACTGAAATTATTTTACTTGTTAACTCTTTGGTTTTTTCTATTACTGACTTTCAGGAATTCTAGGCTGGAGTTCAGTGAGTCTATAATCTTAAATATGAACTAAGTACATGAGTACTAGTGGAGCTGTCCTGACATACCTGTAATGCACTAATTCACAAATGTGCTCAACTTCTCGGTGAGAATATGGAAAAATAATCACAATATGCATAATTTTGATATATGTAATTAACAAGCATTGTCAAATGAAATAATTTGTTTTCTTCTTATTTCTTAACCAAATGTTACTCTGATCAATTCTGAAAATGATTTTGATTTGTTTCTTGAATAAATGTTTACACTGATTAAAAGATTATTCTCTAGGGGTTTATAAAATAAAGATTCCTGTTATAAAATAAACACTTGAGGAACAGACAGACGGGGACTCAAGCGTAGGAAATATATTGCATGTTGTACTAGTACCAATATAAAATCAGTAGTGCTCTGTTTTATCTAAGTCTTAATCTAAGTCTTTGGGATTTTTATATGCATGGAATATTACAAAGGTAGCCTAGAAATTCTTGGAAGTTCGTTACCTCTGTGTGTACACTTCTGTGGCTTTGGTCTCTATTATTATCAGTAAAAACATGTTTCGTTCCTCTCACTTAATATATTAATAAACCAAGTATGTGTCAATCTGGGTGACCTATTGACCTCTGCATCTTTTCTGTTTATGGTCCCCACAGCCCACTGAATTGGCATTCATTACAAGAGTAGGAGTAATTTAAAATGTCAGTTCAGAATCTTACAGCTTGAAACAACTCATCCTTCAATAATCAAGTGAATAAAACTAACTTAATTTAAAGACTGATGCTGGGTTTTTTGGTCTTGTGCAGTCACTATAATTAGTTATTTGTAATTAGTATTTTATTGATGTCTATGCACTGTGTTGCGGAGCATCTTGCAGAAGCTCTGATGACTGGTGGTAATTTGATAAGCATTCAGAACCACTGCATTAATTATGTGCCTCCCAATTACATCCAAAGTTAATGAATTTATATGAATATAGTGGAGATGAATTCAAAGAACAGCTAACCCTTAATTATAAGACAGGTTTTCCCCAATATTCTAATTATATCTTCCTTAGTTATCAGCTTTTAGACAAAAGCAGGCTTATCTGAGATACTAAATGTAAAAATACAACAGGTTGTTTTTCCTAAGTGGTACTGATTAAATTCAAAATAGTATGCAGTATAATTTCTTGGATAAAAAATAAAAAAATACTTACTACTTTTCTAGACTGAACGAAAAGGAGGAAAATTATTTAAATCTAATCACAATATAAATCTGACAAAATTTTGGATTTTACAATGTATAGATAGATAGATAGATAGATAGATCCCCTGAAAACACCTCCTACACTACACTGCTGTGTGGTTGTGTGTCTGTGTTTATGTGTGTTTATGAAAACCTTTACATGACTTGGGATATAGCTCAGTTGAAGAGGACTTCCTTTGCCTGCAGGAAGCTCAGGAGCCTAGGATTAATAGTTAGTGCTAAAACAACTAAGCCTTTCATAAATGCTTTTCACACTGAGCTTCAAGGATTGGTGTATTGCTAATAAAGAGGACAAATACTTTATTAGACATGAAAATAACTTCCATACTTGAATAATTATACTACTTTAAATACTTTCTTCTAGTTACAGAAAGGACTGAAGGATCTGACGGGGTTTGCAACCCCACAGGAAGAAGAACAATATCAACCAATCAGACCTCCAGAGCTCCCAGGGACTAAACCACCAACCAAAGAGTACACATGGAGGGATCAATGGCTCCAGTCTCATATGTAGCAGAGGATGGCCTTGTCAGGCATGAATGGGAGGAGAGGCTCTTGGTGTTGTGAAGGCTTGATGCCCCAGTATAGGGAGAATTCGAGGGCAGGGAGGGTAGGTGAGTGGGGGAACACACTCATAGAAGCAGGGAGAGAGGGAATGGGATAGGAGTTTTCAGGAGGGGGGGACCAGGAAAGGAGATAACATTTGAAATGTAATTAAAGAAAATATTCAATAAAAAGTATAATTTCCTCTTAGCCACTAATGTATTATGTTTTAAGGAAGTAATTCTGATCAAACTGAAAAATTTCAGATGTAGTTTTATTGAATTTTACTCAGAAAATGATTATCACAAGCTTCTAGTTATAGATCAAGAAATTTAAGTCAATATTTTTTAACTATACACTTCCAGATTTTGAATACTTTTTATTGTCAAAAGGAAAAAAAACTTTTCAACATTTTATTGTGAAATATGTCCAATCTTCTAAATACAAATAAAACACATTAATGAGAATAGTTACTTCACAATTGCCACCGAAGATGAAGATGGGGCTTATGGGAATCTCCCAGCTGTCTTTGCTCTTTCTTGAAATTCTGAACCAGTGAATATACAATATAGTGAAAATTCTGTCTGTGTAAGACACAGGAATTTTACTTTTATCCATTTATCAAATACTGCATATGGCAATATGCAATAATCCTGTCAAACCTGGTAATAACACATCTTAAAATTTTCTTATTTGCTCCGTAGTACTTGCCCACTAAAAATTCACTAGAAAAAAAGGATAACAAAATCAATGTTAAACAGGGGGAAAAAAGAATTTGTGTATATCTACAAAAATATCAACCTCTGCAAAATTAGATAGGGTTGAAATTTGCCATTAAAATTTCACAAGTCTCTAAGCCAAATTACTGTAATACTTCACACATTTAAGTGACAGAGTTGAGTAGTATTTATTTACATTAAAAGCATCTTCAAGCAAAACATATGTTCTTCCTCTAAAGATCACCATAACCAAGTATAACAGTTTTAGATATAATCCCCAAATCAACATCTAATTTGAATACTAACATAAATAAGCTACGTATCTCAAGTTAATTAAACATAAATATTCGGCTCCAGAATATTAAGTAGAAATAATTAAGACCAAAGACCACTAGCCTTTCAAAACTGACTCAAACCAAGGTTTATACAAGTGCCATTGAGCAAATGTCTATAAACTTGTTTTGCAATAAAAACAGATGAGGAAAGCAAAGAAAAGAATGTGCTTATTAAATATTAAGAACCATATGTAAGTAATTGACAAAATTTAGGACATACAAAAATTGCAATCGTCATATCTCTTCAAAGCTGAAAGACTATGAAATTATTTTTATGCTCTCCTTTTTCTGTAGAAAAAATATGAAGATACTTTCAAATGCTTGCAAAACAAATTATCACAGTGTTTATTTTATGCACTTAGAAACATTTATCTATAAACTACCTCATCCCAGTCAGAATGGCTAAGATAAAGAAACCTGACAGCATGCTGGTGATTCTGTGGAGAAAAGGGAACTCTTATTTTCTGCTGGTGAGGGTGTAAACTAGTACAGCTGTCATGGAAATCAGGGTGGAGGTTTCTCAAACCTTTAAAGATAGAACTATCCGATAACTTAGCTATCCCCATCCTGGGCATCTGCTCAAAGGAGTGTATGTTTGGCTACAGAAAATGTACATTCATATTTATCAAAGCTCTACTCATAGTAGCAAGGAATTAGAAGCAACATACATGTCCATAAACAAATGAACGTTTAATGAGACAATGGTACATAGAGACAGCGGAGTCAATTCACATGACAAGATAGTGGAAAGGAACTTACAGGAGGAATACTTACAAAAAGATCAGGTGTGAGTCAGGGAGATCAACTGTGAAGGATACCTATTAAAACACACGTTTTTCATCCCTTTTCAAGGAAACTTCTCTTTGCAACAGATAGAGAGCAATATAGGAAACCATAACTAATAAAAATGTACAGCTTAGAAGCAAGTCCCAATGGACTACACAACACTTGAACATTCAGTGCTTAGGGACCATTATGGAAGAGGGAGCAGAAAGATTTTAAGAGCCAAAGGATCAGGAAACCTGCTGTGAGATTGTGTCTCCTAGCAATTACAGCAAGTCTCACTAACCTGACTGTGAGGTGAGATGAACAGGATGATGTCAGTGGACTGCAAAAGGTCATGGAGCCTGAATTATATAAAAAGAACTATTGGCAACTAAGGAAAGATGGGAGTGGGAGAGGAAAAGGAGTCCGCCCCCACTCTGAAATAACACACCTGGAACAACATAAAATAAGAATCAGTGATGTGAGAGGTAAGGGCTGTGGAGGAGAACCGGAAGGGATAAATAAGAAGGAGAGTAGGGACGGATATTTGTGAAGACTGGAAAGGAAGAAAGACATTGAAATTACATAAATCTCAAAGTTAAATTTTAAAAAATTGGCATGACGACATTAAATCCAATAGACAGTAGTTGCGTAAATAACCATGTCTTTAAAAATTTTATTCATGAAATAGATTTTTATCAATTAAGGTTACACTTTCCTCAACTCTGTAAATTTATTTGGAAGATAGTTTTTAGGACTTATGTTTCGGTACATCAAAAATTACAATCAAGTGTTTTATGGAATTATATAAATATAGTGTATGTAAGCCCAAACATAAATCATCTTACTAAACTTGTCTAAACTGAAAATATTCCACCAGTCACATAGGCTATTGGACAAGATAAAAATAAGTAAAAAGGAGAGACATAGAAACCAGAACTACACTTTAATCTAATTTTAATATTCAGTTTAAAATAATCAGGCAAACTTTTAATTACTTAGTGTTTCGTTCCACACTAAGCTCTTAACAAACTCATTCCAAACAAGCCAGATACAATATAGCTAAACAGGCAATCTGATATTTGCTTATTTTAAATTTATGAAACGATATTAAGAGATTAAGAACAGCTCAACGAGAGTCATTTCTCTCGGTGGTTTTATTTGTATCTCAGTGCAGTAAGCACTCTTCCAGGCTTTGGAAGCTAAGCTGGGCCCTCTTGCCCAGAGGACAATTCTTCCTTTGTTTCAGTGCAGATGCAGAGCACATCTTAATGGTGTTAATCCCTAACAACTGCAGACTCTCCAACATGAACCCTGATTTTAAAATTAAGTTTTATAGTGGTCTTTTCTCATCCAACTGTAAACTCTGAATTTCTTTGTGACCCATTATTTTCTTTTTTCCTTAGTAGTAGTAGTAGTAGTAGTAGTAGTAGTAGTAGTAGTAGTAGTAGTAGCAGTAGTAGTAGTAGTAGTAGTTATTTCTTTTCTTTTTCCTTTTTTTTTTTTTTATACTCCAGAGCTTATTACCCTCCCAGTCCACCCTCCTTCACGCCCGCCTGTCTCCAGAAGGACACCGCCATCCCCATCCTACCAGACCTCTAAACTTCCTGGAGCCTCCAGTCTCTTGAGGGTTAGGTGCATCTTCTCTGACTGAACCCAGGCCTGGCAGACCTCTGTTGTATATGTGTTGGGGGCCTCATATCAGCTGGTGTATGCTGCCTGGTTGGTGGTCCAGTGTTTGAGAGATCTCGAGGTCCAGGTTAATTGAGATTGCTGGTCCTCCTACAGGGTCGCCCTCCTCCTCAGCTTCTTCTAGCTTTTCCCTAATTCAACCACAGGGGTCAGCAGCTTCTGTCCATTGGTTGGGTGCAAATATCTGCATCTGACTCTTTCAGCTGTTCTTGGGTCTTTTGAAAGGCAGTCATGATAGGTCCTTTTTTGTGAGGCTCCAGAGCCTCAGTAAAAGTGTCAGGTCTTGGGGCCTTCCTTAAGTTGGATCCCACTTTGGGCCTGTCACTGGACCGCCTTTTCCTCAGGCTCCTCTCCATTGCCATCCCTGCAGTTCTTTCAAACAGGAACAATTATGGGTCAGAGTTTTGACTGTGGGATGGCAACCCCATCCCTCACTTAATGCCATCTTCCTGCTGGAGGTGGGCTCTACAAGTTCCCTCATCCCACTGTAGGGCATTTCATCTAGTGTCCCTCCCTTTGAGTCCTGAGAATCTCTCACCTCCCAGGTCTCTGGTACATTCTTGAGGGTCCCCCCAAGCTCCTACCTCCGAGGTTGCCTGTTTCCATTCATTCTGCTGGCCCTTAGGGCTTCAGTCCTTTCCCCCACCCAATACTATATCTTGTTCCCCTCTCCCCTCTAACTCCTGTCCCCTTTCCCTCCCAGGTCAGTTCCTCCGTCCACCCTTGTGGTTGCTTTCTTCTCCCTCCCAGGTGGGACTGAAGAGTCCTTACTTGGGCCCTTCAGCTTGTTGACTTTTTCGAGTTCTGCAGAATGTATCTTGGATATTCTGTACTTTTTTGTTGTTGTGTTGTTTAATATCCACTTATTAGTGAATATATACCATGTATGTAATTTTGGGTCTGAGTTAGCTCACCCAGGATGATATTTTCTAGTTCCATCCATTTGCCTGCAAAATTCAGGATGTCCTCCTTTTTAATAACTGAGTAGTATTCCATTGTGTAAATGAACCACATTTTATGTATCCATTCTTCTGTTGTGGGACATCTGGGTTGTTTCCAAGTTCTTGCTATTATAAATAAGGCTTCTATGAACATAGTGGAGCATGTGTTCATATTATATGTTGGAGCATCTTTTAAGGTAATACTATTTCCAGTTTTCTGAGGAACCTCCAGATTGATTTCCAGAGTGGTTGTACCAGTTTGGAACACTCTTCTTTCACCACATCCTTGCCAACAAGTATTGTCACCTGTGGTTTTGATCTTAGCCATTCTGATTGGTGTAAGGTGGAATCTCAGGGTAGTTTTGATTTGCATGTCTCTGATCACTAAGGACTTTGAACATTTCTTTAGGTGCTTCTCAGCCATTCCAGATTCCTTCATTTATAAAACATTATTGTAGCACTCAAATCATCAAGACTCCTTAGATCTCTTAGTGATTTTATTTTTTTTTTCTATTTAGTTAGAACAAATGAGCAAATGACAAGCCCCCAACACCCAATGTCTTCCAGAGCTATTAAGAATCCTTTCATGACTTGAAGGGATGCAGTAAATGGGATGCAAAGTAAATAATAACAATAATAATAATAATAATAGTTTGAATCAAAAATAATAATTCCTTTCCTTGGGAATTCAGATCAAATGAATTTACAGAAAAGTCTTCTCTGCACAATTACAAAAAGAGTAATATGTATCTGAAAATTAGATAGAAATTGCCTGGTTCTAATACATGAAGGTCTATATTCGATTGTAAATCAAAAATATGATTTATTTGAAGGGATAAGCTTATAGAGCAAGAAAATAGGAAAAAGCATTTTCTTTGGCTTTAGGCTTGTATAAGAGATTGGAAGGCTGGTAACAGAGAGAAAGAACATAAAATGCAAGCCTTTACTGTGATGTGCATAAAAGACCACACTTTCATAGTTTTACTAATATATAAAAAAATAATTCAAAGCCAGCTATATTTGTAGCAATGCACTCTTACATATGAACCATGTTACTATCCTGCTTTTTCTTTTTCATTTATTTGTTTTTGTGGTATCAACACGCAGATGTAAGAACTGTATTTCTTCTCCTAGCATTCCATCAGAGTGAAAGAGTTAAGTGGTTCATTTTTTAAAGCTAGGGGCAATTTTGATTTTTCTATGCCTATTGTAATACTCTCTATGGGGAAGAAATGTATTACCAGCAATATTTTAACTCTACAACAATATCACTTTTGGTATTTCATAAACCTCTAGAACAGAAATTTCAGTAGGAAGTTTTATAATCTTTAAAGTATATCCCTAAGGATTATTATTTGGACAGACGCCTGAAAAAAAAAATAAATGTAATGTGTAAAGAAGCCAAATTTCTCTAAGTTTTGTAGCCTGACATAATGGGTACAGGGAACTACGACTGAGGAGAAGCCCCTTGAGGGAGGTTTATTATGTAGCCCAGTGATGAAAGTTTTTGTGAAATCCCTGTGCCAGTGGAAGATGTTGCCCACACAGAGTGGGAGCTTTGAAATCTAACTATTTCAGTCCTCAAGTTCCCATGTGTCAGTTCTGAAAACAAAATGTAGAGGAGAAAAGAAGACAGCTGTGGCAGAGTCTCCAGGGATAGCCTGAGTGTGTAGCAAGTGAGCAGGCATCCTGTTGGACATATTGATTCAGTTTGTCATTTTCCCACTGCTTGTTAAAACCCAGAATGCACTTAGATCTCTCTTGTCTGCAGAGCTTAAGATGACATTGATCTTTTCATAAAAAAGTATTTGTTAGGAGCATATCTATTCACTTGGGTTTTTACATGAGCAATTATTACTTTCCAGGATGAACTTAATGATGAAACACGCTTGACCATATTAAAGAGATCTTGAAGGAAAAGAGAAAAGTGAATAGCAAGGGATTGTTAGCAAAGCTGAGGGAGCATTTAAAGAAAGGACAAACCTGACAGAGATCAATGGTTAACTGCTCCTTGTAAAGCTTGCCATGTTTGATAAGGGTTAACTGTTCATTATAAATCTCACAGTGTTTGATAAGTGTGAGGGGGTCTTACTACTTTGAGGACTCTGACTTTGAACATTTCATGTCAGCAGGAAGCTTTTCACACCTTAGAATCCTTAATTCCTTTGCATTATTTAACTCTAGCAAAGGAAATGATGAATGAAGGACATCAAATAAAAGTTGAATAAAATATCATACAGAAAATAAATAACAATAATAACTAAATAACAATGTACAAGAACTTACTTTTTATTCCACAAAGAAAATCTAAGATTTTTGTTACATGTTTACTTAGACATTACGTATTTGGGATGTAGTTAGAGAGAACGGTGCATAAAGATATATAAAATACTGATAGGCCTGCAATAACTTAAGATAACTTCAATATATCTCAGGAATGCAAACTAGAGCATTGGAGTAGAAAGAGCATAAGACTAGTAACATGGACCTGAGAGATAAGAGTTCTGCTCATTATTAAAGGGGTCATTAGGAACTGCAAGTTTATGGTTCTCAGGAATGACCAGAGAGTGAGGCATGATGATTTGGCTATGAAAGAAGTAATTACAGGCATGGTTGAAAAGTAGGGCTTGCAGGAGATGTAGAAAGAATATGTCTACAAAAATTAAGCAAGATAAAACAGGCAGAAATGTTCGGAAGCCTTTAACATACACTGTTTGAAACCATCAATCCAGATATTCTTTGTAAGGTTTTTTTTTTTTTTTTTGTAGAGAAACACTTCCCATGAGTCATCTTTATTTTGGCAGAGAACTGCTTGTAGAGTTCAGAGAGCTTTAGTACATTGGATAAAATAAAACCTGCCCTTCAATTTGTGATACTCCAGTTCTTCCCCAAAGTAAGTTTTTCTGGAACAGTAACGTTTCAACTACTCTATTTTCTTGACACTGAATGCTACCTAATCCAAGACTTACCTGTACCAGATGGATGAAAGCATCCTTTGCGTTGAATGTAAACTCAACTTTTAATAGATCTTAAATGAGGTTTGTCTTAGTCAGGGTTTCTATTCCTGCACAAACATCATGACCAAGAATCAAGTTGGGGAGGAAAGGGTTTATTGGGCTTACACTTCCATGCTGCTGTTCATCACAAAAGGAAGTCAGGACTGGAACTCAAGCAGATAAAGGAGCAGGAGCTGATGCAGAGGCCATGGAGGGATGTAACTTACTGGCTTGCTTGCTTGCTTTTCCTGGCTTGCTCAGCTGGCTTTCTTACAGAACCCAAGATTACCAGCCCACAGATGGTACCACTCACAAGGGGCCCTCTCACCTTGATCACTATTAAGAAAATGCCTTATCGCTGGATCTCATGGAGGCATTTTCTCAACTGAACTTCCTTTCTCTGTGATAACTCCAGCTTGTATCAAGTTGACACAAAACCAGCCAAGGTTTAATTCTGTATATTAAATGTTTTTAAATGATTGATTGTCCTTTTATAAAACTATTCACAAAAATAGGTATCCATAAGTAAGTCAGTTTAAAATTCACATTCAAGATTTAGAATTTAAAAGACTTTCAGCTGAGGTACCAGGCACCTCATGACTATGTGGTGTATAAAGTCATATAATTTGAGACTCACTGAAATGCAGGTTTAAAGGCTATTGACTAAGTCTGATAGCTAAAAAAAATTAGATATCTTAAGAAATAATGTTATATTAAAATAATGAGCTGTTAGTTTTCATTACTGTGAGAAAATACCCAACACAAACAGTTTAAAAGAGGTGAAGTTTATTTTGACTTACAGTATTCAGAAGTCTCTTTCCAACATTGTATAGCTTCACTGAATTTGCTCTAAGTTATGGAAGAACGGGGTGTGACTGAAGGGGCCTGTTCACCTCATAAGAATCATAAAGTAGATTTTTGGGGGGTGGGTGGATATAAAGATAGAAAGACTATTAATGAAATGTCCTCCTAACCATCCAACTTTATTCTTTTCTATCAGCTTTCATTATTAATCTATTGAAAGCATCATATTTCTTTCTATCCAATGACTTCCCAAAGCTTTAACTCAGAGCACTGCTCCATTGGAAACAGAACTTCAACACATGAGTCTCTGGAGATAGTCCAAATCCAAGCAATATCCCATATGTTTTAAAAAATGAGTAAAAGCAATTGATAATTTTTCAATCTAAAATCTGTCTTTTAAAATATAAGATATATGAACCATTGTACATTTTAAATGAATTGATAACCTTTAAAAGATGTTAAAAATATTGATCACACACATACACACACACACACACACACACATATTTGCACTTTCTTGTTTACAAAGATGAAAGGAATAAAATTTCAAATAGTCTGGTGATAAATTAAAAATGTAGTACTAATGTAAAAATCAAGTAGGATTTTTGTTTGTTTTTTTGCAGTGTTTGCAGTATATAATTTATCAAAACAAAAGTATCTTGAACTATAGATTGAATGTGTACATCTTTGTATATGACAATTGGTTGATCTTTTATTATAGCCAATCATGGTTACTAGATAACAATAACATATTCTAGTACATTTTCTGATGGAGAAGACTTTGAAAGAGTAAACATGGAATGCATATATTATTTTTGTCCTAATTGTCTTAACATAAATGAATTCACATTCCTAAACTACTCATATGGACTTGGCCATTTTCCCCATTGTGTAGATCTTTGAAACTGTAAAAGAATTCAATGTGAAGTGGCCAATAGAACATCTGTGAAGATATTATTGGTCTTTGTAAGGTTTATCTCTTTTTTTTAAATCATTACTATTAATCGTTACTATTTTGATATCACATACTAATGAACACAGTAGTATCATCATTTTGTTCATTTATCATATTCCCTATATAATTAATTGATGAGATCTTATCTCCCCAACTATGTCTATATTTATTTTAGACAGAATGTTTATGTATCTGCAGACTACCATTTTGAAACCCTATCCTTAAGGAAATGGAACATGAAAGTGATGAATTTGGGAAAATGATGAGTTTTGAGGATTGATACACTGTGGGTGACATTGGTGTCCCATAAAGTGCTAAGACCTTCTACTGAGAAAGAACACAGCGAGACATTGCTAGTGAGTCAGCAGGTGTGACCTTTCTGCATGTAGACCCTTGGCTCTGTTCTTCCTAGACATAGCAGCTATCCAGAACTAAGTTACAATATTTAATCTATGATGCATCATTTAAAAAACCCAAGTAGGCCACATCTTTGGCTTACATTTACCAACACTTCATCATGACTTTCAAAAACAAAGAAACAAAATGACAAGACAGAAAATTACCTAAAACTAAATGATTACAATCTTCTAGCTCAGCCCCCCAAGTGCTGGAATTACATGACAACACATATGTACCCAGATGAAATTCTTGTTATGTACACTTAGTTATAATGAAAAATAGGTTTTTAATATCACTAGAGATTGTAAGTCATATCAACTATTGTTACTAGCTAATGTTAACAATTAGATGATGACACAAGTCCAAGTTTGTAACAGTTGTTTTTACTGCCAGTCTTCCTCAGTATCTTATTACTTTGCTAGCAGGATAGCTTGGGGGATGGGGACGCAGCACTAACAGCCAAACTGTGTGCTCTTTTGGTAAGTGTGTGTTTCTCATATCCCTTCTCATACATTCCAAGGCCGTTTCCTAGCTCTTTCTTCTTCATCTGACTTCTTTATGTTTTCTATCCTTACGTAAATACACAGTAACTGTATCTGTTTTTTGGATTTGAAACAATAACCACATAGTCATATATCTGTACAGGCAAATAATTTAAAATAAAATGAGCTAAGAAACTCACACTTTTTTTCAATAAATACAAGGATGGATGTGAATTTTCATTACATTAGAAAATAAAATAGTGCAAATTTAAGCCAAAATATTTCTGAAATGATTGGCTATTTTGGGCCATCAGAGAAGTATTAGGTATTTAATATTTTGTCTTATTTGATTCCACATTAGTTTAAATTGAAAAATTGCATAAACATCAGGACTGTAATACTTTTAATGTAAGAATGGAAACTACTAGGAGTAAAACGTTTTTCTAATTCACTTTGAGTATGAAGTAATGCTAACAGGTTAGCATATATCCTCTTTAAAAAAATATTTCTTGTACTCTTTGAGATGCTCCTTTCATTTACTTTCTTCAAACACTACCATATGCCTATCCTTAATCTGAATCAAATTCATAATTCTTCATTAATTCATATTGCATGCATAATTTTTAGTATAATTGGTCAGTCTCTATGTTGTTAGATAACCAATAGGTGTGCTTTTCCCTGGAGAAGACTGTTTCTCCCACTTATCTGCAATCTTAAGTTGACTCTAGGATTCCTGGCCTTTCCTCTGTACACATTAGGATATTTCTTGTTGTTTTCCTTTGTTCAACTCATATTGAGACAGTCGTGCTGGTGAGATGTTATGACTTTGGTTTACCAGGAAACACAATCTCACAGCAAACTCCCTGGTACTATACTTCTTACAACCTCTCTGTCCCCTCTTCTGAAGTGATCCCTGAGCCCTAGCTGTGGTAGGTGTTGTGGAGGTATATCACTTGAGATTGTTCTCTATAAATCTGCATTCTGGTTGAATGTGATTTTTCTGTAATGGTCTCATGGTTGTGACAAGTTTCCTTGATGGAGGAGAAAACTACACTTATTTGTTTATATGACAGACATTTAGTGGTGGTTATAGTAGGTTCTCCTACATGGCATTACTAACCTAGGTATTTAATTAGATATCCAGTAGCAGAAATGATTTCTATCTATTTGGGTGGGTCCTAAGCCCCATTAGAGAGCTATTGGTTAACTGCCAAGGTGTGTGCCACTACTGCGTCCCTAGGGTTATCGTAACATACAAGTCATTACAGTAGTTTGCAGATGTCCTATCAGGGTACAACTTTAGATCGCCTCCCAACTTTAGAAGCACCCAGGGTACCAGAAGGTTCAATGGAAGCTGGTTCTCAGGAGGCTTTTAGGTAATTTCAGACACTGATCTCTGGGTCCTGTGTCTGATGTTTATCTTTAAACTTTGGGGGTAAACCAAAAGCAATAGCAGGATCCTTACAACATTGCCCCATCAACTTAAGTTAGGGCATTTCATGCTTGGGATATTTTTTTTGATGATGTTTGGCAGCATTATCACCCCAAATGAGAACATTTCATTTAAATTACATACATATATTCACGAAAAGATATACATATATTAAGGGGCTATCATTGGTAGATCATTATTAATGGGATTGCTGCCTGTTTTTCCAGACATCCTCCGTTATTTTACTCACCTCTCTCTTTCTATATTCACCTCCATCCCCTTCTTAACTCATCCATCCCCATATTTTTTCTCATATACATTCATATTTTTAAAAATCTACATAATATATATATAAGTATATATGTTACATGGAATATTAAAAAGTGAACCTGGCTGGTTCCCACGCTAGTGCTGGCGCTGCCCAGCCGCGTAACTCCAGCTGGGTGATCTCAGCTCGGCCATCTCTCTGTGCCGGAGTTCCTGAGTCCCTTGGTGGGTCTCTGCCATCTAGCCCACGCTACAACAGCCTATCCTACGGTCAGCCATCACAACACACAATTATCCAATAGAATTAAAACTCTTAAGCTTATAGTTAACCAATCAGATTTATATATCACTAAAATCACAATTTACAAGAGGCCAATACAATAATTTCCGAGCCAATGGATAATGATAATAGCTACCCACCTAGATTAGGCAAATTATCCAAATACTCTGACCTTTATGATATCATAGTCACCTGTGGCTAGTAAAAGCCCCGCTTCTTCAAGTCTACTTCCATCTTGCCTTCCTCCTCTTCACTCTGAGACACGCTCTCGCCCCCACTCTTAGCTCCGCCTCCCCTTTCCCTGTCCAATCACAGGCCTCCTCTGCACTAATGTAACTGGACAGGGAAAATCCTGCAACATACATATACACATACACATACACATACATACACACATACACATACATATACATATACAATTCTAATTAGAAAATACTACTTTAGAACACATATGCTGGGTTCATACATTTTACCTGTATAATGAGTAAAATAACTAAGTGTTGAGCAAAACTTCGATATACACCAGTCTGAAAATTTCTCATACACTAATAATCATCTAGAGTAAATGCAATTGCCACTGTAGTATATGGTTATTGCTATTATTTTCCTTAATTTTAGTTTTTCAAGGAAACGAATAACAAGAGAAAAGCAGAAAGTTTGCCTCTATTTTATCAATTTTATATGTTTTATTTTTATTAAGCTTAATGTCAGTCAACAAAATTCCAAGAAATTAAAAAGTGATAATTCCTTGTGTTCATCAGTATATGTGTAGGTCTACTAAAAGAGTTAATGCTTTCCCACCCTATAGGGATTTTTCTTTAAAAGTGTGAATAACAAGGTTGAAGTTGTGAGAAGTAGAAAAATGAGCTTTTTGACAGGAGACGTTATTAAATGTGTGAACAAGTTCCTAAAGGAGTCGGGAAAACTGGAGGACTTTAGAAAAAAAAAGAATGAAATATCCTCCTTTCTGTGTTACAGGCGATAGTGTGGGCGAGCTTATGACTAAAGGCAAAGTAATAGACTTGATGAATACAAATGGAATTTTTTAGCCCTGTGGGTTAAAGATTTATTTCGTAGAATATGATAAAAATCAGATTTAAAAGTCATACCTCATTATAAAAGCCAACTGGAGAAGAAAATTGATGTTGAGATATTCTTGAACAAGAAAAACGAGAGGAAATGATTGTCTACTTCATGTTAATTAAGGTGGTCTCCACAGTATACAAAACAATAGAACATTGTATTCCAATAAAATCTGTGAAGTGCTGCAGGGAACTTTTAAATGTGATATGTAGCTGAGGGGAAAATGGCTACAGAATTCCTTTTTGATGAGAATTCATCTGGGTTTAGTAAAACATAGAAATGGCCTCTTCTGTTTATAGAAAGTTATCATACAGAATGGTCCCTGATGGGCCAAGAGTGAGACAAGTGTAAAGAAAAGTGCGGGAGAGTGATCACATCTCAAAAGGAATCTTGGAGCCATGCAGAGGGCCCTCAGAGCAAGACTACTGTAAATGCTCTATCTTTTCAAGCCTGGCCTCTAAAGGTTACATAGAGATATATGTGAAACTGTTACACGGAGCAGTCAGCCCATTGGCCATCAGTCCTGAAGGCAGAAAAGGCAGAATAATGTTAACTGTTCCTCTCAGTGAGTAATTGTTAGAAAGCTAGGCTTTTGGCTACTGACATTCAAATCAAGCTTTGCGTTTACCGTAAGTAAACAAGTGAAGCCACGTTCACTGTGGTTATTTCTCCTGTACGTGGCACTACAGGGGAAAATGTCTCTGGAGGCTTCTTAAGTATGAGGGAAGAGAGACATGTTTGCCAGCCGAAGAAGAAAACAGACCACTTTTTTTGTTACTTGGCTCTTGTAGACATTGGCCATGAACTACAGGCAGCATGAGATGCTGACAATAGGCAGCAGCCAAAGGTTGTTAGGAATACAAGTTCCACAAACACGAGGAAATTAATCTCGGCACCATCCATATACTTTGGAAAGATATCAAAACTCCAAATGAAACTACAGTCTCTTTTCTCAGCCTTTAAAACTTTTAAAATTCAAGTCCAGTGAAACCTTCCACAGGGCACCATCTCACATCGCTCCTGGATGTCTGACCTTTACAAATGGAAAGATACTAAATGCATGTTGTTTTAGCAGCAAGATTTAAAGTGTCCTTCTGAAGTGTTTCCTCTTTAGTTGTTGAAGTAGCAGTTACATATTAAACAAGTATTGTAATATAAAATTTATCTGTACCCTATCTCTAACTGCTTTTTATTTTTATTTTTTTCTTTTATTGAACATTTTCTTTATTTACATTACAAATTTTATTCTCTTTCCTAGCCTCCCCTCCTGAAACCCCATCCCATGACCCCTCCCTCTGCCTCTTTGAGGATGCTTCCCTACCCATTCCCGCCTTCCTGCCCTGGCATTCCCCTACACTGGTGCATCAATCACTTACAGGACCAAGGGTCGCTCCTCCCACTAATGTCCAGCAAGGCCATCCTCTGCCACATACACAGCTGGGGCCATGGGTCCCTCCATGTGTATTCTTTGGTTGGTTGTCCAGTCCCTGGAGTTCCAGCCGGTCTGGTGGGTTGACACTGTTGCTCCCCCCATGGGGTTGCAAACCCTCTCAGTCCTTCAGTCCCTTTCTAACTGCTCTTTTATAATCATATAGTCAGCAAGTATCAAGAAAATGTATGCAAAAAAAAACCAACTTTGTTACTTCTATTTGACATGCCTCATACATACTCATCACTAATAACTCCAAATTCTGAACTTAAGATTGTATTTCTTCCCAGCCAAGATATAACACATACTTTAGACAATGTATATTCCAAAGCATTTGCTTATCCATGAACACCTGTTAGTTTGATCATATGTTATGTTTACCACATCATCAAAACCATGAACGAAAATCTAGTGTTAGGCACTTGAAAGGGTAGGAGGCAAGAGGAGGAGGATGAAGAAATAAGAGCCCACAACGTAGCAAAGGATAGCTACTGATGCCTTTTAGTCAGTATTTTATAGTGCTTAGCCCATGGCTGATTTAACCATGGCTACAACATGAGATTAAGAAAAGAAATCACAAGCCAAGAATAAAACTCTAAAATATCTTCATCAAGGGGAAACCTGCAATGATCCAATGACCCTGCCTGTACAAATTTCTACACTGCCTTTGGTAGCATGCCTCTGAGCAGGCCCTATATTTTTTGCAGGTGTTCGAGATTCTAACTAGATAAAACCTTTGCTGTATTATGACTTCCAATTTTATTTCATCATGTGCATTTCTGCAAATTAAATTAAAAGTGTATATCTTCTTCAGTGGCATTGGAGTGACACCTTCTTAATATTGAAACTTCACTTGTAGGATATGAAATCAATAAATGATGCTTATTGTTATATAATCAATAGTGTGTAGAGCAAAGTGATATAATCTCAGTCATCCTTTATAACACCCAAAGTGGAAGTCCCATCAAACATTGAGAATATAATTCAGACTATGTCCATAATTGTAATATTAAATAGAGAATATAGGAAATTTAACAGTAAATATTCTTGCCATGTTATCATTACTGTTATATTGTAAATTCAGAAGAATAATATCTTCAGTAATGTCACTTTTATTCTTTCACCACTAATCATTACATTTGTGTACTATAAACTCTTTCAAAGCTGACACTGCATAATTTATGTGAATATATCATCCATCATCCAAGAGGGGAGATGGAAATGGGACTGTCTGAAATGCATTTATTAATGCTCACCCACCCACAGTCTAGCTCCATTTATGACCTACATCCAAAAGTACTACAATACAATGATCATAGACAAGATATATGGCACGCTAGAATACTCTATTGCATAAGAACAGTCCTTAAAGGCTCTCCAAAAACAGTGTGACCATTTTAAATGAATTGTTTAACAGGCAAAGAAATGTGTGACGGGAATGCATGGAACTTCACCAGTTTCCGATAGAAGTAGACTCATAGCAGACTGTTTCCGGTTATCTCTCCAGTTGTCTTCTTTACTGCATTCACAGCCAATAATATAGTTACGGTGGGGATAGGCAAAAACTTTCAGATGAGCTCAGATTCTAGGATCCATAGTGAACCAGGAGTAATTGTAAATTCATTCAGAAGTCACATTATCAACAATCTCTTATTCTCATAGCAGGGATTTATGTTGTTAGGGAAAATAAAAACTCCACAAAAAGCTCCCATAAGGAATTACTGATTATTCTTTCATTACGTTAGAGTTTTTCTCTCACTAGAATATATTACTATTAATGGGAAATAAAATTTTAAATCACAAACCTCCCTCAAAATTAAATGAAATTGATCCCACTGTGACAATGTTAATAAAAATAGCATTGCCTACATTGAATGAATAAAAGAAAAATTATACAAGTCTAGCAGCTCATAAGAAAAGATAGATACAGTAAGTGTCAACTAGATTTTTGGTGTTTTTGTAGTTCCCACTATAAATCTCTTTGAAATAATCCATCTCCATATGTCTCCGTTTCTTTCCATTGCATCCTCATAAAAATCAATGCATATTTTGTTTCCTCATAATTCAGAGGGAACTGCAAGCTCTTTTGGAATTGTGGCAAACTACTATTTTCTCTGTATTTTAATAACATGTCAATCATTTATCCCAAGGAATTTTTTGCCACTTATTCATTATATTAAATATTGCTTCTTTACATAATATTAATTGGTACACACGGATTTGCCTACTTCCTTACCATCGACCAATGTCATTATGCTTGGAGTAATCAAAGGAAGAAAATTCGTGAGAATCCATCCACAGGCTCTGCGAATGTATCTCAGGTGGTGGACTGTTTGGATGCCAATTTGTTTAAAATGAGAATAGATTCTTCTGTCACACAATGATTCCCAACTACAGTCTTTTCTTCATCCACTCCTTGACTTCCTCCATGCCTTCTCGTCCAGATCCACTCCCCCTCCTTTTCGTCTTCTGAAAAGAACAGGCCTCCCGAAGGCAAGACATAAGACAAGGCAGACCCCATGATTGCGATTGGGGCTTCAGTGTCTGTGAGCCCTTCTTAGTTGATTTAGAGAGCCTTCTTCGCATAGTGTCCTCCATCTCTTCTCACTTGTCCAGTCTTCTCTTCTGTCACCTTCCACAGTCTCTGAGGGAACAAACTGACTGGAGAATTCCAACTTAACGTCTCTGTATAATGTCCAGCTGTACAGCTCTGTACCCACTTATTCCCGTCTGCTGCAGGAGGAAGCATTGCTGATGACGACTAGACAAGGCACTAATCTTTAAGGACAACAGAATAACATTTTAAATAATCGTCTGTCTGGTGTTTGTTTGTTTTGTTGGTTTTAATTGTTTGGTTTGTTTGGTTTTGTCATTTGTGGTCCCGTAGAGTCTGTATCACATCTGTCCATGGCCTTCATGCTTACGGGGTCTCCATTGAGAATCAAGTGCAATTCCAATACTTCGGCTGTTATATGATCTTTTGGCCTTTCCCTTACAGGTTTTAATATTCTTTCTGTGTTCTATATGTTTAGTGTTCTGAATATTATGTGGTGAAGAGAATTTCATTTGTAGTCCAATCTGTTTGTTGTTCTGTTTGTGTGTCTTCTATCTTCTTTTGGTTAGGGAGTTTCTTTCTTTTTTTTTTTTTTTTTTTTGTTTGTTTGTTTGTTTCTTTTTGCTGTTGTTGTTGATTTTGCTGAAAATATTTTCTGTGCCTTTAAGCTAAGATTTTTCTCCTTACCATTCTTTCATTTTGTCTTTTCACAGAGTCTCAGATTTTCTGCATATTTTGTGTCAGGAATTTGTAAAACAGTAACATTTTCTTTGAGCAATTTATCTATATCTTGTATTGTATCTTCAACACCTGAGATTATCTCTTTCATCTCTTAGAGTTGAGTAGTGAGGCTTGCTTCTGTAGTTCCCATTAACTTTCCTAAATTCTTCATTTCCAGAAATCCTGAGTTGGTGTTTTTCTTATTGTTCACAGTTCTATTTTCAATTCTTGAATTTTTTTATTTCTGTCCTCCAGTTATTTGTTTGTGTTTTCCTGAATTTCTTTAAGGGGATTATTAATTTCTTCTTTAAGGACCTCTATCAGCCTTACATAGTTGATTTTAAAATCCCTACCTTGTGCTTCACCTATGTTGGAATAGTCAGGGCCTGCTATGGCAAGATAGCTGGGCTCCAGTGAAGACATATTGTCCTGGCTGTCATTGTGTGCAGATGCTAGTGCCTAGGCAGCTGAGTTTGGAGTAATTATAGGTCTAGCTGCTGATTTCTACATTTGTCATTGTTGGGTGAATATTTTGTTCCTTAATTTCTGTTTCTTTCTGGATATTCAGCGTGTGTTTGTTGTATGTTGATGTTCTTTTGATTTTTTTTTTTTTGTTGTTTTCTTACAATCTTAAAAAATTGAAATGTTTGTTTTATTGAATTAATCTCTTTATTTTATATTGCCTTTCTTAGTTTTTATTTTTATTTTCTTATATTTCACTTAAAAGTTAGTGTACCTATTCCATTTGATTTCACTGAACACTCTTTTCTTAATTAATAAGTTAACATACTATTCACTTCCCATCCTAATATCAGAGCCCCCTCTCCTTCCATTTCCCTCCTCACATAGTTCCTTCCTTTATTCCCCCTTACTTCTCCTCTGAGAAGGGGGAAGCCCTTTTGTGTATCACTCTACCCAGGTACATCACATCTGGAAAAGATCTGCTGGCAAACTACCTGGTCTTTTGGCAGACATGGGTGGTGGTTGAGAATGGAGTGTCTGCCTGATTTGGGGACTAGAACATAGTAATGAGGGTTCGGAGAGAGGCACTGTGGGAGGGGGTGATCTATGGTATTCTCAGGGGCCATGGACAAGGGGGAGGGGAGACTGCAGCTCTTCTCTTTGCAGTGCTAGGGGTAACTCTAAGAACTGGGTCAAAGGGAACACAGAGAGTGGAGAAGGACTGAGGATAGCCTACCTGGTAAAAGAAATGCCAATAATTTATCTCTATTCTAGAAACACATATCTATTTAAGAATAAAAAAAGCATTTCTTTTATCCCTGATTCTTTTTTTAATAATCAAATAAGAGAATTAGATAACCCTAATACTAGCACATACAACTCACAGAGAACACAAACTCTCAAAATATTTTCCTCTAGCACTTTCAGCATTTCAGGATTCGCACTGAGGTCTTTGATCCATTTGGAGTTGAATTTTGTTCAGAGTGACAGATTTCATTCTTCTATGTGTGGACACCCCAGTTGCACAATACCATTTGTGCAAAAAGCTATCTTCTCCTCTGGATATATTTTTGGCAACGTTGACAAGCATGTGCTGTTTAATTCAGGAAAAACAAAATCAATGCTTCTGACTGCAAAGATTCTTTGAAATGTAAGCTTTCTTTATAACTCAATATAATTTTAAAATGATAGCCTATTTTCAAAGTTTTTAAAAACGTTTAAGTTTTAAGCTTAATTCTCATTTCTTGAGGCCCAAGAAGTCATTACAACTGAAGCTGCCATTCATTTCTCCTGTGTGTGATCAATTCTTAATACTGTGAATTTAAGTACTTGGAAAGACTTGCATCATATTTTAAATCATTTATGAAGATAACATAACGGATTTGAACTTCAGTGGTTGTCTACCCATTGGAATACTTAGGCCCACACTAACCGTTTATCTTGAGCTATCTTTTAACTCTCTTTATATTTAGTCCTTGCCCACCTTTATGCCTTTGATTACACCCTTATGATTATCAGATGAAACAATTTGGAACTGTTTTACTTAATAGACCACTAGCTTAGCAACCAAAAGTTTAAGAGTACTATGAAAACGCATCTGAGGCCAATAGCTGAGATTGGCCCAACTACCTGATATTTCACCAAATGTATCTTGGTTCATGTTTTTCTTTGTTTGAATTCTAGAAAACATCATAAAACTGTTACCACATTGGAATGTAAAATCTGAACCTGTGTTTCCAGATTCCAACAGGGTCACTAATGTTTCTTTTCAGAATAAGCTGTATTATATCTGTTTAGAGGCAAGAGCTGTGATTCTTGCATCAACACCATGCTACACTGGAAGGTAAATAAATGATGCCAGTAAGACTTCAACTCTTTACCATTAGTGAGGCACATTGCAAACAGGTAAGGAAGGACAATGCTGATTTAAATGGACTTGGAAACGTGGAATAGCTCCAAACCAGGGATTTAACCCATCAAAACCACTAGCAATTTTAGATCACTATTATTTGAGATAACTATTTTCTTTTGCATTTTATTCAATTACTTTTTTATCCAACTTATACCTGAACTCTTCTCACTAATAAAGAATTACAACATAAAGATATATCTTTCTCATACAAAAATCTTCTATGAATGGCTTATTCACAATTAATAACAGGCTTAATTATAGACAGAGTGATTGATTTAATGTTTATTAATTTATGTAAATATCAATTTAAAACACACTACATCCTTTAAATAACGTGTTTTACCTTGTTTGAAGTATAGTAAACAAAATATTTAAATGTAAAATTATAACCAAGAATTATTTGCATCATGGGCAAACTTTGTCTTGGAACTTGTAATGCAAAAACCTTGGGCATTTATTCTTTGCAAATGTATTCTTTTCAAGCTCCCTCTACAAGCAATTGTTTGCTTGAATTGAATAGTAAGTCAATTTATCTTCAAAAAGCATTTATTTTCTCACCTGTAACTTCAAAAATCTACAAGGAGCTTTTGAAAAATAACAAAGAACGAACATCTGATATAAAAAAATATCTGAGACAATCCTGAAAATAACTTTATAGAGAAAAATAAAAGTAAATCATATTCCATCTCCACGGTTGTTCTGAAAATTATCAATCATAACACAATTTGGTCGAGAGGTTATCTATCATCACCTATGAAGCTATAACTCTGGATCATAGTCTTAAAGTAAGCCATGTGGTCAAACAGCAGCATAAAAAATTGGGAATTATGATAGGAACATGAAGGGAAAGGATGCATCCCGTAGCATAAGCCACTCTGTTTCTGATGAGCAGGAGTTCAAGCATAGTCAACAGCTGCGTAGCCCACATCTTCCCTTAGCTGTAGACCTACAAGTTTGCAGCAATCGCTTTAGAATCTCCATTTACAATGAAAAGTCGTTTAAAAACCTCTTCTTGCACACCTATTCACTTCTGATTTCATTTGATCAGGTTATAATTCCACCTAAAGCATCTCTGAAGTTATGGTATAATCTCATTTATTAAAAGACTGAGGGAAAAGAAAAGAAAAATAATAACAACACCAACAAAACCCTGCTAGATAGCTTAGCAGCCTTTTGAGATTTAACTAGAATGCTACCAAAAAAATATTCATGGCATTTGGCAAAATAATTATTTGTTATTCTCCTTTGAGAAGCTCAGAGAAATAATTAGTTACTTATTCATTTATTTTTGAGTACCTCACTTTATCCTAATCCTTATGTTTAAAATCTATATTTAAACAATTTTAGGCTAGTGATGTGGTGAATTCCTTGAAATCGGTCATATGGTTGGCAGAGAAAAAGGAGGTATTTATTGACCAGGTTTCATATCTCTGAAAGTATATGGTTCTTTGCTTTCTTATTTAGACCTGGTACTTTCCCCAGTGACATACTCTTAAAGAATTATTTATACTTGTGTAATGTAAGTTGCATTGATCCTGTTGACACATTAATGATTTATGTGACATGTGTCAAACTCTCAAAATTTTAGTGAACTTGCTCTAAAATATGGCCCAAATATATATAAAGCACCATATTCATTGAAAGAGAAGTAAATGAAGATTCCAGAGATCTTCTCATATATGGTTAAAGTATGAGTTGTTTTTGGCAAATAACTACCCAGTCTCCAGATCCCTACTTTTTTTAAATCCCCTTGAAGTGAATTTTTAGGTAAATATCAAATTCCACAAAACATAGAAGTCTGTTTTTCTAATATTAAATGTAAATTTTTAAATATTATACTTTTAATGTAATCTCTTCAGTTTTTAAATTGCTAGAATAAAGAAAAGGAATGAGAAGGAAATGATAGTGTGTGGAACAGAAATCTTAGTGATTTTCCTTTTTCTTTCTAGAACAAAACAGAAACAGGGATTTCTTTAAGTTGAGTGAAGCACATGTGTACCTGACAACATCTCATTCCATAGCTCATAGGTTTTTGTCTGTAGCTAAAACTCTTAGCCTTTAAAAACATGAATCTGTTTTCTATTCCTCTAACAATTATACTTATTCTTTTTTGTTTGATTATTAGTATATTTTCTAAATTTCCTTTCAATTTTGTGAAGACATTATCAAAATTTTAATATGCTTTCCAGAATCATCTTAATTATAAATATTTTGAGAATTTTTTTATCAATGGAAATATTGTCTTCATCATTTTTAAGACAGAAGAAAAATATTTGAATGTTTTCTTTGATTAACATGAATACAAAACATTAACTACATGGTGCATTTCCTTTCACCTTTTAAATACCACTGTATGTTAAGCATCATGAGAACATGTTTGCATGGCAGAGCAGATACTTGATCATTTTAGCAAGGCATTAGTCTTAAAATCCAGGTTTAGTCAAAAGAATACCCCAAATTTCTGAAGTACCAGTATTTTATCACAGCAGAGCATTCTATCCTGGCATAAAGCCTGTGCCAACTGTTCTGTGTAAGTTTTGTTCTGTAGTAAGAGAGTAACAAGACATGGGAGAAACAAGTTTGTTTTCCCTTCTGGGAGAGATTAAGAGAAGAAAACAGATGGAAGGTAAGTGACTAAAATGTTTTTTGTTTTTTGTTTTCCCTGTTCTCCCACCTCTTGAGGCTGTGTTAGCTAGCTGAACTGAAAGGGAAAGTAACATAGCTCCATCATTAAAACATTACTGAGTACTTGGGTGGAATGGTATCCTTGCAGGCTTCCAATGACATCTGTGTCATATGTGCCATGACACTGTCACAGACCAGAATGAATAAGCAAGGGACAGCCAGGTAAGATTTGCAAACATGTAGCTGGCATATAAATGATGTTTTCTTGAAACACAGCCACAGCTGTCATATGAATGGTGGACCTCCAGCTAGGCTCTTCCCTGAGCTAGCTCAGTTTCTGTAAATAGTGTCCTTTCAGGCTAGGCCTTGTCCTCACACACTCCAGAAGGAGGTTAATGTCTGTGAATTAGAAGGCAGTCTGACCTACAGAGTAATTTCTAGGTCATCTAGGGGTACATTGTAAGACAAAGATTTATAGAAAATGAAATAAAATGAAAAGGAAAACATGAAGCATCTTGTAAAGTGAGTTATTTTTTATATAAACGTAAACAGTGAATTGATCTGGCAGAGATATTCTTTAACTAGCTAATTACCCAATGTGCACACAGACTAATATTTATTAAAATTGTCTTGAGCAAAATACTGAGCAAATATTACTACATCCTAAACTCCCAAGCTAGTCAGGCTTCCTCCCAGATTACCTTCATATCTTACTTGAATTTTTACCCTTTCTTGATTCAGCTCTCTTCTGATATTTTCTTGACCTTGCTCATGGCTTCCTCCTTCTCTTCCTGTCTCTGTCTCCACCCCTCCTAGAATCGGAAGTTACACCTATTCTCTAAAGCTTTTATTGGCTCATTGACATTTATTGGCAAGGCATAGAATTAATGAGGAGTAATGTTTATACAAACTTGAGACAGGAACTGTAAAGAGTAAACGCTACAAAGCGCTGTACAAATTGAAACAAGATATGAGGGTAAACTTTACACAGTACACAAAAACATTATGCCTCCAACATTTGACTCTATTTTGAGTTTAATTATTGAACCAAGATGACTGTGGACCTTGGTACCCTCAGCAAGGCTCAGACTGAGAATTATCTTGTTCCTAAAACTAGTAACTATGTTGTTGGGAACATCCAAAAGAAACTTATTCTAAGTACTATCATTTCATTTTCAGACTCCACTTAATCATAGGGAGAGATTAAGCTCAAGGTCCCAACAGTTGAAAAGCTTCTATTGTAAACAATGGTCTGAGTTCAGCCTTCTCAAGTGCAACTTCTCCGTCTTGCTAGCAGAGTCAAACAAGTTCATGTCCCCAGGCCTAGGAATGAACTAGTATGCCTTTTCTTCAAATTTCTTCTTAGTCACCTGTTAACCGGTAAAAAATATAGAAAATGCTATTATGTAAACTAAGGTGCATAAGTTATAAAATACATATAACCAATTGCCACTTATCCCCTAATTAACTACATGCAGCTGACCCATTCCTTTGTCCCCTTATTTCTCTGAGCTTTGGACCTAATATTTAGAAGAATGAATTAAGGACCTGGATAGGAATAAGTTCCCAGGATATGGAAGTCCCCAACGGGCACTCCCTTACTTAACCCAAAATATCAAATCTGATTGGATGACTCAGCAGCTCACCCCAACCCCACTCTTCTGCAGTTTCACCCTTTCAGATCCTGCCTCCCTGAGCACTGAGAAAATAAAGCTTCTGTTTTAAAGCTTCTGCCTCTGAGGTGAGTTTTCTCAGCTTCCACTCTGAACCCAACAATACCACTGTAAGCATTTTCTGATGTCAAATGGGACCATATGAACACATAAGCATACTAAAATCCCGTTAGGCTGATAGGACTCCATTTCATATTTCTGTGTGTGAGGTACAGCCTGTCACCAGAGGTACTGGTCCCAGATATGGAATAAGTTACATGATGGTATAATCAATGACTTCTCTCAAAATAGTCTCACTACTAATGGATGTTGTCTCACTTTGTGCCATGTTGGAGATTTAGGGTATTTAGAGTATATATTTACACTTATGGAACACACAATTTACATTGCAATAAGGACAAAGTTGCCTCTGAAACTTAAAAGTAGCCTCCAGTTCCCAGAATACCTTACAGGCAGGACAAACTGTAGGTGGACACAGAGGTTTTATAAATGGGTTAGTGTCCCAATCCCTCTACTTGACGTCTTGCCTGGTTACAGAATGGCTATCTGAAGCTCCCTGTCCCCCATAAGAGTCTTTGCTAGGATTACTCTCTTAGATGCATGGAGTTCCCATTACGCTAGGTTTCTCTCTCACCCCAGATAATATACCCAATCCCAGTGTTTTCTCCCAGAATTTCCTTCCTCCTTCTCTCCTCACTGATCTTTCCTGTTCCCACCTGCCCAAATGGAAGCATGTAGTTAAAAGTCACTGACTGATTTACACTTGTAGGCATTTCTGTTAACTTGTGAGCAAATGGAACTTGGGAGCAAAGTCAAATCAATTATTAGGATTCATTTTCTGAGGGTCCTAAGAACAATCTAGTTCTTACTATCTTGCCACTTCTTCTTTTACAAAGTTCTCTGGACCCTGAAGGAAGAGACTTGATGGAGATAAACCATTTAGTACTGACTATTACAAGGTCTTTCACTCTCTGTACTTTGTTCAATGTGGGTCTCTGTTTCTTTTCTTATCTCCTTCAGAAGGAAGCTTCTCTGATGATAGGTGAACAAGGCACTGATCTATAAGTGTAGCAGAATGCTATTTTATTGTTAAATTCATTTAGCAGAACAGTAGTATTTAGTATTTGGTTTTCAAATAGGTTCCTGGCCTATCTAGTCTCAGATCTTGACCATACAAAAAGTGCAGGGGATTCATTCTATCTCACGGAGTCGGTTGAAAACGAATACGATATCCATGGGTTACTGCCATAAGCTTGGTGCCACTATTGCACTAGTCTGTCTTGCAGGAAGGACACTATCATAGAGCAAAGAGTTTTGAGTTGGTGTGGTGTTTATCTTTTCTCCTTTGGAAGCATGTAGAGTACTTTCCAAGGCTATAAATAAGCATAGTTATAGACTTACGTAGGCACCAGCTAGACTTCTCTAATATTTGACGAAGGGTGTAGGTGTTTTCTTGAGCACTTGAGCATTACTGTTCATTTGTGGAAAACCACCCATAGCCTTTGCAACAGCTTGGGTTGTTTGGGGATTCCTGAGGATCCTGTTTGGCAAACAACTCTATTACATGTAACCCATTCCCAGTTCTAGAAGTTTCATTTGATGGTAGAAGATATCCTGGTGGGGTTCCATCTCCTCTGTTATTTGACAATTTCATTTAGATTGCCTTCATATATATAAATATTTTAAGAAACTTCTACTGTATTAAGTTTCCATACTAACCCTCCAATACTGCTCAACTTTTCCCACTTTCACTCCTTTCTATCCTCCTAATCCAGTCTCCCACCCCCTTTTGCATACATAATTATCTATTCTGTAAATATAGAACAGTTGGTGAACATATGAGGTCACAGAACGCTGGCAGCGTTCACAGGACCTACATGAATCTGTACCAGATGGGGATCTCATTTGCTGAGAGATGTGGACACAACTTTCATACCTAAGGCAGCTCTAACTATAATTTATAATCATTAGCAAATTATAAGTAGTTTTCTCCAATGGATTCTCACTGGGAAACAAACCCATGGCCATCAGTAGATAGCCTACAGAAAATGAACTCATTTGCATGACCTAAGGTTCATTCTCCATGTTTGTGAAGATCCTTCCTTCCTTCCTTCCTTCCTTCCTTCCTTCCTTCCTTCCTTCCTTCCTTCCTTCCTTCCTTTCTTCTTTCCTTTCTTCTTTACAAGTTCTTTAGGTATATAGTATGGATTCTGGTTTTGTGTTTTTATGGGATATCTGTGTGTGCACAATTGTGTGTCTATATGAGATTCTTGTGATTTTCCTTTGGATCATTTTTGTTTGGTTGCTTTGTCTTATTCCAGTTTGTTTCTGTTTCATTTTCTTCTTTATACGACTGTTTATTCTCTACTTAGAGAGAATATGTATAGATTCAGTTGGGAGGGGAGGTGGGTCAGATCTTGGAGGAATTGGAAAGGGGTACATTTAATCAGAATATATTATAGTAAAAAGAATTTATTTTCTAACTATAACTTTAAGTCTAAGAAGATTTCTAAATATGTATGTGTATATATATATATGTATATACATAGTATATATATTTAGTCAATTTTGGAATTAATGAATATTAAATATATTTTATTTTTAAGAATTTTTATAGAATTAACATTTTTATTTTATTGTCATTATATAGATTTTTTTTCCTTTTCATATTTTGAACAATACCTTTCCTTTTCTCCTTTTCTTAGAGGTATTCCCATGGCAAGAAATATAAGGTGTTTGCTACTAGCAGAACATAAGGAACTGGTACCAAAGATGCTCCTCTGGTGGCCCAGTAATTTACCAGTTAATTTATTCTCCACAGAAATATTCAGTCCACTATAAAGTAGATAGTTTATTCAATTTAACTGAGACAACATCAAAGATTGAGAGCAATGACATTTATTTTTATTCCTTCTTTACAGTATGGCAGAAAACTAATTGATAATTGAAATTTAGAATTGATTGTAGCTTTTCTTTCTTAAGTTTCTATTTTCTGTCTTTTCCAAATTATCAAAATATAAGTAAGCATTGTTTCTGCTAAACTTTGTTAATTTAGTAATAACTTAGTCATCAAAATAATATTTTCAGAGTATGTTCCTATTTTTTCATATTTCATTTTTATACTATCATAATCTATACTTTTTTGTAGTTTTATATCTATTATAAGACATATGTCCTTTGACTCTAATTAATCGTTTCATTTTCTATAATCAATTATGTTATTCCCTCTGGACTTTATGTCATAATATGACATGAGATTAGAAAATTCCTTAATTGGATTCTAATTAGTTAACCTATTATCTCAGCCCCTCTGATATCTATGTGATCATTATCATTTGTTTTGTTTTTTTCACCTCCATTAGTTTTGGCAATCCCATTATGCTCCTTTGTCATATCTCATTTTTTAAAGATAAAGACAACTTTTTTAAACCAAAGGCATAGTTTGTCTCAATCCTGGCCATCTTATGACTGTCAGTGAAATGTTCTGGATAAGTTCTAGAACAATCTACTTCTTTGATTAAAAAACTAAAAAGAAAATAAAAACATAGAGATGAAATGGCTAAAGGATATCTTCTAAAATCACTGTTCTGTTGACCTGATGAATGTGTGAAGATTGAGGTATGCTAGGGATAAGACAGGAGTATGAACTATATTCAGAATTAAACATCGATGAGTCCATGATGTACTTTAGTTGCTCAGTCTTTTACAGAATCAGGGGAAATGGGCTATTGTGTCCCTGGATATGTATCATTGACAGAGATGGCTTTTTATCTGTTATATAGCTATACCTATGAAAAAATTAACAAAGTACAAATCTATTCTTCAAAATACAATGCACATGCAGTTTGCAATATAGCCTTCAGGTCCTTGCACCTGCTGGAACTGGCTATGCTCTGTCCTGGCCCTGGCATGATAGTACTGTTTATTAGTTGTGTTGTTGTTGTTGCTGTTGTTAACACTGTTTTATTTTAGGGGCAAGGGAAATATTTGGATTCTTTTTGTCACAATTGCTGATGACTCATGCCTTTTAAAATGGGAAAACAAAATCATTAAAGTCATATTTTATTTGTATTTTCAGGATTTAACATTTATAATTATAAGTAAAAATATAATGATTAGAAACTGGTTTTTAAAATAATGCTTCTTATAATATGTCGCAATAACAAGCCTATGGCATGGGAATACTTTTTTTCTATAGTGAAGTCTGTAGATATCTCCAGGTATTAACTCTGGATGATAGGAATTAAATTTAACACACACATATGAATGTGTATTTATACATACTGACTAAAACCAACTTCTTGTATTTCAGAAGTAGAAAGTGTTGCTTTGTTTCTCTTATAAAACTGATTTTATACAAAAATAAGGAGGAATATACTCTTAGACAATACTAGTGTTAAAATTATTCTAACAATATTTATTTAATATTACATGTAATTAAAAAATAATACACAATAAATGGAGTATCTTTTATTGTATCTGTGGCAAATTATATGTGAATTTTAGAATTTTACCCAACAGAAATTATTAAATCTACTAATGTAATTTTAAATAATTTTTTACTATTATTGGCTTTTTCATAGTTTTATCTTCATGATTATCTACTAGTTCATCATTTTCTAAAATAATATACTTTTTAAAAAGTACTTCAGAGACCCACACGTCTAAAAGTGGTCACTCTGAGAAATTTGGTAGAGCTTTTTTAAATTCCCAATTTACCCCCAACCCGGTCCCAGGCATTGTACAGGTTCTGTTTTGCAATCATCTCTATAAAGTCCACATATATTTTTCTTTTCTTCAAACATTCCAGAGAGCCACAGCTCCTGCTATGTCTAGACAGAAGCAAAATGTGAATACAGCGTTAGCCATGACCTCTCTTCTCCTTCAGATTCATTAGGCAGTAGGAACCTGGATATCAGAGTCAAAAATAACAGTATTCAAAATAATAATAAAGACTCTTTCCAATTAGAAGGAGAAAGGATATCGCAGTTTATCACATGATACTTCCACTAAGTTTGCAGAAAGTCTAAGAAAAGACTGAAAAACATACTTATTTGATCTCTATTTACAATGATTAAATAGCTACCAAGATAATCAACTAAATCTAGTAAAGACCAAATTTCAGTAGAAATCTCACTCATGCAAGTAGACAATTAATTACTTCTAAAAATACTTGAGAAATTTATGTAAAGTACAATCCAATGAGTAAGTTGGTTCTTAAGGTCTTAATATTGAACAATAGTTGGATTTTGGTCTCTGTTAATTTAAAAACATTTTTTTAAAATTCCAATTATAATGGGTTATGAAGGAATACTTTTAGAAACATAATAAAACGTTTGAAATTTTTATATATGAATATTTGGCTTAGTTAAAGTAGGAGATCTGGGTAAACTAATAGTCATGAGAAGGTCATGGTGAATTAAATATAGAATATCATCTTCATTCAGAACTACTGAAGCCAGTTGTCCATCTTAGGGATAAGTTGAAGATAATTTTAAATGTCACATAATTTTTAAAATAATAAATGCTTTAAGAAATGTAGTAAGTGTAATTAGTAGAGTGGTTATTACAGAGGGCTTGAGATCAGTCAGGGTACGCAAATGTCTTTCTTTATTATTATTATTATTTTATTTTTACAGTCCAGTCAATGCTCCCCTCCCAGTCCATACTCCCACAGTTCCTGATCCCATTTCTCCTACCCGCTGTCTTGAGGAGGATACCCCCAGTCTCTCCAGGCCTCCCCACTGCCTATGGCCTCAAGTCTTTTGAGGTTTAGGCTCCTCTTCTCCAACTGAGGCCAGTCCAGGCAGGCCTCTGTGTCAGAGGCCTCAGAACAGCTCTCGTATGCTACCTAGTTGGTGGCTCAGTATCTGAGAAATCTCAGGGTTCCCAGTAAGTTGAGACTGCTGGTCTTCCTATGGGGTCACCCTCCTCCTCAGCTTCCTCCAGCCTTTTCCTAATTCAACCACAGTGGTACCTGGCTTCTGTCCATTGGTTGGATATAAGTATCTGCCTTTTTCTCAGTCAGCTGCTTGTTGGGACTCTCAGAGAAGAGCCATGCTAGACTCCTGTCCATAAGCACACCTTAGCATCAGTAATAGTGTGAGTCCTTGGAGCCGCCCCTTGAGGTGGATCTCAATTAGGGCCAGTCACTAGACCACCTTTTCCTCAGTCTTTTCTGCATTTTCGTCCCTGTAGTTCTTTTAGACAGGAACAATTCAGGGTCAGAATTTTTGATTGTGGGAAGGCAACCCCATCCCTCCACTAGATGCCCTGTCTTCCTGCTGAAGGTGGACTCTACTAGTTCCTTCTTCCCACTGTAGGGCATTTCATCTTAGTTCCTTCCCTTTGAGTCCAGAGAATCTCTCACATCCCAGGTCTCTAGTACTTTCTAGAGGGTGCCCCCACTTCCCATCCCCTGAGGTTGCTTATTTCCATTCATTATGCTTGCCCTCAGGGCTTCTAGTCTGTCTCCTCCCCCAATACCTGATCCTGTTCCCCCTTTCCCCTCCTGCTTCCTTCTCCCACCCAGATCCCTCCCTCTCTCTGTCTCCACGGACTATTTTCTTCTCCCTCCCAAGTGGAATTGAATTGCCTTCAGTTGGGACTATCTGCTTATTAACCTTCTTGAGTTCTGTGGATTGTATCCTAGATATTCTGTACTTTTGGCTAATATCCACTTATCAATGAGTACATACCATGCATGTCCTTTTGGGTCTGAGTTACCTCATTCAGGATGATATTTTCTAGTTCTATCCATTTGCCTACAAAACTCATACTGTCCTCATTCTTAATAGCTGAATAGTATTCCATTGTGTAAATGAACTTCATTTTCTATATCCATTCTTCATTTGTTGGACAACTGGATTGTTTCCAGCTTCTGGCTATTACACAAAAGGCCAATATGTAGTGGAGCATATTTCCCTGTGAGACGGTGGGGTATCTTTTGGGTATATGCCCAAAAGTGGTATTGCTGGGTATTCAGGTAGATCTATTTCCAATCTCTCAAGGAACCTCCAGATTGATTTCCAGGGTGGTTGTACCAGTGTGTAATTCCACCAGGAGTGTTCCTCTTTCTCCACATCCTTGCCAGCATGTTCTATCACTTGAGTTTTTGATCTTCATCATTCTCACTGGTGTAATTGGGAATGTCAGTGTCCTTTTGATTTGCATTTCCCTGATGACTAAGGACTTTGATCATTTCTTTAAGTGCTTTTCAACCATTCGAGATTCCTCTGTTGTGAATTCTCTGTTTAGCTCTATACCTCATTTTTTAGATTGAGTTGTTTGGCTTTTTTGAGGTTAGCTTCTTGTGTTCTGTATATATTTTGGATATAAGCCCTCTATTGGATATGGGGTTAGTGAAGTTTTCCCAATCTGCAGGTTGCCCATTTGTCCTATTGGCTGTGACTTTTGCCTTACAGAAGGTTTTCAGTGTCATGAAGTCTCATTTATCAGTTCTTGATCTTAGAGCCTGAGCCATTGGAATTCTGTTTAGAAAATTTCCCCCCTGTGCCAATGAGTTTGAGGCTCTTTCCCACTTTTTCATCTATTAGATTCAGTGTATGTGGGTTGAGGTCCTTGATCCACTTAGACATGAGCCTTGTGCAAGGTAACAAATATGGATCTATTTTTATTTTTTAAATATACAGACTACCAGTTAGACCAGCACCATTTATGGAAGATGCTTCCATCCAGGTTTTCTGAGCTCCAACTTGATTTGTTGTTGCTGCTGTTGTTTTTGCTCTTGATCCTACTGTTGGTGTCAGTTGGAAGACATTGGGGAGTGAAACACAAATGTCTGGATAGAAACATTAGGGTAACAGAAAAGTTCTTTAAGGAAAACTTATTCTGAACCAGAGAATGAACTCTCTGGCTTCAATGAAGACTTAACGTTTCAGATGGAGAGGAAAGAAAGACTTTTGCTAAATCAGAACTAGCCCTAGGAAGGCAGGCTCATCTGAAGCCATGCTACAGAGATAAATGGAATAATTATTCCTTTAACAAGTCTTGGTACTTTCCTTACCAGATTGCCTACCTGCAAGCAAGTCCCCATAGGTCTATCCATATTTCTTCTTTTGTCTTTCCACACTGTCCCACTCTCTCTTTTAGATGCAGTTCAGAACCTAAGTATACTTTTATTTTTATCATACTTGGGCTTCCTACCATTCTTTTTTGTAAAACCCTTGTCCCTGTGCTGTGACTGCTGTCTGCCATGTGGTGGACCTCCATACTAGTAACTCACTCATGACTCTTTTTCTTCTCCCCTTCATAGAGTTGAAATTTATTAACTTGCTCATCCTAGTTTTTTTCTTTTAAAATCCAAATAAAACTTTCTTTGAGATTCCATGTGAAGTGGTTCTTAAATCATTTTATCAGTGAGACTATGATCCCAAGAAAGGACTCTAATTTCATCTGTGTCAGAATTATTTTTTATAGTCTTTTTCCCCCCAGACCACTACAAATCTTTATTGTGATGTCCATTTTTAATTGATGAAATCACATGTAGAAGGTATGGTCTCATTCTTCCACCCAGCCCCATACTCCTAGAAATAAGACTCAGACTCAAAATATATTTACAAATACTTTGACCATATTGGGAACCTTTCTATGATTAGATCAAAATTTAAAATAACTCAAACATTTTCATCTACATTCTGCCATGTGCTTGGTTACCTGTGCCCAGGTACCATCTGTCTTTCTAATCACATCTTCACAGGGGTGAATCTACAGTGCTTTACTCTATCCCAAAATTCCTTCTGCCTCTGAATGCCCCACCTTCTATTCTACCCTTTCCTATTGACCATAAGTGTTTTAGTTGACAGGTGATTCATTCATACAGTACACAAGATATTCTCTCTACGATTCCTCTTTCAGTCCAATAAAAGGTTAATTTTTTCTTTCAAATATAAATTGAATACACTAATAATTATTATGGGACAATTGTGAAAACTATTAGTAAGATTTACATTCATAATATCCAATCTACAGTATTTGGCAACCTTAGAAAATAAAGATTTGAGAAGAAATAATCATTGCCAGAGTAAGTAGGAAGTACAAGATAAGCAACTTTCAAGATTATATAAAAAGGCAAACATAGTTGGCTTCCTGACCAGAACTGTCTCTATGATGTTGGAAGACCCACCTTCAGCCTGCTAGCCTAGTATATCTGACAAACCTATTCGTGAAGCAGTCATTATAAAGTACTTGCTTACTCTGTCTTGGCAGAATCCAGCAGTTGTCTCTCCTGCATTTAAGTTTGTCTATTTTAGATAGCATTTTGTGTGCAGCATGAAGCTTGACACCCTTGATGTCATCTCCAAATGGAGATTCTTTGATGCTCATTTTGTTTGAAGTGGATTGGAAGTTCTGCCAGAAGCAGACCTATCTCAAGTCAAAAAGATTTTTTAATAATGAAACAATTTTAAGTGCCATATTATGTGCATATCTGAAGTCTTGAAAACCAACTATTTATCTTTAGCATATCTGAATTGTTAAACATTGTTTGACCAAAAAACAACTACCCTACTTCATGGAAATGAGACATAATTTTCTTGTAATTGCTTCCTGCTGATTTTGAATGTACAATTCCTTTTTGGGAAATTAGAAATTTAGAAAAATGCTTACTCTTGGAGCAAAGACTGAAGGAAGGGCTATCAGAGGACCGCCCCACCTGGGGATCCACCTTGTCTGCAGACACTGACTGTTCCTGTTGACAACAAGTGCTGGCTGTCAGGAACCTGTGTGGCTGCTCCCTTATACCACCACCTGACTAATGCAGAGGTGGATGCTTACAGCCAACCATCAGACTGTGCTCAGGGACACAGGTAGGGGAGCTAGCAGAAGGACTAGAAGAGCAGAGGGGGATTCCAACCCATAGGAAGAACAATGTAGGCTGGCTGGACCACCCAGTGCTCCCAGGGACTAGACCACCAACCAAGGAGTGTACAGGGAGGGATTCATCGCCTAAGATACATATGTAGCAGAGGATGACCTTGTCTGACATCAATGGGAGGGGTGGCTCATGGTCCGGTGGAGGTTTGATGTCCCAGGGTAGGGGGATGCTGGAGCAGTGGGTCTGAAGTGGGTAGGTGGGGGAGCACCCACAAAGAGGCAAAAGTGGGGGCAGAGGGAGGATGTGAGGGGAGTGTTGTAGAGGGTTAACTGGGAAGGGAGATATCATTTGAGATGTAAATGAATAGAATAATTAATAATTTAATTTAAAAAAAAAGGATGAACCAAAGGAGCTAGCTCTTTTGCACTTATCTTGGAAGCAAGTCTTTAGAGGAAACAGTGCTGATATAGTCTGAATCTACATAGTATTAGGCAGAAAGCTGTAACAGTAAACATCCCTGAGGGGGGATCTTGTCAGATCTGTCTTCTTGGTGTTTTCTTTCTTTCCTTCTTTCTTTCTTTCCTTCCTTCCTTCTTTCTTTCTTTCTTTCTTTCTTTCTTTCTTTCTTTCTTTCTTTCTTTCTTTCTTTCTT
>CM052713.1:66200512-66305986 GCA_028551405.1 Uromys caudimaculatus | reverse complement strand
AAACAGTGCTGATATAGTCTGAATCTACATAGTATTAGGCAGAAAGCTGTAACAGTAAACATCCCTGAGGGGGGATCTTGTCAGATCTGTCTTCTTGGTGTTTTCTTTCTTTCCTTCTTTCTTTCTTTCCTTCCTTCCTTCTTTCTTTCTTTCTTTCTTTCTTTCTTTCTTTCTTTCTTTCTTTCTTTCTTTCTTTCTTTCTTCCTTCCTTCCTTCCTTCCTTCCTTCCTTCCTTTCCTTTCTTTCTTTCTTCTGTGAAATTAAAACTTTCAGAAGTAATATATATTTTCATAGTAATATATGTATGGAATGTGCAATATGTACAGATTAGTTAAAGATGATTCTTTGTTCTCTGTGCAGGAGAAAGACACTTTATTTCTTTAGAAGTTAGTTTGAATATAAAACCAAACTGTAAAATAAATCACTATCTATGTCATATGAAAGAGTGACCTGATTAATCTTGAGGACTTTATAGCCAATAAGATCCATCTGGTATGTATAGCTGATGTTCTGGCTAGAGATATTTTTTATGTCTCAGCTATTCTCATTGTTGTTCCTATATAGAGAAAACAGCAAATCATGTTACCTGTCCTGTTGGTCTTGATTTTTACATCCTCTCTATAGCCAAGATCTTTGGGGGGCCTTCCTCTGTCAAATATCCTTCTTACTTTGGATGGAATCCAATGCCTTTTTTATTGAAACAAACACAAAGCCTCTCTCCCAGCATAACATACCTTTTGTTTAGCAGTTTAAAGACAGACTATCCAATCTAGCAAGCCCCTTTCTACACAGGTCTGCTCTAATTTGACCTCTATCAAAGAGGATGTATAATACCACTATTACTATTGGACACAAACCACATTCTTTCTAATAAATCAAAATGAGACTGTATGGTGTCCAAATATCTTCCTCTAGAGTGATAAATATTTATTATTATTCATTGAGACAGGGGTTTTGTGTGTATTCCAGGCTTGGATTTGTTCTGTAGATCAGATGGCCTCAAACTCACAACAAACCTGTCTCTGTCTTTGTCTCCCAAGTATTGGTATCAAAGGCATGAGCTTATTGATTTAGTATATATGTCCCCTGGAAAATATTGATATCAATTTTTATCTCTATATCCTCTTTTTGGGGGGGAAGATTTTTCTTTGGAAAAAGCCAGAAGAAAGCACTTTAATTTTATTGCAAAATTAAAACTTGAACCACATATGTAGTGCAGAGGGCATGGGGGGAAAAGCATAATTTCACCAAATCACTATACAGGTTAGGAGAGGGTGAGAAAAAACTAAAAGAAGAGAAGTCAGAAAGCTACAATCAGCAAAGAGAGCCAAACTTTAAAACCAGGAGATGCTGAAGCTGTGGTGACCAGAATCATTTTCTTAGAGAACCCACAAGGATTTGTTGTGATGGCAGGACATCCTTTGGGTGGTGAGTCTACAAACAGTTCCTTCAATTTAAATGTTTTACTGAAGTTCTTAAATTTACGAAGTTGAGCTGGGATAGTTACAGGATTACAAAAGTCCTGAAAATCCATTAGAAATACCATAGGATGAAAAACAAATTAAGCCAGGTCACGAAGAAGGCTTCAGAAGTGCCTGCTGACAGATACTGTAGTGTCCAATATAGCAGTGAAGGGACCTGCTTTAAAAGGCAGCAGGTTTCAAAAGGTGAGAGGACTGTCAGAAGCAAAGGCTCTCTCCCTCCCTTCCCACTTCAGTTTGGACAGGACTTTCACTTTAACAGGACCTCACTCACTGAAGAAAAATCCAACCCCCAACATCATTTCAAATCTGCTATGGCTTTGCAGTGCAGCAGCAAGAACATCTTAATATATAATAGAGAAAATTTTCACCCCAAAATAGAAATAAAATAAAATTTCTTGCAATTTCTGCCACAAACCAATCCCTATTCTAAAGTTAGCAAATTGCTTGGGCTGTTAATAACTGACAATATACATTATTAGAAACCAAGATCTAAAGGACTGAAACGGAGTCTTCACCCACAAAACAACAAAAATGGCATATAGTTTAGGTCAACACACATACATAAGCGGAAGAGGACATGGAGGTGTCTGAAGCAAAGTTGAAGAACAGAACACATTCAGTTGAATAAGTATCTATATAGAGTAGTGGAACTTCAGGAAAAGCTCTGCATGGATTCCTGTGTACCCATCTGGATGTTCTAGATCCCTGCATAACAGATCCATGTACAGAGCTGAGAGACAAGACCACTTCTGTCATTCCATTTTTAACAACTCCACATTCAACACAAGAGTGTCATCTGATGGAATGACGCCTGGGTGCCTAGTGACTCCTTAAGCATAGTCTGGGGAGATTGTCAGTTTGGCTCTCTGACCCACAGGCATCTGGACTACCTCTTCTTCCCAATCTTGGATCTCCTCCTGCTTGCCTGGCATAAACTTAAAAGACCTTTTTCTCTCCTAAGAGGAGTCAAGTTTCTTTCCGTCTTCAATCATCTCCAGGTAATGCACCACACAGATCTGGTTGCTCTTCAGAATGGTGAGCTTCTCTCCAAGAGATGGTAACCACCTTCACTCACATGGCAGTGGCGTTGGCAGACAAGGAGGAGGAGGAGGAGGAGGAGGAAGAGGAGGAGGAGGAAGAGGAGGAGGAGGAGGGTGAGGAGGAAGAGGGAGAGGAGGAGGAGAAGGAGGAGCAGGAGGAAGAGGAGGAGCAGGAGGAGGAGGAGGAGGAGGGAGAGGAGGAGCAGGAGGAGGAGGAGGGAGAGGAGGAGGAGGAGGGAGAGGAGGAGGAGGAGGGAGAGGAGGAGGAGAGAGAGGAGGAGGAGGAGGAGGAGGAGGAGGAGGAGGAGGAGGAGGAGGAGGAGGAGGAGGAGGGAGACACTGGTGAAGGTAAGATGGGTGGAATGGAGCCAGAGCATACCTGGTGGCAGTTCAGCAATTCGTCTTTGTTCCTCAGCATGTGACTCTTTGGAGATTATTATCTATGTGGATTTATCTATCCATTTTCTCTCTTTTAATTTAATATCTTTCCCTGTATTCAATTTTTTTGAAACTCCTTTCCTTGAAATACCTTCTCTTAATGCTTCATCATTTTCTTTAGATGTTTCTTTTGTCCAGTAGTCTCCGAATTCCTTTGTTGGATGATTTTCTTTTCCTGGAAAAAGAAAAGCAAACAACCCTGCTGCAAATCTGGGTCCTTACATTGACTAGCAGAATACATCTTTTCTAGGGCAAAATGCTTTTGGCAATGAAAAAGCATTACCTTTCAGATTGAATTTATAAACATACCTTACGTGGTTAAATATACTTATATTCTCCTTTCTCTTTGTATAATTTTAAGATTTATATGTGTTTATTTTTTATATTACTAAGGACATTCCTACTTATTATTAAGCAAAAACCTACTTAGTATCTATAAAGAAAAATCTGTGTCGTTTTGAATTTTATTTGTAAGCAGTTATACCTATTAGCAGGGGATTTTGCCCCTTGCTTCATCATTTAGACCAGGCTGGTCTAGAATTCACAGAGATCTGCCTGTCTCTGTCTCCTGCATCTTGTGTGTTTTAGGTCAGATTCTTTATTGTCTGGCAAAGTCCCTGTTCTTTTGTTTATAGGAATAGGCAGCTCAGCCTTCTGCCTAATTCTGGTTGCAGCAGCCAACCTAGGGCTGCATTTCTAAACACCATGAGGACAGAGCATTAATTTCCATAGAAAAGGATTAAATAAACCAGTTGTTTCAAGCTTTGGAGAACCTGATTTACCTTATACTGCAGCTGTAGTCTCTGAGAACACTCTGTGGATTTTGCCATCTGCTGTTGCATGGGCTGCAATCAGTCCATGTCTAACCAGAAGCTGGTTCCTTCCCTCCAGCCTCTACTGTGTTCTGCCCTTGCGAGAAGTCACAACTTCTGTGTTCTACTTTTAAATTGAGTAGTGGCTTCTTTAAAATGTCTCCTTCCTATGGTCTCTCTGCAGGTTCCTACTCCTTGGCTAGGAAACCTCCTTCCCATCTCCTAGTCTTGTGCTGTTCCAGAAACCCTTAGCTTTTGTCTGCTTTTGTTCTTTCTTTCTTTTTTAATTAATTTTTTTTTTTTTTTTGAGAGCAGGACTCTTGTCTGGCTAGCCTGACTCCCTCAGCCCCCTCATCCAGACATATTCAGGCTGTAAAATTGTATTTAAATTACCCAACTTTGGGCACCATTTATAGGAATTATGGTCCTGTTCTTCCTCCCAGCACCATAGTCCCAGAAATAAGACTCAGACTCTAAATATATTTACAAATACCTTGACAATCTAGCAAGATCTCTAAGTAGATCATAATTTAAAGTAATCCACTCATTCTAAACTATATTCTGCCACCCTTAGGCACCATGCATCTGTCTAGTCACATCTTCCCCGGGGGTGAAACCCCCATGCCTCACTCTGTCCAAAAATTCTTTCTGTCTCTCCGCATGTCCCACCTTTGATTCTACTTTTCCCTATAGGGCATAGGATTTCGTTTGTTTGTTAAAAAAAAAAAAAAAAAAAAAAAAAAAAAAAAAAGTGTTTGTTAATACTCAAACACTGAGAGATATTAGTTGAGGTACCTAATTAACACATGAAAGTGGACCTGGCCAGGAGATTCTCCCAACATCCCATAGTCTCTACTTGTTACTGGGTATGGCTGGTATACCCTACCTTCTAACTAGAACTCCCCAGCCCAGGAACTGGGCTACCATTCCCACAGAGGCCTTTCTTAATAAAATCCAGCCATTATAGATAGTTATCTGCCTTTTCTTCCTTCCTTTCTTTCTTTTTTTTAAAATTTTATTTATTTATTTATTTATTTATTTATTTATTTATTTATTTATTTATTTATTTATTTTGCCTTTTGGCTGCTACACCTGCTTCGCCTTCTCATGTGGCTCAGGATCATGTCCACTCTGAACTCTCCCAGATGTCTCTGCCTCAGGCTATGCTTTCACTTTTATCTACAATAAACCTTCTCCTCCACCATACCTTGGAGCAGTCAAGTCCTTTAGCTACACAGCTATTAGTGAACTTGGTGGTTGTTGAGAATGAAATTCTTCCTCATAACCAGTATTCTGCAACAGTTTCTTTTCCTAGACTAACACTATTACACTAGACAGAGAAATATCAGGTTTTCCCTCCTTAAGATTTAAAATACAACATCCTACATCAGCTGCTGAGATCCTTGGATCGTGTCCGACAGACTACAAGAAATCAGTTTCATAGAACTGAGAATCAAAGTGCATAAACTAATGGATTTATTAGAAATAGAATGAAAGAGAAACTCTCAAAGAGGAAGGCTCAAGAGAGGATAGGTACCCAAGCCGCAAGGACTTCATGCTTCTAAATATTTGCAAAACATCTCCAGGGAAGATGGTAAAGGTTGATTTCTCTCTTCCCAGTTTGCATAGGATAACTGATTTCTCCCCAATACCCAAGTTATGTCCGAACCTAGTATAAGTTCCCAAAGGCCACCAATTAGAAGGGTTTGGTACTTAAAATATCTGCAATAGATATAAAGATCCTGTCCAGATAGCTATGATCTCCAGATGTACAGGATTTTACTGGGACCAGTGCCTAAACGCTTAAGTTTCCTCTAAATCCTGCCCTAATGAAGAGGTAGAGCTAGCCTTCAGAGCTTTGTTAAGGCACATAAAGGGGCCACTACTTCCTTCTGCCCAAAATATAGATTCTGAGTTCAATCTCTCTCCTTGGATATAGACAAGCTAATTTACACTGCCCAACATTACCAAGAACTTACAAGGGCAACCCCAGTTCTCTGGTAACAAAATTACTCTAATCAATTATAAATGTTTAGTTCTCAGGTTTTAAAGTCCCTTTATAATGCTGTTTGTTGTAGGACATAGTTCATATAATCTTTTGTCTAATTTTAATTGGCTATCGAACACTTGTTTGATAAGTACAGGGGCAACAAAAGCCTGCGTTTGGCCCTCTGTATATATATATATTAAATATATATAATATATATATATATATAATAGCTTTCAGTTAAATGGGCCTCAGACTCTCATGCCTTCTCTTGGGGCTCTTTTTCTGTTGGTTTGCCTCAGCCAAGTTTGACGTGAGGATTTTTGTTTTATTTTATTTTGTTGTGTTTGGTTGTTATCTCTTAAAAGCTTATTTCTTTCTAATGAGGGACAGAAAAGGAGTGGATCCAGAGAGGAGGGGACTAGGGGAGGATTTGGGAGGACTAGAGGGAGGAGAACTGTAATCAGGATATATTATATAAGAAAACAATCTGATTTTAATAAAAGAAGGAAAAAGAAACCACATGTGTTCACTGCTTAGGAAAGCAAAGTCTAGGACCCAGGAGATTCTCGTATGCTGCCTCCTTTGGCTTCTGTTCATCTGGATCTCCATCTGTCAAGTGCTAGGACAGGCATCAAGAGAGTACCTGCCAATGAGCATACAGAAAACATTCTATTCTCATTTACTCTATTTCTGAGACAGAATCTCTCTATGTAGACAGCCCTAACTATCCTCTGACTCGCTACATGAACGAGGCTGGCATAACAACGACAACAACAGCAGCAGAGCTGCACATGATGCCCTGGAGACAGAATGGTAGTTAGCGGGACTCATCTCCAGTCCAGGTGAATAGCTAAATCTCTCACACAGGCAGCTGCTGGGAGAAAGTTTCCAAAGGGAAAAGCAGTTGAGAAAGGCCCCATATGCCAATCTCTATCCTCTACATGCACAGGAGTGTTCATGCCTACACATGTGGGCACACTCTCACACATGCACCCTCGCAATCATGCTTAGATGTGCCTGTATGCCACATACCAAACAACAAGGAAAGGCTATAGCTTTTGCATGGATATGACGGCTATGTTCACATCAACGTGACATAAGCTAAAGTCATCTAAAAGTAGAGAGCCTCAACTAAGATAATTCTTTCAAAGGACAGGTCTGAAAAATGGCTTTTATAGCATTTCTAATTAGGGATTGATGGGAGAGGGCCTAGCCTATTTTGGGTGGTGCCACCCATGGCTGGTAGTCCTGAGTTTTATTAAAACAACAACAACAACAAAAACAACAACAAACACGGAACAAAACAGAAGGAACAAGGCAGTAAGCAGCACTCCTCCATGGCCTCTGCATCAGCTCTTGTCCCCCAGGGTCCTGCTCTGTTTTGAGTTTCTGTTCTTATTTCCTTCAATGATGAACAGGGACATGGAAGTGTAAATCAATTACCACCACCCCCCCCAAAGTTTATTCTTAAAATTAGAAAACTAACAGGAATATCAATAGGAAATGATGCCCCAATGATTGAGTTAGTCCCGACAACTAGAATCAATTGTTTATTTAACTATCAACCCAGAGATGTGACAATCACAGGCACAAGAATAGTGCGTATTTTGCATATATATCCATACAGACCAAATTTTGCAAATAAGTTGAAATGCTAGTTTATAATTTAAAGCTCATGATCACCTGATAACTGATGCAAGTTGACAGCTCTGTGATCTGCTACAGATAGATTTCTGCCGGAAATAGCTCTCTCTTGCAGACCAAAGCCCAGTCTTTATTTTGTATAAGCTACTTCCTTATGAATTGCATATCAATGCAATCATTTACCCCAGATTCCCTTTTGATTAACCTTACAAATCAACATTTTATGACCCTAGCCCCTTGACTCAAAGGACAGAACCAAATGGCTAAAAGTGCCAAGTTCTATTGTCTGATGTAGCTGGAACATGGCCCCATTGTTTTATTACATTATCACCAGCTTTCTATTTTTCAACTCCTTCATTGCTTAAACTGGGCTGTTCTGGAACTTGCTCTGTAGAGACCTTGAACTCAGAGATCTGCATGGCTCTGTCTCCTGAATGCTAGGGTTACCAGTGTGTACCTTAAATCAAGCCTGTACCTGTAATCATGCCTTGACCTAAGCTTTACTTTACCTAGAACTTGCTCTGTTGCAGGCTGCCTTGAACTCAGAGATCTGCTTGCCTTTGTCTGCTAAGATTGGAGGTGTGTATTACCATTCCTGGGCCTAAGATTTACATGGCCACTATTTCTCAAGATCCAGATCAAAAGCCTGTTTCTTCTGGTCTCAAATTTGTATCACAAGTGTGTCTCCATTTCTGGATTATAGTTCATTCCAGATTAAAAATCCAAATTATTCCTTGTTCAACTGAAAATACAAAGAATTAGTTTAACTGGGTGGGATCTTGCCCTGAGATCCACTCCCTAAATCTTTTTATCTCCTTTAATACCTTTCTGACAAAGCTGGCTCATTAGTGCCTCTGCTCTTTAGGGTCCATCAAGCCCTTAACATAATTCTTATTGCATCCTTACATATTGCATAGTTGAGGAATCTTTTAAAGAATAATGCTGACATGTATATATTCTTGAACTCATGTTTTCAGAGTTGTTTCCCACAACCTTAAGGGCTGTCCTGAAGGTCACGGAATAACCATTTGTTTTTTGAGGAACACCAGGCACATTCTCATTTCCTGGAATCAAGCTGTTTCTGATAATCACGAAGTCATTAACCTTGGTCGGAGAACATTCCCTGAAGAAGGAACATAAAGTAAAATAGACACATTAGTATACAACCAAGTCTTATGCCTAAAGTAATCATCAACTCTTGAGAGGGCCAGGCCCAGCTGGCACTGCTCCAGGAGTGGGAATCATTTGACACTGTCCCTTCTACTGCCGTGCCAGACCTGGCAAGTTTCCCTGACTGGAGATTCAGGTGATTGTGTGCCACCTAATATGAGTGCTGCAGATCAAACTTCGATTCTGTACAAAAACACTGAACACTGTTAAATGTTTTTCTTAGCCCCACAAACGTATTTAGATAAACATTCAGTAAAAACCACATGTTTGGGGTGTATACAGACTATAGAATGATGTCTGTAGAGTCATCCAAAAAAATTTCCAGTCTGCTATATGGTCATGAGAGCAAAAGAGTTCTTCCTCTAGGATTGAATTTTGTGCTGAGGTATGATGTTTCTTAGTTTGCTTATAGTAAATAAACTCCAGCTCTTAATAGGCTTATTAATGTGAACCCCATCATAAGCTGAAAATCACCAAGAAAGTACAACCATATACTGTGTTAATATGTTTCTAGCTTGATAATTGTCTTAATATCGTCTGTGACTTTAGTAAATTTGTTTTTATATTAAAATACTTATTGTCGTAGAAAAGATGAAGAAAAGGAACACATTTCATTTTTTTGTTCATATTACTATTTCTTGTAGTATGTGTGCCCTCAATTAACTAATGTGAAAACTGTTAAATTTTCATTATTGAATTTGATATCTCCAATGAGTTAGATGTATAATTTCTAATCATAGAATAGGAAAGAAAGCCCTATGATAATGACTGGATTTGTAGAAGTCTATTATGAGAAACAGTAGTTAGGACAATAACTTCTGCATCCATTTATTTCTACAATCCTTCTCTTCATGTTCTACATTTTTTACTCTTTGCTGCTATGGATTGTAATTTTAGGTAGTAAATACTGGTTTTATAAAAATATCGCTAGTAATTTGGTAATAATGGTATCTCTTTTTCAGCTTATAGTACCTCCTTAAAGACAGAACTCTTTTTTTGATATTTTCTATATTTATATTTCAAATGTTAACCCCTTTCCCAGTTTCCCCCCCTTCCTGGAAGCCCCCTATCCCATGCCCCTTCCCCCTGCTTCTATGAGGGTGCCCCTCCACCCACCTACCCACTCCAGCCTCTCTGCCTTTGATTCCCCTACACTGGGGCATCTATTGAGCCTTCATAGGACCAAGGACCTCCCCTCCCACTGATTCCTGACAAGTCATCCTCTGCTACATATGCAGCTGGAACCATGTGTACTCCTCGGTTGGTGGCTTAGTCCCTCGGAGCTCTGGAGGGTCTGGTTGGTTGATATTGTTGTTCTTCCTATGGGATTGCAAACCCCTTTGGCTCCTCCACTCTTTCTCTTATTCCTCCATTGGGGACCCCACACTCGGTCCAAAGGTTGGCTGCCAGCATCTGTCTCTATATTTGTAAAAGATAGAACTCTTATGGTCCATGAGATTTTATCAGTCTCACTAGGGATATTTTTAATGGTGAAATCATATATTTATAAAATAATATAGTTCATAACTAAGAAGCATGGCTACATATTTATTACTTCTATAGGGGTGGAGTTGAAGTAAAATGGTTTTATTCTGTTATATCTATCATCTATCTATTTATCATCTCTATATTTTTATGAAGTAATGACAAGTAGGGGAGTTGAGAGGGTAACAGAGGCAGAGAAAGGCAAAAAAAGGCAGAGAGAGAGAGAGAGAGAGAGAGAGAGAGAGAGAGAGAGAGAGAAGAAGAAGAAGAAGAAGAAGAAGAAGAAGAAGAAGAAGAAGAAGAAGAAGAAGAAGAAGAAGAAGAAGAAGAAGGAGGGGGGGGGAGTAGAGGCCAGCTGTCTTAGTCAGGGTTCTATTCCTGCACAAACATAATGACCAAGAAGCAAGTTCAGGAGGAAAGGTTACACTTCCACTCTGCTGTTCATCACTAATGGAAGTCAGGGCTGGAGCTCAGGAAGCAGGAACTGATACAGAGGCCATGGAGGGATGTTTCTTATTAGCTTGCTTCCCCTGGTTTGTTCATCTGGCTTTCTTATAAAGCCCAAGACTACCAGCCCACAGATGGCACCACCCACAAGGGGCCCTCCCCCCTTGATCACTAATTGAGAAAATGCCTTACAGCTGGATCTCATGGAGGCATTTTCTTAACTGAAACTCCTTTCTCTGTGATAACTCCAGCTTGTTTCAAGTTGACACAAAACCAGCCAGTACACTGGCCATGAGCATGTAGAGAGGGAGGAGGGGAATGGGGAAAGAGTTGGAACAAGAAGGCAAGAGCAAGAGAGGAGCAAGAGGACAGTTACATTCTTTTTTTTTTTTATTTTTTTTTTTTATTTTTGATACTTTATTTACATTTCCAATGGTTCCCGTTTTCTAGGTCTCCTCTTTGGAAACCCCCTAATGCCCTACCCCTCTCCGCCTCTATGAGGGAATTCCACCTCCCACCCACCCGCCCACCCATTCCCATATTCTCACCTTGACATTCCCCTTTACTGGGGCCTCTAACAGCCTCAGGCCCAAGAGCCTCTCCTCTCCCTGATGGCCAAGGAGGCCCTCCTCTGCCACATATGTGGTCCGAACCATGGGTCCCTCGATGTGTATTCTTTGGTTGGTGGTCCAAACTCTAGGACGATCGGGGGGGGGGGGTCAGGCCTGTTGATGCTGTTGCTCCCTCCATGGGGCTGCAAACTCCCTCAGCTCCTTCAGTCCTTTCTCCAACTCCTCCATCTGGGGCCTCACTCTCAGTCCAGCAGTTACTGTAAAGTGAAACTTGGGCATTCTGAACTTTTGGGCTAATATCCGCTTATGAGTGAGTACATACCATGTTCGTTCTTTTGTGACTGATTTACCTCGCTCAGGATGATATTTTCATCCATTTGCCTGCAAATTTCATTAAGTCATTGTTTTTAATAGCTGAGTAGTACTCCATTGTATAGATGTACCACATTTTCTGTATTCATTCCTCTGATGAGGGACATCTGGGTTGTTTCCAGCTTCTTATGAAACTTAAAACACAGGTAATAAGAACATTAAAAATGTCAACATCAGGAAAATGTGCAGAGAAAAACAAAATATTTCTTGATTCCCAAATATTTTCACATCATGCCAACTTCTTGTATTCCTTATAATGGAATCATAAGATCGGAATTACAGAGAAACTTGAAGAAAGAAATGCATCTGACAAGTTCTTGAACTCTTGAAATTTGTTTGGAATGTTGTATAGGTTTATGCATAACCTTGTTTTAACTCCATAACTATATGGATTTTTCACACATGATATTTATTGGTAATTGTGATATGAGAAACACTAAAGAAATGTTCAGTGCCCTTGCTCATCAGGGAAATGCAAATCAAAATGACTGAGATTCCACCTTTCACCCATCAGAATGGCAGAGTAAAAACGCAAAGACAACATATGCTGGCAAGGCTTTGAAGTAAGGGGAACTTTCCTCTGGGAGTGCAAACATGTACAACCATTCTGGAAACCAATTCCTCAATGTCTCAGAAAACTGGGAATAGTTCTACCTCAAGACCCAGCTGTCTGCCTCATAGGCATATATCCTAGAGGACACTTATTCGGCTATGTTCATAGCAGCTTTATTCATAATAGCCAGAAACTGAAAACAACCTATATATTCCTCAACTGAAGAACGGATAAAAAAATATGGTTCATTTATGCGACGGAATATTCCACAGACATTAAAAACAAGGACATCATGAATTTCATAGGTAAATGGATGGAACTAGAAAATGTCATCCTGAGTGAGGTAACCTAGACCCACAAGGACATGCATGGTATTCACTCACTTATAAGTGGATATTAGGCATAAAGTACAAGATAACTATGCTAAAATCCACAGACCCAAAGAAGTCAAATAACCAGAAGGACCCAAGGGAAGATGCTTGAATCTTTCTCAGAGAGAGGATCAAAATATATACCAGAAATAAATAAAGAGAGAGGCAGGTATGGGAGAGGGGATGAGGAGGAGAAGGGGTGGGAATCAGGTGTAGGAAGGGCAGGAGAAACTGAAAATCAGCAGTGGGCATGGGCAGGCCATCTCTGAGGCAGACCTGAGATTGGGAAAACCCCAGGAAGTCTATGAGACCTACTCAAGCTGAGACTCCTAGAAGTAGGGGGCATGGAAGTTGAAGTGAGCACCTCCTATAGTGAGACAGGACTCCCAGAGGGAGAATAAGGACTGTAATCCACTCAAAAAAATGATAAGGTGTTATGTTTACAGAGAGGAGGAGCCTAGCACAAGTGTCCTCTGAGTGGCTGTACCCAGTAACTGATGGAAACAGATGCAAAGAGCCACAGCCAAATTAGAATTTGGGGAGTTTTATAAAAGAATTGGAGGAAGGTTTGAGAGACCTTAAGACGATAGGGACTCTATAGGAAGACCAACAGAGTCAACTAACATGGACCCTTGAGGGCTCCCAAAGACTGAATGCCCAACCAAAAAGCAAGCGTGGGGTGGAACTAAACTCCCCAACCCACACATATGTCACAGATGTGCAGTTTGGTCTTCATGGGTATCCCCTCCCAACTAGAGAGAGGACTGTCCCTGAATCTGTTGCCTGCCTTTGGATCCCATTTCCTTAACTGAGGTGTCTTGTCTGGCCTCAGGGGGAGAGGATGCACCTAGTCCCGCAGTGACTTAACGTGACAGAGTTAACTGAGCTGATACTCAGAAGGGAGTTGAGCGTGAAGATGGGACTTCCCACTTCTCAGAGGAGGAGGGCTAGATGTTGTGTGAGACAGGAACTGGGAGAAGAGGGTGGTTTCATATTGTGATGTAAAGTGAAAAAATAAATTAAACAAATGAAAAAATAACTTCTTGTTTGTTTATTTGTTTGTTGAGACAGGGTTTTTCTGTGCTGTCCTGGCTGTCCTGAAACTACCTCTGCAGGCCAGGCTCTCCTCAGCTGTCTCTGCCTCTGTCCCCTAAGTGCTGGAATTAAAATCATGTGCCAGTACCGCTCTACCAAGTTAAGGGGTTCTAAGCCATAGTTTGGAAGATCAAGAGTCAATAATTAAAAGAATCTAAGTATTCTAAAGAAGAGGTAACACACACACACAGAGAGAGAGAGAGAGAGAGAGAGAGAGAGAGACAGAGAGAGAGACAGAGACAGAGACTTAGAGACAGAGAAACAGTGGGAGAGAGAGACAGAGGCAGAAGTTTAAATAGTAGGGGAGAATAATACTAGCAACTGTAATTGTTCAGAAGGGTTAGAGAACAATGTGGGGTGCAAAATAGATTTAGAAGGCAAAGATATAATTTATTATGACTTGAAAAATTATGTATAAACATTGAAATTAAGGGTTAGAAAGTTGGTTCATTGTCTTAACTCACTGGATGCTTTTCCCGAGGACACGGGTCACAAGTTCAGTTCTCAAACACATTGAAGCTACTCACTGATATTTTTAAAATTAAATCCACATGAATAAATAGTTATCAGCACCTTCTTTTAATAATCTGAGAATTTAAGAATATGAGATATTTTAATATACTTAATTACTTATGCTATCAAAGACAGAGGATTGAAAACATGTAAGATATCCAATTTCTGACATTTTTATGTTCAGTGATTAGCAGATTCAGGGAACCGTAACTCTGACCATAGGCTTATTTTTCATAGGACAGATAACACAGATTACAAACATATGTTTGTAATAAAATAAAAATTCTCTTTTAGTCCAACCTGCTCCACCTTTACCTGAAGGGAAGTTCTATGAGACTCTTCATAATCAGTATAACTAAATAAGTGAATGGTTTGTGAAACTGTGACTGAAGTACCAACTGGTTACTCAGCAGTTCCTGTAAGCATGATTCTATGGAGCTAACGGCATTTCACCCAGGGGCCATTGGCAGACTGTCTGTATGTCAATCTGGTATAAACTATTGGTATCAAACCTCTTAAATTAGTGATATGGTTACCCCAACCCCCACTTTGGGGTTTTCACTTCTCCTGGTTAGCATTTCAGTGGCACAGACAGGAACTTGTTAACCCTATTGTCCCAGCCAAGTTCTAGCATCATGATTCATATGAAACATTATCTGAGTAAAAATTTAAACAGTTGGTACTAATGTATATAGAATTTAACAAGGGTTCTGAAGATTCCCTTTGGCTTGATATATCTTGAAGATGCCCTTTAAATCCATCTGTGCCTGAGTTGTCTGGGGTTCGAAACCTCCATCCCAATGCCAATTGGAGAATTACCTTTGTAAGGAACTGATCCCATTCAACCAAAGCCCTAGTTCCCCTAAGAGTAGACTGGTTATACGTGAAGCCTCAGACAGTCTTAGGTCATTCTGCAGGAGAATAGTTCTGTTTACCTTTCATGATGTGAAATCTCCCTGAATGTGGGCTGTTAGAGTAGTGTAGAGTAGTGTAGCAAGGGACTTTATCCCGATAGTTCCTTGCAAGGAAAGATGACTGCTACTCTTGGAATTGCTCCTTTATCATTGTGCTTTAGAAATGTGCTCTTTAGATTCATTTCTACGTATTACTAAACCATGCACTTTACCATCATTTACAGAGAAGATTTCACTTTGTAATTTAAAAGAAATATTCTTCTTCACTAAGGCTATAAACCATATTCATCTTAGTTGTTTTCACAAAAAATTCTTTTACTTCTAGCATTGATATTTTAATTGATCAGGTAGAATGTAGAAAGTACTTTCTTGTATTAACATTTAATAATTCAAGCTTAAAGGTACAGTCAGGCTGCTGTAACCAGTAAAGAGTTCATTAAAAGTGAAGATCCTAAAACATACATTTCTAAATTGCGGGAAACAAAAGCAAACAAAGACACAAACCAAAAGATAAGGAAGAGAAACTGATATGTGGTAAATTAAGTGATTTTTTTTTATTTCCTGAAGCTGTCATTTAGTTGGTCAGAAACCAATTGTATTACCATCCTTTAAGTTGATTTTTATTCTAATCCTTTAGTCAAATAGGATCTATTTTTTAAAACAATTACCTACTCAACAATTCAGCTAGATAAAATAAAAAAGCAAAAAGCTCATCACTGTAACATATTTTTAGCAATGAAATGATATCCACAGTTGGAGCAACTTCTATAGTCCAACACCTAATTATGTACTTACCCATTACTTAGTTCACAGAAGTGAATGTCAAGCTAATTAGGACTTTTGTTGGGTTCTTCATCTACACTGAAAATAGACTATGGTCAGGGTTTCTAGTAAATTGGTGAGCACACTGAATAGATCAATGGTTCTATTGTTTAAAGCTGCTGCTCCCATAGCACAGCTGTTTCCAAAAATTGTCAGGACTATCCTAAGTTTATTTCATTTTCCTGAGTTCTGCAATGTAGTTGATGGTCAAGGTGATGCATAGTAGATGAAAACGGTGCTTTCTATTCTTTTGGCACATACCTTACTCTTCTCTGATAATACCATTGCTACATTCTGTGTCAGAGAGGACAGAGACAATTATCACTACGCCATGTTTTTCCTATCCAACAGCTTAAGACTCTGAGAAAACAAGCCTTTACTTTCTTACAGTATGGATCTGTATATTCATTTATGTGAGCATATCAGCTATTCACCGTGGCTTTTGCAATCTTTCCTCTGTGTTGTCTCAATAAGTGGAGTAAACATGGTGTAATCCCAATGATCTCCTTTTATCACTTTGGCATTTTTGTGTCAGACTATGATTGATGTAAATTTGGGTGTGGGGACTGAACTTCTAATCCTCATCAAATAAACTGAATAGAGTCATGCATTTGATTTGCCTGCATTTTCTAGAGTATTGTGCTTCTTTTGGCCTGAGTTTACTTCTTAGCATCTCTACTGTAGCATGTTTACTACTCCTCCCACCCAATTGTCACATCTTTTGTTTTCCTTCTACTGATTTCCTGGTAATTAGTACTCTATTTTATATTTGCTTTCCATTCATTGAAAGCAAGACACATATTCCACATGATCTTTTATATTTCCCATGGACATTGGTGTATACACAAATGTTCCCTCCTCATCTAAGGGTCATCAAGTGCCAATGTGGCCTTAGCCATTTGATTATCTTCCAGTCACTGCTGAGTACACTTCTTGGTTGTTTTCCTGAGTAATAGCCATCTGCCTGGTTCTGTTATCTGCTCTGTGAGTAGAAGTGATTTAATTATACCTTACAATCCATGGATGAATGCCAGAACTAGATTTTCTAGCATCTTAGTGCAACTGATATTCCTCACATTTACTAACCTTTTTAATCTAATGTGTATTACTTCTTTATTTTCTCTCCACTATATGTATAACATACAGTTCTTTAGATGGCTCTAGATACTCAACTCAGGAAGGCACTTTATCGCTGTAGCCTTTACCTGCTTTGTCATACGTGATAAATCTGTTCTCTCCACTACTCAGAACTTCATATTAGAACCTAAAGATGGCTAAACACTATTCTCTTTTGTGTCTTTAAGCATGCAATTGAACATAACTGGGAAAAAAAGTGGCTTTGCTGACTGGTCAAACTTTAAATTCTGAACTGCCAACAGCATGTGGCCTCTGAGTACTGCCAAACAGCTCAGCTTTGATTTTCTGGAACATTGAACTTCTCACTCACAGCAAATCCTCCTCAATTTCCCAGCATCTGTTTTCTGTATTTTATAATAATTGATACGTAACATTACACGACCAGTTGAACTTAGATATTAACCCTTTTCTACAGTCTCTAATGAGTTTCAGTAAACATATTTGGTATCTAAAATATTTGCATTAAAGCACATTCCCTGCTCATTTCCAGAATTTCTGTCTTGATACACACACTCTATGTTTTTCAAGTTAAAAGGCTTTATTGTCGTTGAGTATCTGATAATGGCAAAAGTTACATTTTTATTTATGTATTATATCACTTCAACTTCAATGCTAATACATATGACTATTATCGTCATATTCACCAAGAAAAACAACTGATAATAGCATCCTTACATTTACACAAGCAATCAGAGTAGGTGGCAGATATGGACAAGAGTTGTTTCTGGGTCACAGAGATCAAGATTATGTGTCATACTCTATTGCTTTATGCATTATGGTAAAAAGTATGAACTGTTTTGTTAGTTGAGGGAGTAATGAGGCCATGTCACTTCTTAATGGCCCAAAGAAGGAAATTCTTATGTTGATCCCCACCTGGGATAGATATCCATGCTCAGCGGATAATGTTAGCACTGTATCATGAAGAAACATAGAAACCTCACTACAACTTCAGTGTGTTATTTTTGGTAAAAATTAATTATTCTGATATGACCATGTAATGCTGATAGCAGTTTTTAAATTTATTCATCTCTCTGAGTTGGCAAAAAAAAAAAAAAAAAAAAAAAATCACAAGAAAAGATATTAGTGTAAAAAGGCTTTATTTTGGCCCAGATTCTGGGGGTATGGTTCTGGAAGTTCATGTTGCCAGGAGCTTGAGACAGGTGTTCACATGACAACTGCAATCAGAAGGCACAGCAAGACAAATGCTTTTACTCAGTTGATTTCTCTTTTCATTCAGTTTGGGATAAAGGGCAATGGAATGATGTCATCTACAGTTAGTGAATATAATTTAGAAACTCCTTCAAATCTATTCCCAGTGGTGATCAATCTCCTAGGTGAATGGATGTACTACAGAATAATAACTTCAACCAACACAACTTTGTTACAAAGGATTTAAATACAACTTGTTTATTCTAAACTAATTGTATTTTATTTGACTATGAATTCACTCATAGTATAATATAATATGGTGATTCTAGTCACTGAGCTGCAATGAGAATTTAATGATATATACATTTATCCCTGTTTAAGAAATTGCTCTTTCAGAGCTTTCTCAATCTCAATTTGGCAATCTGCCTACCTGCTTCTAAGTGATCACCAAGTGTCCTCTGGACAAGTATGAACTGACATATTATCAAGTGTTTAAAACTATTTAAAGTTTGCATTTATCTTTTTCTCATATTTACAGGTATAGGATCCCATTCAATATAGAAACATTCTAAATTCATTTACATGAATAGGGATAGAAGGACTTTAAATGCAGACAATCATAAAAGATAATGACTAGCCTTAGAGCCAGAAATGCATACGAATGAGAAAGAACTCTGGTGTGCCAAACCAGACTCAGTCTGAACCTACATCAGGACAGAGCAGACATTTAGGTGCAAGAGAAAATTATTCATTAACTAGTCTACTTCCTCATTTCTAGTGTCCTGGAAGATTGTGTGGTAAGACCTCTTAGGACTTCCCTGCTGTGTGACAAGAACTGCGTCATCGTTATCAGACAGTCAAAGAACTCAATATTGAACTCTTTTAAAGTTTCTTCCTACAGGAATTTGTGATAAAGGGAATGTATCTCTCATCTGCCTGTATGACTTGATGACAGAGAAGCAGACAATGATGATGAGTTCAGAACAGTACGTACTGATGGACTAATGTCCTCCAAGCTGTCAGGGATCAAGTTCCCTACTGTGACTCTAAAGGTCTGCTCAAGAATTTCACTCATCACGTACACAACTCTGAAAGCACATGGAACCAAACTAGAAGCCAGCAGACAAAAAGTAGTCCTCAGTGTGATGAAAGAACAATTAGGTCAGAGCACTATAGCACAGGAGGCAGCAGGAGTTGGGGCTATAGTTACTTTACAGATTCCTCCAATCTTCTCAGGCTGACTAGCTAAGATTCTTTGCTTTTGATGGCATTGTCTCTTCACCCAGAGGAAATTGGTAGAAAATCCTCAAGTATACTTCATATATTCTTTAAGTAGTAGGTTGGTTTGGACTCAGCTTCCTTGGTTGTGTCAACTAAAATATTCAACTCCTGAAAATTCTATAATCCTTCCATAGATCTCAGTGAAAATGAGGATATCACCTCTTTAAGGAATGGTTGAGGAGAAGGTTTTTGTTGTAGTTTGGAGAAGAGAGTTAAACCATAGGAATTTGCAAGAGTCCAGACTGGATTGGGCCATGAAAGGAAAGAAGATGAGGGAGAGGAAAGAAAGGAAGGGAGAGAAGGAAGAGGGGCCATGGAAAACAGACCAAGAGAGAAGTCAAGGATCAAGAAAACACTCAGTCAAAATATCAGGTTTATATGGGAAAGAAAGAGTAGGAAGTGAAGCACAGCCCAGGTTTATGGTAGAGGGCAGGGTAAGAAGTGTTGAGAGGAGTCACACTGAGTGAATCTTGTCCAAGGTTTTGTTGGGTCCTGACAGACACAAGACAACATATGTTGTACAAATGCTTGTTAAAGCAAGAGTGACTGTAATATATGTGAGTTTTCTGTTATACTTTGGGAGTCAGATTAAATATAAGTGTTTACTGCAAGTTTTAGCTCCTTATTTTTCTCCCCTAAATTCCAGCAGTCTCTTAAACCAACCAAACTAGCTAAATACTCATAATGATTTTGTAAATTTTTCATGCTTATAGTTAGCTAAAATATTTTTAGAAATAACTGCCAACTTTCCACCTTCTTATTTAGCAAGTGATTTTTTTTCCTTAGAAAGTGAATTTAAAGACTTTGCTTTTTTGCTTTTTTTCATTCCCGGCTGTTTGTGTAAACCTTCTAGATTCTCAAAATAAAGACTTTACTGAAGGGCTGTGAAATGGAAAGGAACTAAAAAAGAATACAGTTGATGGATTAGCTCAATATTTCCCAGAAGCATTTTTTCAGGCTCTTCTGTTTCATAGTTTCTTATCTCAGTGGACTACACCTCGGTTTTTATCAATTACCTCCGGGCACTTCTCTACAAATGCTTGCAATTCCATAGACTGTTCTGGCCGACCTCACTTTACCTTTGGCTCTTTATCTTTGAATTCTATCAGAAGCTTTCAAGGGAACTTTTGTGCAGCCAGCTCTGGGAACCTGAGCACTAGAGTGTTTCAAATCTTCTTCTTTCACCCTCCTCCCTGTGAAATAGCTGCAGATCTCAAGATAGCTATTTTCAAAGCAAGAACTATTTTGTGAAGGAAGAAAAAATCTCTTTGACTTATGCATGAGAAGGGGAATATTCTACAATTAATTTTTGTTTATTTATATTTTTCTGCACAGCTGATATAACTATAAGAAATAAACATACAATTTTTACAAATGAATTTGCATCCCTATGATAGAAATTATTGCTGGCTCAATTGTTATGGTTATTCTCTACTATTACATATGAGTAGCATTCAAAAGATATTATTTCATATCAATATCAGATATGCTTATAACTGTTTATTTTTTTTAAATGTTTTGCATTATTTCAAGAAATTTAACCTTTTTAAAAATTCACTTTATATCCAGATAGCTGTGCACCCTCCTGGTGTCCCCTCACACAGTTCCTCCTCCCTGTCTCCCATCCCTTTGCCTCTCAAAGAATAGAGTCTCCTCCTCCTACCACTGCAAATCACGTCTCTGCAGGGCTAGGTGCACTTCTCCTACTGAGACCTGACAAGACAGCAGAGTTAGGGGAACAGATTCCACAGACAAGGAATAGATTTAGGGATAGTTGGAACTCCCATAATTCACGAATCACAAGAAGACTGACCTGCACATCTGCTACATATTTGCTGCGGGTGAGGGTTATGTCCAACCCGTGTATGCTCTTTGGTTGTTGGTTCAGTCTCTGAGAGCCCTGAAAGGTCCAGGTTAGTTGACTCTGTTGGTCTTCCTGTGAAGTTCTTATCCCCTTCGGGGACCTCAATCTGTCTCACAATTCCAAAAGATGCCCTGAGCTCCATCCTGTGTTTGGTTATGGGTTTCTGCATCTATCTGAGTCAGCTTCTGGATGAAGCCTTTCAGAGGACAGCCATGCTTGGCCCCTGTCTACAAGCATAACAGAATTTCATTAATAGTGCCAGGAACTGTTGCTTAGCAATGGGGTGGGTCTCTGATTGGGCTGGTTATTGCTTGGCCACTCCCTCAGTTTCTGCTCCACCCTCCTTCCTTGCATTTCTTATAGGCAGGAAAAATTTTGGGTCAAAAGTTTTGTAGGTAGGTTGGTGTCCCTATCCCTCACTGGGATTCCTGCCGGCCTACAGGAGGTTCCATATTCCCAATTCTGTGAGTCTCAGCTAAGGTTATCCCCATTGATTTTTGAGAATCTCCCCTATCCCAGGCCTCTGGCCGATATGTGAGATCCCCTCTCCCACCCACTGCAGGTTCCATTTGTACCCATTGCCATCTGGCCATGTCTCCTGGATTTTCCCACTTCTAATCCTGAAACACCCCCCATCCCCCTCTCTATCCTCTCTCCCATTTAGTTTCTTCCCTCCATCTGCCTTGTACAACTATTTTATTCCCGTTTCTAAGTGAGATTCAAGCATCCTTGCTTGGGCCTTTCTTCCTGTTTAACTTCTTTGGGTCTCTGGAGTGTAGCATGGGTATCCTACATTTTATGGTTAATATCCATTAATAAATGAGTGCATACCCTTACATGTCCCATGTATGTCCTTGGGTCTGTGTTACTTCATTCTAGATGATTTTCTCAAGTTTCACTCATTTTCCTACAAAATTCATGATGTCTTTGTTTGTAATAGCTGAATATTATTCCATTGTATAGATGTACCACATTTTGTTTATCTGTTCTTCAGTGGAGGGACATCTAGGTTGTTTCCAGTTTCTGCCTATTATGAATAAAGCTGCTATGAACATAGTTCAGCAAGTGTCCCTGTGGTATAGTGGGTCATCTTTCAGGTATATAACCAGGAGCAGTATAACAAGGTCTTGAGGTAGAACTATTCCTAGTTTTCTGAGAAACTACCAAATATATTTCCAAGTGTTGTACAAGTTTGCACTTTTTCAGCATCTAATGAGGTGATCATGTGATATTTCTTTCAGTTTGTTCATATGGTAGATAACTTGATGGATTCTCTTATATTGAACTATCTCTGTATCGCTGGGATGAAGCCTACTTTCATAGTGGATGATGGTTTTATATTTTCCTGGATTTGGTTTGTGAGTATGTTATTGAGTATTTTTGCATCAATGTTCAAAAGAGAAAATAGTCTGAAATTCTGTTCCTTTGTTAAGTCTTTGTTTAAGTTCAGTATCAGGGTGACAATGACTTTGTAGAATGACTTTAGCAGTGTTCCTTCTGTATCTATTTTGAGGAACATTTTGAGGAGTATTGGTATTAGCTATTCACTGACGATCTGGTAGAATTCTGCACTAAAACTATCTGTTCCTCTGACTTTTTTGGAGGGGAAGTTGGGAGACTTTTACTGATTGCTGCTATTTTGTTAGGGTTTGGAAGGTGGTTTAAATAGTTTAACAGATCTTGATTTAACTTTGGTAAGTGATATCTAGAAAAGCATCTATTTCATTAATATTTTCCAATTTTGTGGAAGACAGGCTTTTGAAGTATGACCTAATGATTCTATGAATTTCCTCTGTGTCTGTTATATCTCCCTTTTCATTTCTGATTTTGTTTATTTTGGTACTACCTCTGTCTTTTGGTTAGTTTGGCTAGGTGTTTGTCTATCTTGTTGATTTTCTCAAAGAACCAGCTCTTTGTTTCATTGATTCTTTGTATTGTTTTCTTTCTTTCTTTCTTTCTTTCTTTCTTTCTTTCTTTCTTTCTTTCTTTCTTTCTTTCTTTCTTTCTTTCTTTCTTTCCTTCCTTCCTTCCTTCCTTCCTTCCTTCCTTCCTTCCTTCCTTCCTTCCTTCCTTCCTTCCTTCCTTCCTTCCTTCCTTCTTTCTTTCTTTCTTTCTTTCTTTCTTTCTTTCTTTCTTTCTAACACCTGCATTTGATTATTCCTACCTTCTAGTTATCTTTGTGTTTGTTTCTTCTTTTTCTAGAGCTTTCAGGTACACTTGCAAATTGTTGTATGAGAACTTTCTAATTTCCTTATGGAGGCACTTATTGCTATGAACTTTCCTCTTAGCACTGCTTTCACTGTGTTCCATGACTTTGAGTATATTGTGACTTAATTTTCATTGAGTTCTAGGGAGTCTTTCATTTCTTCCTTTATTTCTTCCCTGACCCAGAGAACATTGAGTAGAAAGTTATTCAGTTTACATGAGTGTGTAGTCTTTCTGATATTTTGTTGCTGTTGTTGTTGTTGTTGTTGTTGTTGTTGTTGGTGGTGGTGGTGGTGGTGGTGGTGGTGTGTGTGTGTGTGTGTGTGTGTGTGTGTGTGTGTGTGTGTGCTTTCCTTGTTTTTTGCTGGTATGGAACTTCATATTTCCTGTGTTTTCTTGGATGTAGTTATCCTCCTTTGGTTGGAGTTTTCCTTCTAGTATTTTCTGTAGAACTGGATTTATAGATAGATATTGTTTAAATTTGAATTAGTCTTGAAATATCTTATTTTCCATCCATGGTGGATGAAATTTTTGCTGGGTATAGTAGTCTAGGTTGGTACCTGTGGTTTTTGAGAGTTTTCAAGATATCTGTCCAGGCCCTTCTAGCTTTTGGAGTCTCTGTTGAGAAGACAGATGCAATTCTGATAGGTCGACCTTTGTATGTTACCTACCCTTGTTCCTTTGTTCCTTTTAATATTCTTTCTTTATTCTGTAGATTCATGTTTTGATTAATCTGTGGCAGGAAGATTTTATTTTCTGGTCTAGTCTAGGTGTTCTAGAGGTAGCTCAGAACATCTGGATGTGCTGCAGAGGACTTAACAGACCTAGAAAATAGGTGTGTGAAAGGAGTCTAAGCTGTATGCTTCTGGATTTGTAGGTTTTTAAAAGATGGTCAGAGAGAAAACAGGATAATGGAGATCTGCTGGGGCTAGCAGGAGACTCAGCTCAATACAGTATCTTAATTGAGAGCTTCATACACTTTAAAAAAGAAATTTTTGGATTTGCTTTTCTACCCTGTATCATATTCCCAGAGATAAAGGCATGAAAATGTTAGAAATCCAGAGTCAATTTTTCTCACTTGCTTTTGTTGTGTTCCTTGGCGGTTCATTTACCATCCTTTCAGCATCTTGGAAAACTTTTGCAATGCACACTTAGCCAATCAAAAGTTTCTAAGCCAAAAGGTCATCAGTTCATCTACACTTGATATTCTTTGTTGTATCCAGCTTAACTGATTTCTTTATCCACACCAAAAAAAAAAAAAAAAAAAAAAAAAAAAAAAAAAAAATTGGAAATTATTTGTTTTATGCTTTGTTGTTGTTGTTTGGTTTTATGAAATCCAGGTGGCAACTTCCATCTTGGGATATATAGCTGGACCATTTTTATTAACATGTCACAGAGTCTGAAAAACAGAATTTGATTCTCTAGACCTGTGTAAAAGCCAACATAACGCCATGGATAGAATTCTAGTACACTAAAGCAGGGACTGTGAGGGAGTAAGAAAACTGCAGCACACTGTCCAAAAGGTACACAGTGTCCTTTCCTGGTAGCTTAGTGGGTGGGAGACTTTCTGAGAAGTTCAGTGGTCTCTGATTCCTCAAAACACTTTAGCTGCTCTGATATACTAAGTAAAGGAAGTCCCTGACAATTTGGTCACTTTCAATGACTTTCTAAAGTTATTGAATTGTTTACTTATTTAATTTAATAGTTTGCATGTTGCTAGGAGTATTTCCACTTCCCCCTAGAACACTGGTTCTCAACATTCCTAACATTCCAACCTTTTCACACAGCTCCTCATGTTGTGGTGGCCTCCAAGCATAAAATTGTGTTGCTACTTCATAGCTGTAAATTTTTGGTACTGTTATAAATTGCAGTATAAATATTTTTGGAGATGGAGGTTTGCCTAAGGGACTGCTACACACAGGTTGAGGTTCATTGCCGTTACACACCCTGAGCTTTCGCCAGCTTAATATCCCACCAAGCTGGAAGTTTTTATCTTGGAGGAAATTGCTATATACACATCATTTCTTTCTCCTGCCTCTTTTTTCTCATGGAATTTATATTGTATGTATGCACGTATGTCCTGTGTGCTCTTTTGCCAATGTTTTATTATTGTTTTGATGGTATGTTTTATGCCTTAGTTTTTGTAGTTCAAATTCCTTTGTTTTGCAGTTAAGTAGTTGTATCTTTGAGAATGTTGATGTGTGTCTGTATTTATCTCCAGTACCTTTAATTTGTCTATTTTTTTGGCTTTATATCTATGTTGAAATTTCAGTGCATTTGATCATGGTATAATAAATGGTTTACTATGTTAATGAAATATATTTTAAATGTATCTGTGGATCCTAACAGGAAGTTCTCCCTTAGCCTGGTTTTAAGGAATACTTTAACTGTAGATGGTAGACATTTTTATTGGAATCTCTTCTGAAACTCATATTTACCACTTGAACAGTAAACGCTAAATATAGAACTGTACAAAACATGTGATGCATTTAAGAAAAATCATTTTATTTTATTAGTTTAACTGGATTTCTATTGAGGTTTAAGTGTGAGTGATGCCATTCTTAGCTTTCTATATCCGTGGCAGAAATAAACTCAGAAAACCATTTTGATCACAGACATGATCTGAATTATTTTATTGTTGTTAGCAAAAATTCTTTCTGATCTTGGGGAAGCATCAAGGATAGCCCAGGATACCAGTTAAAAGGAGTTTATTTGCAATCGTTGTATGTCAATGTGTTAGGTAAACTTGTCAAATTATGATACAGTTTGAAAGAATGATTGGCACAGTTTTAGCCTTAGCCAATGTTATTGCAAAAGAATGATTGAATAAAATTTTTGAATGATTTGCTAGACTTTAGTCATATTAATTGAAACATAAGGAAATTATTTAGCAACAGATATTTCCCAGATCAAGGAGAGAAGAGTAAATCATTATTTCATTTATGTAACTGAGTAAAAAAATAAAGAACATAATATGTTAGGTTCCCTCAATATGAATGAAGAAATCAAAACATCCCAATTCTTGAACCATTTCAAATTTAAGATTAAATACAGCAAATACAAATCTGTTAAACCATAGTACAGAACAGTAATATTACAGACTAGTTATATTATAGCTTTCTTATAAAGTATGAGGAATCTAGCCTCTTAAATATGGAAATAAAATAAAGACACAAAATAATATCACGTTGCTAAATGGGAATAGTTTTAAAATGGCTCCTAATTATACCGAGTTCAGACCAGTGAATCCCTCAACTCTCACCAGAAAGCCTTATTTTTATAGTAGGTAGGATTAACACAGAGACTCTTAACTAGTCAGGCTAAAGAATAAGAGACTATGGAATTCTCAGTCCTAAATGTGGCATCAATAAAACACCCCATTCAAGAACCAGGATCATTGGATAACAAGAAGAAAAATTGTAAGAGCCAGTGACAGTGGATGAATAAAAGTAACCGTGGTTTCTGGGCACAGATGGGCAGCAGTGAAACTATGCACAAGACCTGGCCTGTCTCAAGCCTGATATAATTGTCACATGGAGAGAGAGGGATTCAAAATGTATAACCTGTAGCTAAGAAGCTATTTGCAAACAGTAGTGGTTGGAAGAATAAGACTCACTTTCCTGTTACATATGTGACTGGAGCCATGGGACCCTCCATGTGTACTCTTTGGTTGGTGGTTTAGTTCCTGGGAGCTCTGGTGGGTCCATCAGTGGAAGGAGAGGCCCTTGGTCCTGAGAAGGGTCAATACGCCAGTGTAGGGGAATGCCAGGGCAGTGAGGTGGGTGCATAAGCACACGAAGCAGGGGGAGGAAGGATAGAACAGGGAGTTTCTGGAGGGGAAACCAGGAAAGGGGGTAACATTTGAAATGTAAATAAATAAAATACCCAATAAAAAAGAAAAAAAGAGCCATTTTTCTGTATCCTTATGTCAACTAGTAGGAGAACCAGTCTCTATTGGAAGGACACAGAAATACAATTATATATACAACTCACATTGTACTTAATGAACTTAAACCACAACATCAAAAGAGGAAACAAAGTTGGATGTATAAGGAGGGGGAAGTGGATCTCAGAGTAGTTCTGAGTGATCAAAATATATTATGTAAAATTCGCAAGAATCTAATAAAATGAGAAAAAGGAAGAGAAAACAAATGTCTTCTAAGTTTTTTTCTTACATGACTGAACTTTGACTACAAAAATTCTCTATCATTAAGAATAGAAATTGACTATCATGCATGTTTCAGTAGTAACATAGCTATTGGTCAGTATGACATTGAGGAAAACACATTGTTTATGAATGTGTGTGTGTGTGTGTGTGTGTGTGTGTGTGTGTGTGTGTGTTCATGTGTGCATGAGAGAGAGAGAGAGAGAGAGAGAGAGAGAGAGAGAGAGAGAGAAAGAGACAGAGAGAGAGGGAAAGAGAGAGTTATAAGTAAGGAAATGATAAACAATCTTTTTGGCAAGAAGGGTCAAAAACTAGGAAACATTAAAAGAAATTCATATGTTTCAGTAAAAAAAAAGTTTTGATTATTTTTTGTCCCAAAATTATGATGAAAGAATCAAAGAAAATTTGTAAAATTGCATTGACTATAATATATTAGTGTTTGTAGGTCAGGATATCTTCTTTCATCTATACACCAAACTATAACTTCAAGTTTTTTTTTCTATTCTTTACAATACATAGTCACTATAAAAAATGTGTGCAGAGAACTGTTGCAACATGATATTTATATAAATAGCATATGGAAATATTTTTTGCCCTGCTAGCAGCCATAGGTAGTTTGCATTGATGAAAAGAATAATAAAAGCGACTTCAGGTAACTTAATAATGGAAGTATCCCACAATTGTCCTGCAATGCCTACGCAAACCAGCCAAATGAATTACTTGAAAGAAAATTTCACACAATTTTAGTTTGAAAGATTGTAGTATTATATAATTGTTTTTTGTAACTACAGACATATATATATATATACATATACATATATATATACATATATATACACATAATATGTATATCTATGCTGAAACACACACACATTTATATTTAGATGTTAAAATCAAGGGTAAACTTTTTCAAGAGAAAAATTCAAAGGTTATTTGTGACTTGATGAAATAGTTCCACTTCTGTAGAACAAAATAATAGTTCATAAAAACCTAAAAGTCTTTCTGACTTCTGTAACTGCTAGTACTTACCACACGTTATGAAAGTGAAAATAGGTGCTACTGAACAAATGTAATATTATTTCCTCTTGGAAGACATTTTTTTTCTAATATTTTTCTTTGTGGGTCTTCCTTGGCCATCGGCCATGATGGTGAAAGGAGTAGAAGTTCTGAGCAGGGTTCCAGATGGCTGTGAGTATGACAGAAAGAACTGGGTGTCAGCTTCAGAGAGACAGCTCATTTTAATTGTTCTAGGAATTAGGTATATAAAGGTTCTTAGGGTTATGGACAGGAAGAGCTGATTGGTCATTACACAGTACCTAATTATCATATAGGCAGGAATAAAAAGCCCTACTTATGGCAATCTCATTGACTAAGACAGTATCATCAGAAAGGGGCCCAGGGAGGGATGAGTGTGACTGTATATGGCTGATAAAAATGGAACCTGTTCATGAGTATTTTTGACATCTTTTTGGTAGGGGAGAAATAGGGTTACCATCAAGTTTGACCTTGGAGCAAACTAGAGGCATAGGCTGACTGTATAAATGCTTTGTGAATATAGATTAAATGATTCTTTGGGGTATGTTAGGACCAAGAAGATAGCACACAATGTGTTAAAATGGGGAGATTTATCTGTAAGGGGAAAAACATGACAGAATCATTGTCTACTTGGTATGTTGTTGCCTCATACCCATCTGTAAAAGTCATAGGGACAAACAGGATTGAGACTTGATAGAAAAAACTAGGAGGGAGCCCTGTAAATAGTAGTATGATTTCCAGTAATCGATCACTGGGATAGTGGTTGTCTATCTGTCCTGGGAAGAAGATAAGGCTATTAGAAATAGAGATGTGGTTTCTCAGGAGCCATTGTATGTCTGACAGTAAAAAAGGTAAAACTGGTTCATCATCCATAATTTATTTATTTATTTATTCTTTTTATTGGGTATTTTCATTATTTACATTTCAAATGCTATCCTCTTTCCTGGTTTTCTCCCCTGGAAACCCCCTATCCCATATCTGCTCCCCCTGCTTCTATGAGTGTGTATAACCCATAATTTATGAAGTGTTCTCTCTTCCTGTCTTTTATCATGGTGGATAAAGTGCTGACCTTGGCTAGTAGTTGAGGTGCTCATTCTGTTGGCATATAGAGTCATTATAGAATCCCTGGAGGTTGATATAAAGCTCCACCTACCATGAAGGAGGAGTTGAATATAAGGATCAGGGTTGGTTGTTGTGGGTCACAGCTAGCTAGTTTGGTAATTTATTCAAATGTGGCTGTTAATAGAACAAAGAGCCTCCCTGGCTGCTGGCTTCATTGAGCAAGGAGAGGAGTCTTTATCACCCGTAAGTAATTCAAATAGTGGCTGTTAATTGGCTGGTATAGGGAGTCAGGGTCTAAGTGAATTAATATCATTGATAACGCTTTAAAAGGTATTTAGGGTTAATGGGTTGGGGAAGTCGATGGAGGTTTAGCTGGCCGGACTGAGGTTGGGTGCTTTCTGTCCCTAGGAATGTGATAGGAACCATTTGCATCTTACTTTTTCCTATTGTAAAGTCTCTTTCTGTTGTGGCTTTTATGGCTTGTTGTTTAAGATTCTCTAAAGGTAGTTTTTGATCTTGTCTTATCTCTTGCTTTATTAATAGGTCATTCATGTAATGATCTATACAGAGACCTGATTTGATAAGGAGTATTAATGCATCAGATATAGCTTCACGGAAAATGGTGAGGCTGTTATCCATGCTTTGAGGGAGGACTCTCCATTCATATCTATAGGCTGGTCCTGAATTATTTATTTTAGGTACTAAGAAGACAAAGCACTTGGAATATTGTTAATGGTGTAGCATTGAAGCAATCTTTAATGTCTAGGGCTAATAATGGGGTATTTACAGGTACTGCAGAGGCAAGGAGAGCCTCACTTTGAGGGGAGCTTCAAATCATTAAGGTTTTATTAATTGCTCTAAGATTCAGGAGGAATCTCCAAGTCCTGGCCTCCTTTGTCTCCTTTTTAATTACAAATACCAGGGTATGTGAGGGGCTTCTAGAGGGACAAATGTGTCCCATTTTTAATTGGTGTTTAACTAATTGTTGTAAAAATGTTAATTCTTCCTTGTTTACTGGCCATTGTTCCACACTGAAGGGATCTTCTGTGATCCATTCTAGGCAGGGAGTAAGGTATTCAATATCTGGCCTTAGAATGGGGCTTCCTCTGGTCTTGATGTTTTTGGTAATTTTATGAGATATCACTACCTAGCAAGTCCTTTGCCACATAGGCCACTAGGGGTCTAATGGCCCCATTTTTTCCATCTGGGTCATTGCATTTATAAAATCTTGGGTAATATATGCTCAGGAGAGAGCCTCTACTCTATTCAGTTGAAGCCCTGGTAGGAGGGTCCAATGTCAAAGAATCTCAGCTTGTCTTAGAATAGTCTTATTTTCCTCTGTGTCCATTAGACATTTAAAACTTTTATTGTCATTATGTATTGAAGGTTTTGGGAAGATTTTTTTCCAGTGTGTTAGTAAGCAAGTGGACTTGTGAGTTTTTCCCTTTTACTGGTTGGGCTGAGGGTTACCTCTCAAGGAGTTTAAAGGTGGCAGGAGTATGCTATCTTTGTCATATTTGGATTTACAATATTTTTTTTTATGAAATCCCTTTCTTTCTTTCTTTCCTTTCTTTCTTTCTTTCTTTCTTTCTTTCTTTCTTTCTTTCTTTCCTTTTTTTCTTTTTTTCAGCAGGGACAGCTGGATTAAGGATGTTTGAGGGTAGTTAGATTTTTATTTTTTTTGAGAAGTCTCTCTACATTTGAAATATTTTTAATCAGACAATGTTGCAGCTGCAAAGGCTTGGGCAAGATAGGAGATAGGGAATGAGACAGTCCCAGTGTCATAGATAGCCATGATCCATTTGTAATAATATGCATTTTTTAATCTTTGGCTTGTCTGCTTGTGTTCTGGTGTGTTTCGTTCCCAGATAAGATTGTTTAGGAGAATTTCTTTAGCAGTATGGTCTGTTATTTTTCTTTCTAAACTGGCCTGCACCTTTAGTACAAAATCTTGGAAAGTCTCAATTGGTTTTGTTTTTAAAGCCAGAGTAGAGGGCTCTCTAGACCCTGTGGACAAGGGGGTTAAGCAGTCCCACCCCCTGAGTGTACATAAGTAGACTGCTCAAAACAGCCTGCAGGGAGTAAGGCCTGCTGAACTCCTGTGGAGAAATTAGCCAGGCAGAATAGTTGCTCATAGTTCCAATTTATAAATAGAGTGGGGGACAGGGGTTGTCTTTGTTGTGGCCCTATTTGTTGAATATGTAATTCTTTTTTTTTGCCTGCATCTGACATTCTTCTCTAGGGGGAGGGGACACGGGGTTTCCAAAGAAAAGGGGAATCATCGGAAATGTAAATAAAGTATCAAAAATAAATAAATAAATAAATAAAATTAAAAAAAAGAAAAACAAAAAAAAATAAAATAAAATTTGATTTGTATGTGTGCACATAAAAAAAAAAAATAAAAAAAGAAACTTCTCATTATACAAACTGAGGGCTAGAGAGAATAGATCAGCACTCCAGTCTTGAGTAGTTAAGAGTTTGCTACTGCAAAATTTTGGTTCTGAATGTTTTGGTCCATGTGGCATGAATCCAATTCTCATGGATAGCTTGGCACAACTCTTTTAAGCCTCTGGCTGGGAGGGGATAACAAGCCAGAGGATATTGTCTTGATACAGGTATTGAGAAAGGTTCCTATGGTTGAAGGTTCTGGATCCCTGAGCCTTATGGCTGAGGTGGCTAGGGCTAATTGTTCTCAGCATCTCTGAGATTACAGAGCTGCTCAATGGTCATGGGTGGGGGGTGTGCATGCAATAGATGGTGGCGCTGGCTGAAGGTGGCAGAGGTCTCATCCAGGTGTTTTTAGGAGACTTGGTCTTAACTTCTGAGTCTTTTTCTTCTGTAGACAATGAAGTTCATAGGAGGGAAGAGGGAGCTAAGAGGCAAGGGGTGTTCTGGGTTACGGAGTATCTTCTGTCTGATTAAATCAGATGCTTTTTTTCTAGCATGGGTAAATCATCCACTGGACAGTGCTCAGAGTCTCCTTCCTCATTTGAAGCTTCCCCTTTATATTCCGGCATTTTTTTCCTTTACCAGGTCAGCAGTAGACTTGGATGTTTTCTCTAAGCACTGCTGAATGGCAGCTGTGATAGGGAGGAAGGAGAGGCACAAAAGATAACTTTCCTGGACTTCCTTTTTACGAGCCTGGTAGGCAACCTGGGTCCAGCATCAGGGTCAGAAATGTACACCTACAGGACCCAAGGTATGAATTGAAGTACCTCATTTGAGAACTTTAGGCCCTCCTTTTGGGAGATTTTAAGTCCTCTTCTTTAAGCAGGTCTCTAAGAGAACATATTTGGAAGTCCTTCTGACCCGATGTTGAGTTCCCAATTACAGAAAAGAGAGGACGTGTCCTCAGTAGAGCTTAACCTTTCTGAGTCTTTGGACTTTTAGCTACATTACCGGGTTTGTATGACAGGTGAGGAGGTTACTGTCTACACCTCGTTAGGGTTTCAGGGTCCAGAAAGAGGGTAGGGGGCCCTTTGTCAAATGGTGGTGAGTTGCCTAGAGGCTTCAGTTGTCCACAGACCATATATATAGTCCAAACGGAAAGTAAAGCAAAGAATGGAAAGAAAGTAAAGCGAAGAAAGGAGAGGACCAGTCCTCTGGCAGGATGGTCAGGTGAAAATGTCTTTACTCTGTGAGAGGGGGCATACTCATAAACTGTGCATTCCAGGAGTCCCTGTTTGGGTGACAGGTGTGGGTCTCCTGTTTCCTCATCCTCGGCCACTGACCCACGAGGATGAAGGGAGAATAAGTGGGGGGCAGAGTGCTGAGAGTTGTAAGCATGATAGAAAGAACTTTGGCGAGTCAGCTTCAAAGAAACCACTCGTTTTACTTTCCAAGGGTAAGTTAGATGAAGATTCTTAGGGTTACCAGCAGGAGGGGATGATTGGTCCCAACTCAGTACATAGTTACCATGTGGGCAGTAGGGAAGATCGAGACTCGGAAGACTAGCAGGAAGCTCTGTGCAGGGTCATTATCTAAATAAGGTCAGGCATCTGCGCTTAGAGACACTCTTAAGGTTAGGCAGAAAAGAGGAAACTCCTCTGAGAAAGGGAGTACTTCATTTCTTCATTCTCCAAGCCTACAGAGTTATCGGGACACAGAGGACTGTGACCTTAAGAGTAGGATCCTCCAACATTTCTTTTCCAAATTAATGCTTTGAGATGAATTCTTTAGACATCATATTTTCCCCACTTCGGGGCTGAGATTTTAGCATAGAGCCTCACATATAGACGAAATGGTCTACCACTGAGCTGTCCCTCAGGTCTTTACCCTATTTCTTCAAAACTGTTGAGAAAAAAATATGAGCTGCTCTAAAAACTAGCTTTCTAAATGTGCAAATATAAATACAGGTCAACTGTATAATAATAATCACCTGAAAATATGTATTGTCTGGAGTTTTACTGACGAAATTATTCCGTAATCAGTTCATGCCCAGGCAATCTACTGTTTTTCCCAGCGTATGTTTCTTCATGTGTTGAGGTTGAATTATTTCTCTGGTTATCTGTGAATGATTGGGAGAAAATAATTCCCATCTTTATTAGAATGCACATTTATATGATTGAGCAAGTTTGGATATTCGGAAGTGATTACATATAAATATTAAATTAAATAATCCACCCATAAAATATTATTTAATTTATTACATAATTTCATATGCTGTAAAATGCTCAAATATTAGATAGCTTCAATTAGGCCAAATAGCTCAAGGATTTTCAACTAATGTAAAGAAAATATAGTTACTTTTCTCATTATTTCTCTGTCTGTCTTTCTATAATATATATATATTTTTTTCTAACACACATGCATATGACATAACATTTCTCATGAGTTAGCTATCCTTTATTTACAAAAATAATGTTTATTCATTTAAATTCAGGTGGATGTTCAGGTTTGTGTGTCTCATACCCCCATGATTTTGCTTTAGTTATAGTTTTATATTTATATAAACATTATATAAATATAATGTAGTCTTATTAATTAATATAGACTCATGATATAGTATTATATTATAACATGGATTTACACCTATAGCTTAGCAGTATTTGAATTCACTTCTTATGAAGAAATATGCATCATGGAAGACTTATGTGTTTATTCAAAATTATTATCATCAACAATAGCAAAATTTTCTTCTGGGTATGGTGATTTCCATATACCATTAACCTTTGTTCAAGGTGTTGCATCGCATGATAAATTTTGTCTTTTTGTTGAACTGAGCTGTGTTGAAAAACCTTTTTCGTGAGTCTCAATTTTTCAAATTTATGCTGGTGTTGTATTGCATGAGAAAAACTGCATTTAGTATGCAAATTGGAATTGGCTAAGGATGATGGGGACTCCACTATTTTAAATATGTCATGTCAAAAAATGAGTGTATGATACATAAAATATTAACATTAAAGACACAAAACCAGGTTACAGCTACTAGTAACCTCAGAAAAGGCTTTCCAGTTAGATATTCTCTCAATTAAATAAAACACTTAAGGAAAGAGAAAGTTTCCCTTTTAATAATCAGCTTTATGGAATATTTTTTACCTGTTCACTCAGTTTTTAGAAAATTGGCTCACAAAGTACAAATGAAAGCTTGTTTGTATTAAAGATAGTCTCAAGTTTGTTTCATTCCTAATACGAAATATCAAACCTTCAGATATAACAATATTTTCTAAGGTTAAAGGAAAATGGTGTAGACACTACTTTTCTTTTTTACCTGAGACTTAAACTTATTTTGTCGCATAATTGAAGTTTGTTTCTGAACTACTAATTAAAGTTACATGTACAGAAAAACTGTGTTTATAAAAATTTAGCTTTGTGTTTCTTGGGTATATAGATTAATATTAAAGACAATTTCATTTAAAAATGAAACACATAGTGGTAGAGTTAGTGGTATTTGTTTTGCATACTAAGAGAGAAGTTTCCAAGCAAAGTGGATAATTAATAATAGTCTGAATTTACTTGCCCATAGAAAATTGAAAAAATGTAGAATAAACTGTCTTATAATTGATCATTGACATCTGAGACACATACTAACCAAAAAAAGAAAACACCAAAACAACAACCAACCCTCCCAAAAAAAACTCTATAGAAAAAAATAAGAATGGAAAAAAGATATGGGAGAAGTGACTTTGTTTAGTATTAGATTTATAATTTATCCCAGGTCACTTATATTTTGGTTTGTGAAAATAGATATACAAATATACAAATTTTCAATGTTTCTCCTCAAAGTTGGTCCGCCTCAGCACTCTGTCATCAGTAAGTGTTCCTCTTACTCCGCATCTTCCAATTAATAGTGAGCAAATTCATTTTCTGAACTCAATGCTCACAAAGTGCTGAAGACTTGGAGCTACATTGCTGCCATCTCACAAGCGTTATTCTGAATCACATAGTTGACTACATGGGTGTGTCTTCACTGGTGTGTCACAAAATAGCCCACTAGTGAGTTCTTTCCTCCGTAGAGGGTGATCCTTGCAGTGTGAATATAAAATCAGCTTTTCATTCTTAATATTGCCTTAGTCATTTTTGTTTGTTTATTTGTTTGTTTTTAGAGATAATTTTCTCCCATGAGTAAAGTTTTGTCAGACTATGAGATCTACTCCCTCCTATTTCAAGAAGTTTAGGGTAATACCAAATGAGATTGGTTTTGCAAAGTCTTTTACTATATCGTTTTCGGTTAAATGTGAACACATTTCTTAAGCCTTGCAACTGGATTCACTGTCTAGAGATTTTCTAGCATGAATGTCTTGACAGAGAGACTGAATAGTTTTAGTACACTCATTTCACTCTTGTTATAATTGTTGAATTATTGATAGTTCTTGTCTCAGTCTTTTGCTTGGTTTCTGTATTCTGTACTCCAGCTATGTTGCATGTAATATCTTTTTCAATAGCTCTTTGACATTGTAATAGCACATTATGTAAGGAGGAGCTCCCTAAAATTGGACTGTCTCTTACATTGTTTATGGCTAGGGGATCCAAAGCACATTAGCTGAAAGGCTGTGTTTCAACGTTTCCAATGCAATCACTGTCAAATCTGTTGATACTGAAGCCATTCCCAGACTCACCTGCAGCAGATTAAAACATCTGCAAGACATATGGTGTTGTCAAGAGGCAGACTGTGTTTCTACAATTCCTATCTGTGCCAAACTAAAGGAATTTCTCATTCATGGCCACTGGTTTTAGCCATGATCATTGATCCAAGAAGGATAGAACGAAAGGACATTATGGATAAACAAATTACTTTATAAACCCAAATTCTAAGAGGATTTTGATCATTCTGTTCTAATCTATTTTTAGAAGTGGGTCAACATATTTATTCATATTTGTATGGAACATCATACAGAATGTGAATCCCATAGGTGAACATGAGGGTCAAAGGTTTTATTGGATCAGTTATTTCCAGGATTGCCCAGCTCGGTAGGTGGAAGCTGCTTCTGTGGGCACTGGTCTATGAGGTCTGGCTACTAAAGTTAATAGCATTCTTGTTTCAAATACATTTATACATTAAAATTTTTTGATTCTTCTTTGGAAATACCTCTTATTGCTTATCTATCTTTGAATATATTCGTTGAACACATTTTGAGGGGAACTTTGCTGTCATTTGGGGTGAATTTGTACTTCACAGACCCCACTTTTTGTCATTGCTTAAATATTCAATTTATTATGGGGAAATGGAGAATAAAAATGGACACCACTTTATTCTTAGGATTTCCTGTTTTATCTTTGGAAACTGATAATGTTATTCAACCATGCTTCCAGATTTTTGTACTATTTGGCATTTTCTTTCCAGAGCTATAAAAATCTTCTTTTTGCATAATGAGACTTCCTTTAATATCCATTTAAAATCCACTGAGTTCATATTCTTTAAATAGGTGAGTGAAAGAACACAGACACTGTCAATTTTGGGTGTCTGCTTGCCAATCTCCAAATATCCACCTTAATAGTCTGCTCTCAGGCCATCGTTAATCTCTCCCACCTTTGTTCAATTGGTAGGGTAGCCACTAGAGTTCTTAGGGTTATCATATCTGTATCCACATATTGATGCTAATATTAGTAAAATCCTATGGAGAATATTCTTTACATTAATATTTTATGTGCATGTTGAGTTGTGCATATAAAACTTGTGGTGTATAGGCATCTGTATGCGCCAGTGTAGTGTGAAAGTGTGGATTCAGGTACAAACGTGTGTGTGATATAATTGGAGGTTGAAGGTTGACTTATGCTATCTGTTCTTGATATCACGCTATCCCTCTTCATCTCCATTTACATACACAGATTATTAGCACTTTTAAAATTTCCTACAACATACTTTGATAATATCTAGCTCGAATTCCTTCAAGACACATCCCTTCCTTATCTACACAAGTTTAGTTTAAGACCATCCAGTCTGTTTTGCATTGCTTGCGTTGCTCATAAATATTTCTTGACTGTGTAACCTTGTAGAGGATCATGGTCAACACATCTATGCTACAATCCTAAAGAAAATTGACTCCCCTCCCAGTAGTTATCAATTGCCAGTAGTAACTCAGCCAATGGCAGAATGTTTGCCCATCTTCCTCTTTCCTCTGCATACTGGGGTTTATACTGGGTTTATTTTGGCATGTTGTCATAACTACTTCGAGTTTATATATAAAGCTGCCCTCCTGGGTCTATAAGACACTGTTTACTTCTCATCTATCACCTCTGGCTCTAACGGACTTTCTTTCTTTCCTATGCAATGATAAATGAGTCCCAGGAGAAGAGGCATGATATAGATATTCCATTTTGGACTGAGTAGTCCACAGTATTATTTTCCGCATCTCAGCCAATAGTAGGTTTCTTTGTTTCTTGTCTTCTACTGTAGAGAGAAGCTTCTCTGACATCTGATGAGCGTTTGAGAGGTACATTACAAAAGCATACTGCAGGAGAAGCTTACAAACACACAAACATACACATACATACACACACACACACACACACACACACACACACACGCACATGCACATACACAGACAGGATATCATATGGAGACCAAACTCTACTAGTTTGGATGGCCAGCAAACTTTAGCAATCTCTCTACTTCTGCACTCAGGGTTAGAGTAAGAATCACATACCATCAATTCTGTTTTTTTTTTTTTTTAATTTTTTAATTTTATTTTTAATTTTATTTTTATTTTTTGATACTTTATTTACCTTTCAAGTGTTTTCCCCTTCCCAGGCCTCCCCTTTGGAAACCCCATATCCTATCCCCCCTCCCCTTGCCTCTATGAGGGTATTCCCCTACCCACCCACCCACCCACTCTTGTCTTCCCTCCCTGGCATTCTTCTATACTGGGGCATCTAACACTCTCAGCCCCAAGAGCCTCTCATCCCACTGATGGCCAACAAGACCCTCCTCTGCCACATATGAAGCCAGCACCATGGGTCCCTCTATGTGTATTTTTTGGTTGGTGGTCCATCAATTCTGTTTTTATTATATATATATATATATATATATATATATATATATATATATATATATATATATATATACATATACATATATATGTTATGGAGCTCTAAGTTCAAGTCTTTCTACTTGGCAATACTTTTTCTCACTGAGCCATCTACTCAACTCATGTTCTTTCTTTAAAGTAAAATGTTTTAGATAATAAATATTTTATCCTAGGTTTTTTTTTCTTTTACTTCTGAGTAAAACCCATAGATAACAGATTTGCTTAAAGAAATTACACAACTTTGTTTTAATTAATTTTTTGGTGCAGGAGCTCACTGTGTACTCCTGTTTGTTACTTATTAGACAAGGCTAGCCTTGAATGAGCAGAGATCAAACTATCTATGATTCCAAAGCTCTGGGTTTCAAGGCAAGCACAGGTATACTCAGTGAAAAATTGGTTTCTAAAACAATCTTTTGCATTTATCAGAGATAGATTTAATAAAGCAAAATTGTTGAAAATGTCAAACATAAATAATTAGCTGATAGTAGGCATGGGATTATTTCAATCTTCTTATATCTGTTGAGATGGCCAATTACATGGTCAATTTCGGAGAAAGTACTATGAGGTGCTGAGAAGAAAGTATATTCTTTTGATATAGGATAAAATATTCTATAGATATCTGTTAAATCCATTTGGTCCATAACTTTTGTTAGTTTCACTGTGTCTCTGTTTAGTTTGTGTTTCCAAGATCTGTCCATTAATAAGAGTGGGGTGTTGAAGTCTCCCACTATTATTGTGTGAGGTGCAATGTGTGCTTTGAGCTTTAGTAAAGTTTCTTTTATGAATGTGGGTGCTCTGGCATTTGAAGCATAGATGTTCAGAGAGAGTTCTTCTTAGTAGATTTTTCCTTTGATGAGGACGAAGTGTCCTTCCTTATCTTTTTTGATGACTTTTGGTTTATCCGATATTAGAATGGCTACTTCTGTCTGTTTCTTGGGATCATTTGCCTGAGAAATTGTTTTCCAGCCCTTTACTCTGAGGAAGTGTTTTTAACACTGAGGTGTGTTTCCTGTATGCAGCAAAATGCTGGGTCCTGTTTATATATTCAGTCTGTTAGCCTATGTCTTTTTATTGGGGAATTAAGTCTGTTGATGTTAAGAGATACTAAGGAATAGTGATTGTTGCTTCCTGTTATTTTGGTTGTTATTTTTATGTTTTTGTGGCTATTTTCTTTTGGGTTTGTTGAAAGATTGCTTTCTTGCTTTTTCTAGGTGTAGTTTCCCTCCTTGTGTTGGTGTATTTCATCTATTATCCTTTGTAGGGCTGGATTTGTGGAAAGATATTGTGTAAATTTGGTTTTGTCATATTATATTGTGGTTTCACCATCTATGGTAATTGAGAGTTTTGGTGGGTACAGCAGCCTGGGCTGGCAGTTATGTTATCTGAGGTTCTGTATGAGAACTCTCCAGGATCTTCTAGCTTTCAGTCTCTGGTGAGAGGTCTGGTGTAATTCTGATAGTTCTGCCTTTATATGTTACTTGACCCTTTTCCCTTACTGCTTTTAATATTCTTTCCTTGTTTTGTGCATTTGGTGTTTTGACTATTATGTGATGGGAAGAATTTCTTTTCTGGTCCAATTTATTTGGACTTCTGCAGGCTTCCCGTATGTTATGTTCATCTCTTTCTTTAGGTTAGGGAAGTTTTCTTCTATAATTTTGTTAAAGATATTTACTGGCCCTTTAAGTTGGGAGTCTTCACTTTCTTCTATACCTATTTATCCTTAGGGTTTGGTATTCTCATTGTGTCCTGGATTTCTTGGATGTTTTGGGTTAGGAGTTTTTGTATTTTGTATTTTATTTGACTGTTGTATCAACGTTTTCTATGGTATCTTCTGCACCTGAGATTCTCTCTTCTATCTCTTGTATTCTGTTGGTAATGCTTGCATAGCAGCCATATTTATAATAGCCAGAAGCTGGAAACAACCCAGATGTCTCTCAACAGAGGAATGGATACAGAAAATGTGGTACATTTACACAATGGAATACTACTCAGCTATTAAAAACAATGACTTCATGAAATTCACAGGCAAATTGATGGAGCTTGAAAATATCATCATGAGTGAGGTAACTCAGTCACAAAATAACAAACATGGTATGTACTCACTGATAAACAGATATTAGTCCAAAAGTTCAGAACACCCACGATTTAATTCACAGCAACTTTTGGACTGAACCTGGGGTCCCAGATGGAGGAGTTGGAGAAGGGACTGAAGGAGCTGAGGGAGTCTGCAGCCACATGGATAGGGAGCAACAGTGTCAACTGGTCAGGCCCTCTGGTGCTCACAGAGACTGGACCACCAACCAAAGAATGTATATGGAAGGACCCATGGTGCTGGCCACATATGTGGCACAGGAGGCCTTGTTGGCCATCAGTGGGAGGAGAGGCCCTTGGGTCTGAGAGTGTTAGATGCCCCAGTCTAGGGGAATGCCAGGGAGGAAGGACCAGAGTGGGTAGGTGGGTGGGGGAGTACCCTCATAGAGGCAGAGGGAGGGGGATGGGATAGGGGCTTTCCAAAGGGGAGAACTGGAAAGGAGAAAGCATTTAAAATGTAAATAAAGTATCAAACATTTAAAAAAAGAAAAAAATAATTATCTGAAAGATACTACTTGAACCTGTCTTTCTCTCCACATTGTTTCCATTTCTTAACCCTATTATTCCAAACTTCTGATTATTCTCTATTCTCAGAAATTCATTGTCTTTTATTTGCCCATTTCTACTGCTGTAATTAGCTCTGTCGCTTAAAAAGCCTATTTCCAATTAATCTTCTCCCATTGAAAATTCCAATATACTTTGATCACATTATGAACTACAGAAAATGATGAAAAATCCATAAACTGGAGTTTTCAGACTTTTACTTTCCATGACCAAAGTCAAGAAAGGATCCAATCGCCAGTAGCTATTGAAGTGGCTTTATATAGTAGAGGACGGGGTACTAATTATTGTTAGGGAGTTCACTGAAATGGGAAGGAGCTCCAAAATCACACTTTATTTGAGTTAACAAGTATTTATAAAAAAAGACTTCATGCATTGTACTGGCTGGTTTTGTGTATCAACTTGAAACAATCTGGAGTTATCACAGAGAAAGGAGCTTCAGTTGAAAAAATGCCTCCATGAGATCCAGGTGTAAGGCATTTTCTTCATTAGTGATACAGGGGTTGGGCTTGTGGGTGGTACCATCCCTTGGCTGGTAGTCTTGGGTTCTATAAGAAAGCAGGCTGAGCAAGCCAGAAGGAGCAAGCCAATTAAACAACACCCCTCCATGGACCCTGTATCAGCTCCTGCTTCCCAACATGCTTGAGTTCCAGTCCTGACTTCCTCTGGTGATGAAGAGCAATGTGGAAGGGTAAACTGAATAAACCCTTTCCTCTCCAACTTGCTTCTTGGTCATGATGTTTGTGTAGGAATAGAAACCCTGTAAGACATATTGGTACAAACATAGTGGGATATTCCCGTAAAAACATGACCATGTTTTGGAGAGGACTGTGGAAGGACTTTGGAACTTTGGGCTAGAAGATCCATTCAGTGTTAAGAGTTTTGTGGGATGTTGTGTAGGAGCTTGGAAGATAATGTTGAGAACAGTGCAAAAGATGGAGGCTTAGCTTGTGAAATTACAGAGGGAAGATTAAAGACTCTTATTAGGGCTGTTGCTATTTTTAATGTGGTTTTGGTTAGCTGGGGATGAGGAATCAGCTGTGATTAACAAGATACCAGAACTACTAAAGCAAAAACTTTGCATTACCAGGACTATTGATGTTGGTTAGCTGAAGCTAAGAAATTAGCGGTGATTAAGAAGAGACAGCATTATTGAGTGAAATCTTCTGGGAAGTGTATTCTTCAAGCACAGAGGTTGTGTTCCAGAAATAGCCAGGGCTGTACCTTGTGCTATGGCTGGACTTGGTAATGTGTAAGAGTCACCCTGGTGGTACTGGTTTTGAAGGCATGAAGAAGTCATGAAGAGCAGCTGAGGCTTAGTACTGTGAGAGGCCAAGGAAGGCCATTGGTGAAGGTGCAGCCTCAGTTGCAATTGATAGCCCAGGACTGAAGAGGTCATGCAAAAGAGTTGAGGCTTGGCACCATGAAGAGAGCCTATGAGAGGCTATTGGTGAAGCCTAGTTACAGTGGAAGACAGCAGTATTTTGGAGATGTCAGTACCATGAGATGACCACCAAGAACAGCAGCAGCAGTGGAGTACAGGCATCTGGAGCCTAGATGACAAGGTGTGTGCTACAAAGGGCAGAGCTGGAGAAGTGACTCAAGCCCTTGTAGGAATCCAGAATATCAAGTGTGGATCCCAGACATCGGATTGTTGGAATTTGATTTTGCTTTTGATTGTGACTGTGCCCTTATTTTCTTTTTCCCTCTTGAAGAAAGAAGGTATTTTAGTGGAACCCACAGTTAAGAGACTTTTAATTTTTAAGAGACCTTGAATTTTAAAAGATATTGGATATTTTAAAGGGATTGAATTTTTAATATGCAAGACTGTGGGACTTTTAAAATTATTTAGATCTTGGGGATGAATAAGAAAGTAAGGTTCGAGGCTTAATGGTGATGTGTTATGTGTCAAGTTGACAAGGGGTCAATTGTACTGGCTAGTTTTATGTGTCAATTTGACACAAGCTGGAGTTATCACAGAGAAAGGAACTTCAGTTGAGAAAATGCCTCCATATGATCCAGGCGTAAGGCATTTTCTCAATTAGTGATCAAGCGGGGAGGGCGCCTCGTGGGTAGTACCATCTGTGGGCTGGTAGTCTTGGGTTCTATAAGAAAGCCAGCTGAGCAAGCCAGAAGAAGCAAGCAAGCCAGTAAGAAACATCCATCCATGGCCTCTGTATCCGCTCCTGCTTCCTGACCTGCTTGAACTCCAGTCTTGACTTCCTCTGGTGATGAACAGCAGAGTGGAAAAGTAAGCTGAATAAACCCTTTCCTCCCCAACTTACTTCTTGGTCATGATGTTTGTGCAGGAATAGAAGCCCTGACTAAGACATGCAGCCTCTGTTTGCTGGGGAAATAGTTAGAAAGCCTGATTCCTTTTTTTAATAGAAACTTATAGGGATGTAATGCTGGCTAAAGCAACCATGGTGCGAATTGAGAGAGAATGGTGTTTGCTTAAGAAAAAGTTAACACATCCATAATTTCAGGAATTATGATGTAGATATATCCAGCCAATTTGTGTTCCCTGTGATCATTTATCTCAGCATTTGGTCCAGTTGTGGTTTTTTTTTTTTTTTGTGATGGTCTCTATTTGCTGAAAAAAACCAAGCTTTTTTTCAGAAGGGGTGGTAGCTACAATGTGTTTGTGCATAAAAAATTTAGAATTCAATTAGGAATTATACTGGTCTAGCAAGGTGAAGGTAATAGATGACCTTCTGAGATCCATGATATCACCAGAGAGTTGGAAGATTCTAAGAGCTAGAATACCAAGGCGTCTGCTGTGAAACAGTCTTCATTAGAATGGTTTCATAAACAATACCTGAACAATGGCAATTTATGTAGACATATGAATACTGAAGTGAAAAAAATCTCACAGGGTCCCATGTTTTAACAAAGAACTACAGGTAACTATTCACTAAAGAAGTAGAACTAGCCTTTCCAGGAATAATCCGCTAATTGGTTATCTAATACAAATTGGTCAGCACTGAAACCATGGACACATGAACAAACAAATGCAGACTCACCCATAGTCTATGTTAATATGTATGTGTGTACACACACATGCACAAGCAGAGGTTATCCGTGTCAGAATAAAAGAGAGTCGGAAGGAGGGTAGAAAGTGATATAATTATATTTCAGTTAAATGTACGAGAATAAACAAATAATTCGAAGAGACTATAACATAACCAAGTCCTGAGATTTTAACAAGGGACAATAAGAAGGATAAAGAAACATAAAATATCTGAAGGGTTTCAGTCTAGAAAATACTCAAATATTCTGTCAGATAAATTATTTTTCATTAATGGTTTAATAAACACACGTGTAAACTCAAATACTTAAAAATAAATCTTTAAACATATTCCATATATCCTTCTATGAAGATAATAAAATGCATCCAGTTAATATATTTAAATTATATTGTCAATTCATGTGCTCAAATTACTTTACTATATTTTAATACTTTTTGTTGAAATATATTATTTAATTTATATATGGGTATATATTTGATGACTTTTATATTTATGATGAATGTTTCATTTATTATATATTCTGTTATTCTGGATTCAGAGTCAGATAAGTAAGGTAGAGACAAATTGGCTATGTTTGCGTGTTACTATGTAAAACTGACAAGCCTTGATCAATGTTGACAGAGAAAATATCCAAGACCAAAGTTAGATTCTCCTTAAGCCTCTCTCCTGATGTCAGAGTTTTGGTTCCAAACTGAAAATGGAGGAGCCATCACTTTTTCACTGTGCCCTAGCATAATTCTAAACAGTGCTGGGGGAGGTGAGAGATGTAATCTCAGGAAACCTTGATATTACACTTTTCTTTCTATCTTCACTGCATCCTTATTCATGGCAGTTAATAGTAAATGATGACATCACCATGAACTATCACAGGGAAATCTACCATTCCTTGACAAAGGAAATGCAAAACCTTCATCTGGGGTAGTAGAGGTAGTAAGGTTTAGCCATTTTGTTTCTATTACCTAAGATTGTACTGTAACCATTCATTTCCACATAACTGTCTTAGAGAAAGGATTCAAGAACATCTTAGTCTTGTTTTCAGGAGAAGAAGAATCCTCAGAGTATTATAACATTCCTGCATCTATGCTTAGTTATGAGACACTAACTCTTATTATTTTCTTCCCTATAATCTTGGTTATAAGATAATTGTAATATTACTGCCATACTAGATCATACATTCGGCTCATTATTACTACCTTAAATCCACTTCTAAAATATCTTCTATTACTGTAATGTCTCCTGACTCACTTTTTGGAAATAATATTAATCTCTTTCCAACAATAATCATTGCTCTTTATTTTCACAACTACCATCAATATAATGTTGTATTTTACTAATAATTGAACAGAATTGTTTTTCTATTACTATGACATGCTCTTAACTGCATACAGACTGTCTTGGGATTTTAACTTTTCAGGAATCAATATCTTAAAACCAATTTGATACTTTTTAAGCATTTGTGCTACAGAAACCAATTGGCAATGTACCTTAGAGTCACTGAGAATACTAGAGAATATTAGTAAACAAAAAAAAAATTTCAGCAGAATATCCACTTATCTAGATAAAACATAGGTTCAGCATAGTGTCTTATCATGTTAGTGGTAATCTCCTTTTCCACCAGGCAACATGCTGTGCTGCAATATTTCCTGTATAACATGCATACTTCTCAATCAGGAATATAAACAGAGTTGACAGAGCAAAAATATGTTGGAGATCAGGATTTGGCAGACTTTTTGGCCCTAGATATGTGATATTTTAGGCTCTAACAGCCATATGGTGTCTATCTCTCCTATTAGACTGAGATTGTGGACCTAAACAGTAAGCAAGGAAATGAATGTGTTCTGTTCCAGTCACATGACACTGCTACCTGATGACGGAACACTGAACTCTGCCTTAGGTAAGGTATTAGCATATTAAAAAGAAACACTTGTAGTCTAGAGATATTTAAGAAACACACCAATCTGGCAATAGTTGTGTATTAATGGTCAGTAAAGTGAATGTTTGAGGATGCTGAAATTTAAAGTAAAAGATGCAGAGATGGAAGAGCAGAGCGAACTTAAGGTAACAGTAAGTACTTTAACCCATAAATCAGAGTTCGGACAGATGGGAAAGACTTTGGTAATGATATGTGAAACATGTTGTCCTGGAAAGACTAGATTAGAATAGATTGGGATTTTAGATATTAGATATTTAATTGTATTTGGGGCAATAGCTCAGTCTATAAAGAACTTATCACACAAGCATGACAACCTGAGTTCAGATGCAAGAACTAGGACTGGAGAGATAAGTTTATAATCTTGTGCTGAGTATATGGAGAAACAAGAATCTAGTACCTTCCTGACCAGCTAGATAGGTTAGGGTTAGGGTTAGGGTTATAGATAGGTAAACCTCAGGTCAAGCCAGACATCCTGTCTCATGAAATAAGGTGGAGAGTAACTGAGAAACTCTCTCTGGGCTTTGCCTTCACATACACATATATAGGAGTACGTGTGCATATACATGCACCAACCCACACACATTGGATAATATGTGATAGAGAGATAGATGATATATTATAGACAGATGATATATTATAGATAGATAGGTAGGTAGGTAGATAGATAGATAGATAGATAGATAGATAGATAGATAGATAGATAGATAGAAAGAGTCAGATAGATAGACCAACAGACAAACAGACAGGTAGATAAATAAATGTTTATCCAGTGAAACTTTTATGTGTATCAGTCACCAAATTATGTGTCAGGAAGACAGCGAAAAAGTGAATGAGTGATTTGGCAGGACTATATTTCAAGTTTTAATCTATCATTGCTGAGGCTCTATGAAAAATTATATAATGGGTCCAAATAGAGAAAGAACAATTTGGCGATGGCTCATGTAGACAGTGGTGTGAAATTTTTAAAGGGCATAGCTGTTAGAAACAGGCAAAAATGAATGTTTTGGAGAACACTTGCTGTATCACTTGATAAATGTCAGAGAAGACTTAAACACTGATGCCTGCTCTCAGCATTTTAACCGACTTTTAGCTGTGCATATGTACATGCAGAGAAGTTAATTGCTTCATTGTTGACATTAACATGTTTTTATATATTAGATAAACACAAAGCAAAATAACACAATAAATCCTTCTACACTGTAAATTAAGCGACTGAAAGTGCAGATTTATGGAGAGGTCACAGTATTAAGTTTCTTATGAGCTGATAATTTCACAGGAAAAAAAAAATCAACCTGGCTCATATAGAAGCCTGCTCTATTATATAACTTTCATTTTCTTAAGAAATTATAGCTTTCACTTGTGGTGATGTCAGTGTTACGTTTTTGTCTCCTGTACATATAAACATTACACTCCATCTTCTAAATTTTGTTGAGAATTTTTTTGGGAAGGAATGAGAGAAGAGAGGTGGTGAGAGACAATGAACAAATGGCTTTGAGGTCATACGTGGCCAACTGTAAATTCTCAGGGGCAGAGATCTGACAATGCCTTTCATGAATCCTGTGGCTTTTTTCATACCTATTTTGACACATGGCTCCAGGTCGATGCCACTAGCACTTTTGGTTTCTTCCTTCCTGTGCAGCCCCAAGCTGTTCAGTACTAATGATGACAAGAGTGACTGGTGGAGTTCCTGGATGGATTTAGAGCTGTCACTGGAGGAGGAGTAGGGATGGAACACCATTTATAAGATCCAAGTAGAACAAAGTCCACATTATGAGCTGTGACTTGACCATCACTTAAAGGAGTGTCATATAAAATCTCATGTGTCAAATGAACCATATTGACACCCAAGCACCAAGTGGGCCAGAAGGAAAGAAAAATGTCTGAAAACTTGAGCATTCTTTTTTTGGAATGAGTTTCTAGGGAGGATAGCAAAATCATGACTCATCTTGATATGTTCCTTGTAGTTCGATTTTTGTGGTCAAGTAGGTATGAAAGTCATTATATTTGTCTTATTATTTGTATAGATCTATGCTTATATTTTCAAAGTAGCTATAGAAAAAGATAGGGCTTGATAGTCTAAAATTGCAGACAGTATCACTGTTATGTCTGTCATCTTTTTCCTTTTCCTTGAATTCTGACAGAGAGTGAGATATTTTCTGCACCTTGTATGACTGTTGCTTGAATTTGCTCACTGTCAGGGTAGTAGAGCATTTACTGCTTCATTTTTATGTGATTTTCTATCAAAGATAAAAAGCAAAATCAGTGTGGTTGATAATGAAGATATGTAAATAACCAGTAGTTTCAATTCCTATTAATTATCAATATTCATTATTCCCCCAAATGGAATTTGCATGAAATGTTAAACAATTTTTAAAGGTACCGTGTCTTATAATAATATCAGATTAAATTAAAAAGTAAGTCTATAAGTCTCCTATTGACTCAAAAATATAAATTCAGATAGAGGTGAACAATTTTGAAACATGAATATATGGTTATAAATCTGGGTACAGGTTTTAATTTAGTTACAGTATCATAGTTTATATTTCTATCCTGCCAGATAACTTCTGAAGTCAGACAACATTCCAAATCTTCCTGTGATAATTTATGAAATATACTGCTTTTCCTGAATACAATGCTATTTTGTTATATATTAAATATTGCTTAGTTGAATATACAATGTATGTTAAATAATGATTAATAGTCAATGATTTTTATCTCTCACCTGTTCATATTCAAGGCTTATAAATATTGAGAACATTTCTATATTTCTACTTTGTTTCTCATGACATGCTCATGTAATATACCTTGTAGAATCAGGAAGGAACGTTCCGATAACTAATTTCAAATTTGAAAACATCCTATTTTGGAGAGCAATTAACATATTCTGTGTTTATGCAACTGTATTGATTGGCATTAAAATAAAATCAAATAAAAATTTGATAAATTTTCTGGCTAATATAGTCTCAAATATTAATTTGTACAATGAGGTTTAATATTCCTTATAGTTTTATTCTTTCCAGATTATTTCTAGATTTGTGACAAACATTCAAAAAAAAGTATATATATATATTTAAATATACTAATGAATATGTAGACATATAGTATCATTAATCATGTTACTGTTGAGCAGATTCCAATTCTCTCTATATTTTGTTTTTAATATGTATTTATAGATAGATGTGGACAGATTTGTATTATGTATAAATGGATATGTATAAAGGTAAGTGTGTATATATATATGTATATATATATATATATATATGTTCCTAATTAGACTTGTTTTCAGAATACTACTACAGAAATTACCATTCATTTTAATCACAATAAGAAATGTAAACTCTCAACAGAATTAAATTTGTTCTTTTAAAACTTAAATGTATGCAGCAGCTGTATGCTAGATTTTGAATTCTGTAGGTAATGTGACATTACTGTAATTTTTTAGATCTTTTCATTGATTAATTTAATTATTTATTTGCTTTACATCCTCTCTTCCTAGTCCCCCCTCCTACAGAACCTTCCCTTAACTCCACCTCCCCTTCTCCTCTGAGAAGGTCCCCCCTAGATATTACCCCACCATGAGACAACAAGCCTCTGCAGGACTAGGTGAGTCCTCTCCTACTGAGGCTAGCGAAGGCAGTCTAGTTAGGAGAATGGGATCCACATATAGGAAACAGATTCAGGAACAGCCCCTGTTCCAGTTGTTGGGGGGCTCGTATGAAGCCCAAGTTGCTCATCTGCTATGTATGTGTGGGCTGGAGTAGAGGGTAGGGTATCTTATTTTAGCACTTTGATTAGTGGTTCAGTCTTTGGGAGCCTCAAGGGACTTGGTTAGTTGACACTGGTGGTCTTACTCTTTGGGTCCCTCAATCCTTCCCCCCAACTCCTCCACAAGACTCTCTGAGCTCCATCTAATGATTATCTATGGGCCTGTGAATCTGTTTCTATTAGCTGTTGGCTGGGGCCTCTCAGAGGACAGCCATGCATAATAGAGTATCATTAATAGTGTCAGGGATTGGTTCTTGCCTATGGGATATATCTAAATGTGGGTCACTTATTGATTGGCCATTTCCTCTGTCTCTGTTCCATCTTTGTCTTTGCACATATTATAGTCAAGACATGTTTTGGCTCAAAGATTTGTGGGTTACCGTCCATCTCCCTCCACTTAGAGCCTATGGCCTTATGGACTTCATGTTCCCCACTGTTAGTCTCAGGTAGAGTTACCTCTGTAGACACCCTGGGACCTTTCCATGGTCCCAGATCTCTGGGATGTCCTAGAGATCCCTACTCCCCCCAACTCTGATTTCTTTACTCTCTGCTGCTCTCCTTATACCTGATTCCTGTGTCCCATTGCCCTCACCAGCTTCTTCCCCACCCAGTCCCTTCCTTCTATCCACCTATATATCTATTTTAGTTCCCCTTCTGAGAAAGGTTCAAGCCTCTTCCCTTGAGCCCTCTTTGTTATTTAGCTTGTTTGGGTCTATGGATTGTAGCAAGATTACCCTGTACTTTATGGCTAATATCCACTTATAAGTGAGTACACACCATGCATGGTCTTTTGGGTCTGTGTTACCTCACTCAGGATGATATTTTCTCGTTCCCTCCATTTACTTGCAAAATTCACAATGTCCTTGTTTTTAATCGCTGAATGATATTCCATTGTGCAAAGGAACCTAATTTTCTGTATTAATTTCTTGGTTGAGGGATATCTGGGTTGTTTCCAGTTTCTGGCTATTTATGAATAAAGCTGCTATGAACATAGGTGAGCAAGTCTCCTTGTGGGAAGGTGAAGCATTTTGGTGGTATGTGCCCAGGAGTTGTATTGGTGATTCTTGAGTTAGAACCATTTCCAATTTTCTGAGAAAAAAACGATTTGGTGGTTTCTTAGATTCTTAAATCTCAATGTTGCTTATATCCTTGGTTCTTTGGAGTGTGACTGGAAATGTCTTGGCATGAAAGCCAGGTTAGACAGAACCTTCACTGGATTCATCTCACCAAATTAAGGTATTATCTCTGCCTGAAGAATACATGGAAAAAATTGGTTTGGCATCACCTCATTTTGGTTGCTTGAAGGTGACCTTAAAACAATTTCACTGATTTTGTTTTCATTACTATCTAGGGCCATGTCTGGAGGATCTGTATATTGAAGTCTTGTAATGTAAACTTTCCTTTACATTCTCTGTTAGCCTAAATATTTTCTATCATTTTTAGAAGGAGTTGAAAGGACCATACAAATTCTAAAGGCAAATTACACAGGGGTCCACTTTGAATTGTTGGAGAATACAGTCCATAATAGCAGGGAAGTCATGGCAGGAGCATGAATTAAATGGTCACTTATTATCTGCAATCAGAAAGCAGAAAGCATTCACCTTATTACCTCTTATTTACTCAGTCCAGGGTCCCACGTGTATAATGGTGGTGACCACATCTGGTGTGTATTTTCAATTAGCACTATCTAGAAATTTCCTTATAGACATACTGAAAAAAAAACTCCCCTTATTTTATGTTTCCTTTTATTGACAATATTAATTATCATATCATGTTCTGACCTTCCAGAGATTAAAGGAACCAGAAACAACAATGATCTATGACAGCCTGAATCTCTTGTAACTGTGTTCAATTCAGGAATATTATTGAAGATATTTTAGCAAGGTCTCTAGAGAGAAGATTAACAAATTGAACAAAAAATAGTATTTCAGTGGTTTTGTTTATTCTTTGATAAAGTTTAGGAGGAATGGTGCTCCATATCTCACATATTTTTGCAGCAGCATGTGTGCTTACAGCTACATTCTGGTGCAGCTCAGTTATTTAGGGAGAGTAAAAGCAATTCCCTCACATAGAAAAATTGGACAGCTACAGTTTAGTAGTGAATTTACAATTATTAATATTTATGCCAATAATAGCTTAATGGTACATCTGTTAATATATGTGCAAAGAAAATGTGTATAGACAAATGCATAAAAGTGAAAAATAAACATATAACCAAGGAGGATCCTCTATTGAACAGACTATATAAAGCCATATTGAATAAAGGACCGTTTTTAGTGACCATAATATTTATTGCTCATTTGTATATGATTTCATTAGCGGCAACCAAGAATAGCAATTGGCGGGGCAGCACACAGGCAAACAGTATACAAGTATAAAACTAAGGACCATGAAAAGGACATTTTTTTTCTTTTGTAATCTTCAGTTGCAGAAATTTACACATTTAAGTAACCATCTGTTTTCTTCAGGAAGGGATTATTTTCATTTCTCTCTCTCATCTTGCACACAGCTGTCAGCCAGGAGGGCGGAGAGGATATTTATTGCTCACATCACATGAAGTCTGGGACAGTCTCCAGTAATCCAGAAGTTTCAAAGCTCCCTCTATCAGTAAGTCGCCTTTCTTTTTCTCATTTATCACTCTTCTCTCTGTTCTATGTCTCCTTTTTGTAGCTTTTACTATGACTAGCCAGATCTGCGACAATGCTGTTGGTGGTCTATTTCCATTACAATCATTTCAAGCAATAATTTTTACTGAACTGTACCTCTAAAACTCCTTATGTATCACTTTATATTTCTGATCAAAATATATACTTTTCAACATTTTTTACAAATTGGTAAATACAAGTCAAGAGTGTCAAAATTAAATAAAATTCTATCAGACTACATTCCGAGCTCTTTTTGTACAGAAGGTCATCATTAGTTAGAATTTTATTAGATTTAACAATTTTTTCTTCTATAATGATTAAATATTTCTGTCTTAGGAATGGGGCAGTCCCATTATATGTTTTTTAAATTGAGTTAAAATACTACCAAAATTTTACAAATATTAGGAAATCAATTTGATGCTTATAAATAGGTACATTTGTCTGTGTAATCAAATTATTGTTAAAATGGTGTTATTCCAGGAAACCTTCTTGTAAACTTTTCTAGTTAGTTCATACCTCAGAAAAATGTGAGTCATTTCTACTAAAATTTAATTTTTCCTAAAGTTAGTATCTTATATAAATGAAATGATTCATGTTGCCTCATAACTCATAGGTAAAAAGTAGCTCATCAATCACATGGCTGATAGAGTTCTTATTTAGCAATGAAAAGCACAAAATCCTGAACTTTAGGTACAGACATAATAGCTTAATAATTTTCACAAGTCAAGAATTATGTACAGAGGTCAATGCTTTCATTGATAACGCATTTTCAAGAAAGTAAGACTGGAAGAGAAAGGCCAACAAAGAGAATTTTTAATTCACAATTTACCTGTGACTCAAAGTGAAATGTGGTATTACTGAGCCAGAAATGAGATTTTAAAAAATATCAGAATTTAAAAAACAAAACAAAACAACAACAACAAAGAAAACCAAGAGTGCTGGGCAGTGGTGGTGCATGCCTTTAATCCCAGCACTTGGGAGGCAGAGGCAGGCAGATTTCTGAGTTCGAGGCCAGCCTGGTCTATAGAGTGAGTTCCAGGACAGCCATGGCTACACAGAGAATCCCTGTCTCAAAAAAACAAAAGAAACAAAAAACCCAAAAAACAAACAAACAAACCAACAAAAAACCGAGAAAATGAACAAGAATCTTTAGAACAAATCAAGTGACTATAAAAATAATGTGACAATATTAAGAAATTAAGTGACATAATTATGCAGTGTCATACAGTCAACTTAAGAGACAGAAGTCTATAATGTGTGCAGAATCTCAGATCTCTTCTAACTGGCAAACAATACAGTTATCATGATTGTGAACATTTTATAGATATGGACAAGGCTTTTATATTGCTGCTTATAGTTTTAAAGTTATTTGGAGATTGTAATTCTGAAAAAAAATCAATGTAGCAGGGAGTCAGAAAGACTGAAAGTAGTGCAACCAAAATACAATTTAATACAAATAAAGCACTTTCTGCTGGGCAGATATAGGAAAATTCCTGAAAGTAGTAATCTCTTTGCATCATGCTGTCATTTATTTTATATTATCAAAAAATCAAACACTGGTCCTATTAAGAGGTAGGCATAAGAATCCTGTGTTCTATGAATGAAATTGGCTTGTGAGAATCCACAGAGCACTGTACTCTAAAAGATGACTTTATGGTTTGCTAGCATGAATAATATATTCGAAAAGGACTGTGAGCAGTGGGTGTACAGGGAAACGATAGTGTCTCATCCTCTTGGTTAACAAAGTAATGAGTCCAATAAATGATTTGTAGACTGTAAAGGTTAATACATCAAAAGTAAATAAAAGCAAAATAAAACATGATAAACCAACAAGCTGCATAATTTTTAATGAAATTTAGTGTAAAATGAAGTAAAGGATATATCATTATGAGCGCATACTAGAAAAAACACTACCATCATTTCTCTTTGGCAACAAAGGATTGTCTTCAGAAGACTCATAGATATGAAAAGCCAAAGGGGTGCAATCTCTTCTCAGACATTAGCTGTAAATTAGTTAAACCACTTTGGTTCCCAGCAGGTCTAGTACGAGCTGCTGTACTCATCTAGGGGTCCTCTGGATTCATGAATGAAACACACACACACACACACACACACACACACACTAGCTAATTTGATATGCCTTGACTAGCTCAATGACTGGACATTTCTAATCTCCCCAGTGGCTAGTACATTTTTCCCTCTGGTATTCCTGGCTTAATGCCTTCTAAATCTATGTTTGATCTTTGCTGCCCTGTTATCCTCTGGGTAGAATCTACCATAAGGCTGCTTTCCCTTTCCACCTACATTGTTGGACAGTTTTTCTTCTGCAGCTCTTAAATCTGATCCTTCTCCCTCCGAGTCATAGAAATTCTCTTCTGTCAGCCCCTTCCCCATGCAATCTAAAAGTCCCACCTTTGTCTTTCTGCCCAGGCATTGGCTGTACAGTAATTCTTTATTATCAGTCAAAGCCAGTTGGGGGACAGGGACCCTTAGGTCTGGAAGCGAGGCTTTGGGAGCCAAATTAAGACAAAGCATTAGAACCAATTCCCAATATCTTACCTTTTCTGTCCAAATTGAAAAAAAATAAAATAAAAGCTTTTCTCTCAGATACAAATTGAGCATAGCCATAACAATTATGTAAATTACAAAGTATAATAAATAATTTATATCCAGTCCATCATATTAACCAATTAGATAAAGTACTCTACTATTTATCCTGACTTAAAGAGTTTGCAATTTTATGTTCTGACTTTAAGGTTTATTACCATCTGAAAACCATCGTTTCTATATCATCTTTCTCAACATTAAACGACTTGAGTTTGATTATTAGTCTTTAATGCTGTCAGAAATTGGAAAATGAATTAAATATTACTTGAAGATATAGGAAGCACAAAACATAGCTTCCAAAACTTCACCAGTTTGTGGAGACAGCTGACTAACTGGGCAGTTTCTCATCCCTCAAACATTAGAGCGTCAGCCTTCAGCCTTCTGGCCCAGAACCTTCGGGCAGACCTTGAAATGAAGCATGAACTATGAAGGACTTATTTTCTACCTTGCCACAGCTAAATTATTGACTATCCTGCATTGTGTGTCCTTTCTTGAACAGTAATTTTTTGTCTGTAGATGAATAGGGTAATTTTTATCCAGTTGCTATTTTGCCATAACAGAAACTTCTTTGAACCAAGGGGGGGCTACTATCAGGAACATACATATCTCTACTCAAATGATTTTTAATAATAAATTAATATTAAATGTCATATTTTGTGGATTTTTGAAGTTTTCAAGACTATTTATCTACATAAATTATATATGAATTGTTGAACTTTTACTATTCTTAGCTATTTCTAATTGAATATTGTAGAAAGCATATTAACATAATTAGATCAGAATCTAATGTAACATGTATTACTTATTCCTCTTAAATAGTTTTTAATAGCAGTTATTAGAAGGACTGAGTCTAACCCTTGTATTCTTAAATGAGTTGCATAGGTGTAATGCCTAAGACTAAGAATATTTACTTCAAATTTTGTATCAATATAAGAAATTTATACCAATGAAAACCTTAAATTTGCACTAATCTATAAATTCTGTACCAATATAAAATTTTAATTTCAATTTGTATCAGTTATAAAGATTTCTACCAATGTAAGACTATGGTTATATAGTGCTTTGCTTGAGAAAAAAAATTAGTAATCCATCCTATGTATGTCCTTCCTGTTCAAAACTATGATCATTTTCAAATTTTCCTCGAAAATGAAATTCTATCTATAATTTATAAAATAATCATAATTAGACATTCAAACCCAAGGGATTGGACCAATGATTCTCCATTACTGTTTTCTGCTGAATATGGGTGGCAAAAATTCTTAGAAAATTTGGTTAGACTTAAGAAAGCTAGTTTTAGCATCTCTTATCCGGTCTCTATGTTTAGAAGGCTGAGGACTTGACTGAAATTTTGACTGGATCTGTCTGAAAGGCTGTATGAGCTGAGTTCATCGGGTATCAGCAGCAATTCCTGAAACTGTTCTGGAAGCAAGTCTCTGGATAGCATCAGGAAGCATGGCGCTGGAGCACCGGATCATTTCAGCATCCTGCAGGATGAGTCTGGTCAGAACTGTATATTCTACAATATATGAATCTCACAACTAAAATTTTAGTACTATTAAGATGTTTATATGGATAGTGCAAGGTACACATATCAGTTAAGGATGATTTTTGGCTCCTTGTTTGAGCAGGTGAAAGACAACTGTCTTTTTATGAGCTAACTTGATCAATAACCAATTGTAAAATATCTTCATTCCTGCCATATTAAAGCACAAAGAATCTTAAGGATTCCATAACCAACAAGATTTATTGTATAAATTTAGCTGACATTTTGGCTAGAGACATTTGTATGTCTAAGCCAGTTATCGAGCTGTTCCCATATCAAGGAATTAGCAGATCATGTTATTTGTTCTGTTTTGTCTTCTTGATTTTTTCTTTTTCTTTTCTTTTTCTTTTCGGATCTTTGATCCGTATTACTTTGGAAGGGGTCTAAAACCCTTTCTCCTTTCATGTTAACACAAACACAGAGCCTCTTTCGCCAAATAACATGACCTTGGTGCAGTAACCAGAAATCATTAATATATAGAATGAATCAAATTAATAGCTTGACCTCTCTCTCAGAGGGTTTTTAATATCATAAATACTATCAAGTGTATAATCATATTCATTTTGATGATTAAAACAACTCAAAGCAATTAAAACAATCTAAACAAATATTATCGGTTGGGATAGTGTTCCTTCACTATTTCCTGTTTTGTTCTTACATGATTATTTTTTAACAGTGAGATCAAGGCTTAAGTTTCTACTGTCTGAGATAGATTAGGCTGCCTGTTCCCTGCTTTTACACCTATAATTAAGATCAAAAGCATCAATTATTTATTCATCTAAGTATACATAAATCCTCCTTTGTATGGAGATAAAGATCTCTGTGGGTACATATGTCTCCTTTTTATATAACTTGAATTAACATAAGCTTATTTATCTGTCTGATATAAGTTTATTCTATTTACCTCTTCCTTCTGACCTATAATTTAAGATCAAAGCCTAGATTTCTTTATTCCATGTATACTTAAGAACATTTAAACAATTACAATTACACTCACTTCTATCCTTAAAAATAATTAAATCAAATTACATTCATCTCTATCCTTTGATTATCTGCTTGTTGGAGGCAAGAAACCTCTACTGTCTGCCTTCCTAGCAGCCTGTCTGTTTGCACAGCAGGGGCTCTCAGTACCTCTAAGTTCAAACCCTCTGAGGCAGGAAGAAGCCTCTAGAAGGGCCAGGATAAATCCCCCTGGCAGGTGTTTTCTTTTTTTCTAGTTTCATGGCTTGTGCAGGAACCATGGGACTTGCCTCAGCTCACTGAGAAACTGAGAAACCAATTCTCCCCTCCCCCTAAACTTACATCATGGTGTGTGTGTGTGTGTGTGTGTGTGTGTGTGTGTGTGTGTGTGTGTGTGTGTGTGTTTGTGTGTGTATTCCATCCAATAATCTTGAAATAATTTTTTTTAGTTAACTGCTTTGGCTCCCAGAGATCAAGTGTGTGCTCCCTGTACCCACCCACGAGCTCTCTGGATCAGAGAATTAGAAAGACACACATACATGCCAGCCAATCTTGATATACCTTGACTAGCTCAATGGCTCTTCATTTCTAATCCTCCCCGAAGCTGGCATACATTCTCCCCTCCAACTTTTCTGACTCAACTTCCTAAATCAACATTTCATCTCTGCTACTCCAGACCCAATCTGCAGAGTGGCCCCTAGGGACACTTTCTGGAATTCTTCATGGCTGGCTGCTTTCTTTCCTGCAGCTTTACATCTAATCCCTCTGCTTCCTCATCATGGATTCCCTCCTCTCCTACCTTGGTTCCTTGTTCCGTGAAAGTCTCACCCTACCCAGCTGTTGCTTGTTGGCAACCTTATTTCCCAATCAGAGCCAACAGGAGGCAGACTTCCTTTAGCTTCTGAATGAGTGGAATCCCATGTGATTCTGGGAGCCGAATTAAGACAAGACAAAGCACTTGTATCAATTCCCCAAAATACGGGTTGTCTATTCATATATTATATATAAAAATTCTAGAGGTAAATAATCTCTGCATTAACAAGAAAAATGGAAATGCTAGATAAATAGGCATTATCCTGAATTGTTTGAGGAATGCTAAGGAAAAACCTATGTATGATCCATACATATGCAGAAATATTTTCCTTTTCTGAATTTTTTTTTTCTCAAAGACAGTTATAAACCTGGATTAAGAAGGGCAGATATCTGGATCTGCATAATTCCAACCTTTTCCCATGTATAAGCTAAACTTTATTAAAGAGAAACAGTAATAAGTAGAAGTATGCTTACCAAAGAACCAAGGTACTGTAAAAAGCAGAATTCTGTTTCTGTTAGATTTTAGTTAAGATAAAACAGAAATATTTTATAAATTAATGCTATACATGTTAGTTCAAGCATGATAATCTTTAATTAGTTTCATTCAGGAAGGTAATATTTGGGGAGCACAGGATATTTGGGAGTTACATCTTCTTTGGGCATGTTTTTGTATTCTTTTACTCATTTCTCTACAGAGCTCTTACCCATATGATGGATGTTTGCTTATGTAATCTTTAAAGAATACTTAACATTGGGAAACTAATTTCATTTTCCAAAAATCTTTGCTATTTGGAAAGAATGGTCAGTAATTTGTATCCCTACTTTGGTCAATAGCCATATGAGCTTTCTTCTCTTTGTCAGGTAACATTCAGGAGGCACCTCTCAAAATGTGAAGGAGAAGACATCTTTAGGTATGTCACCTGAACATAGATAGTAGATATCTCTTAGAAGACAGATAGGGAAGAGGTGTCTCTGAGATGACTACTGTGCACTTCCAAGGCCGGGAACCTAGTTGTCTGTAGATTCTGCTGATTAGTATGTCCAAGAATCCATGATATGCATTTCCTTAAGAGATACTTGAAATGAATGATAGTAGCCATTCTTTTATTTTTATTTTTATTTTTTGATGCTTTATATACATTTCCAATGCTTCCCCCTTTCTAGGTCTCCTGTTTGAATAGTAGCCATTCTTATATTTGAATGACACTACACGTAACCTTTTCCTTCTATTAATTATTCATTTTCACTTTCATCCTCAGCAACCAACTCTTCTAGTCTCCAAGAATTCCAAGTACACTTAGTGATTAATCTTTCTGTGCATTCTATCAGCCTAGGACAAGTTGCTATATATGCCTTTTGTTAAAATTATACCTCAGTAAACAATAACCTAGAGTCTCCTACCTCACTTATCTAGGTCCCACATGTTTTATATACACTCTTATGTCTCCACTGAATCATAGACCTCTTGAGTTTTTTGATAACATGTGTAAAGGTTCATTATTATGATAGTCATTATATATTTTTTCTACTTGTTCTTGCAAGAAAAAGTACTCAGGTGAAATGTTTTGAGACTCATTTTGTGGAATACTAATTGTTTTGGCAAATGTCTGAACATTTGAGTAATATGTTTGTTTCCACAGATGTTTCAGAATTGCAAACTTGAGGTTTACAAGGTTGTTTCTAGAGTGTGGGAATAATGTCATTTATTTTTATGTATATTGTTCTTTCTCCATAAAACTATACCTTGAGACATAAAGCCATAGTAAGAAGATGGACAGAATGTACAAATTGCTCCTTACAGGACAGTATCCCAACATTAGACTACTAGACTATAATTGAGGTATGAGTTAGCCATTGTTCTAATTCTGAAATTTTCAGTAGACCCTGGTTGGTATGTTATGTTATATAGCATAACCATTGGAATTCTAGAGTTGTAAATTACCACATCAAAATCCCATTTAACCAGGACCTTTAATACCAAATATCACTTTATAAAACAGTTATGTTAGTTTTCTTGTCACACAGATCTAGCACTAACCTTCTCTGTGCTTTCTTTGAGATCCCCATTGAAATGAAGACAAGACATAGAGAACATAGAATTGAAGAGACAGTTTATTACAGTGCAGAATGAGACACACTCAAAAAACAAGTGAGGGTGACAGCGATGTGATCATTGTAGAAGAAAATGCTCATAGTGTCAGAGAGACAGTTGTGACAGAAAATACTATAACGCAGCATGAGTGGACAGTAGTGAAAAGACATTCTTATGAGGTTACAAAGGACAATTGGCTGAGAGATGATAAGGAAGGAAAAACCTTCTCATGGCATGAGAGTGGGTAGTGGCTAGAGAGACCATTATGTCAACCTATATCCTATTTAGACATTATAAGCTTTACTAAAATTTCTAGAAAAGAAAGCTTGTTTGAGGCATTTTTCTGCATAGATGGTTGGCAGAGTTACTCAGTTAATTTGTAATTTCTTTGTTAACATGTAAAGAATGTGTCCTGTTTTATTATTTATTTGTTTGGTTTTTTGTTGTTGTTGTTTTGTTGTTTTCAACAACATAAAGTAGATTCATTTGGGAAAATGAAACTTGGAAAAATGTCTCTGTCAGATTGCCTGTAGGCAAGTATATGAGGAGCATGTTCTCGATTAATAATTGATGTGTAGGAGCTTATCCCACTCAGAGTGGTGTTGTCCATGGGCCAGTAGTCTTTGGTGGTATTAGAAAAAAACCTGAGAAATCCATGAGAGAAAGTCACTAAGCAGGAATTTAAACAGGATATACATCAGTTTCTACTTTTAGATCACTGCTTGAGTTCCTTCCTTGTTTTTTCTCCATGAAATGTTACTAGCAATGTGTAATCCAAGCAATCACTTTCTTTCTCAAATTTTCTTTTGGTCAAGGTATTTATTAGAGCAATAGAAAGCAATGTAAGGTAGGAGGGACCAATGGGCATGGCTCTGTTCTTAACTGTGAAGCCTACAGTGTAGAACCTCATGCTATATAGTGACCAGGTGACTAGTACAGGAGACCTCATCTCTAAATGGTAAAAGGATAACAATACCAAAAAATACCGTTCTTTTGCCATCAACTGAAGTTCTACAATTTTATATCTGATTTTACAACTGTTAAATATGTATTTTTAATGATATTCAATTTAGATAGTATCTAACAAGGTATCAAAATGTCTTAAGTTTAAAACAGGCAGATTTGCATAAACCTCATGATTTAGTAAGAATAAAATATGGTAATCTAAATAAATAGGATGATTTTAAAGTTGCTGTCTTCTTTAATACACTTTTCCCTAAGTTTCCTTAATGTCTGTTTTTTATATTATTTTATTGAGGGGGACTAAGAATCTCAAAAAAAAACCCCTCAATTTTCCCTGTTGCAGTAAATATCCATATAATTGGTATTTCAATGTTAGTAATCAGTTTTCATGAATGAAAGGTGAAGATAAGAGACTAGAGATCAGAATTAAAGAATCACTTAGTTTAGTGCTATGTATTAGGATGAAGATAGAGTAAATGCTCTGGGTAACAGGCTAATCAATGTCTTTTAAAGGTTGCCATGGTGGTGCAGTCAATGTAATTTCATATACTTGGACAGCTAAATTAGGAATATAACAATTTGATATTTTCTTGGGCTGTGTATTGAATTTAAAACTAACTCAAAAAACATCTCAAAACACTCAGTCTCAAAGTGAAAAGTAACGTGACATCTCAGGTTGTAACTACTGATGTTACACTTGAGGAACCTGGAAAGGCTATAGATTCAAACTCCACTTCCACAAAAGTACATGAACAACAGCAATAACAATAACAACAACAAAAAACAAATACTAATAACAGTGGATATAAATTCTGCAAGAGGTATCAGAAGAGACTATGGTTTATTCCTTGATCATAGGTCACAACTATATAACTCACTTTTCTTTATTTTCATCCCTCAAAAGCTTCATAAGTTTTACTGTATCTCAGAATGTTCAAGAATGCTTGTTTTTGTTTTTGTTTTGTTTTGTTTTTGGTGTGTGTAGGGCTTTTGGGGGGAGGGTTTGTTTCTTACTTGTTTTTTAATTTCAAGGTTGAAACTATTTCATAACAACAGTTCACTTTAGTAGAAAGGTTCTATTTTAAACTGATGTTGAATTACTGGGGAGAGAATAAAATTAAAGTATAATTTTTTATAAGGACCAAATAAAACTATTTTGACTAGAAACTATAGATGCCTAATACAGACTTATGAGGCAGAATATCACCCCTTTAAACTGTTTTTGTTCTATTTCCCAGATGCTATTGGTACAGAAGGTATTTTATCCAAGTGATGAGAGGGGAAATTATGCAGGAGGATCTCTGTAATCACAAAGGCTCTTGTGACAAAGCCACAGAAGGAGTCAAACAGAAGCCAATGAAACTTCTACACTGAAAGGGCAAGTGGGAATTGAAAACGCTTTACTTCTTCTTTTGATGGTGGAGAAAGATCTCTGACCCACGGGTTGTTGGAAACTTCTGTAAAGTGTAGTAAAACAAGCATACTTCCTTTTCTTGTGCTCCTGATAACCCAGCCCTGATGACTTACACCAGACGTTGACCCTCAGATCAATCAAGATGGAGTATGTGCTTGTTTCAGCCATGAAATTAATATCAACTTGTTATAACAGCAATGAGAAATCAATTTACTCTATTATTTTTTTAAAAATAATTATTTCACTATTTGGGGGATATTTATGTATGTGTGTTTCTGTACATTTGCATGGGTGTGCCCAAGAAGGCCAAAAGAAGGTGTCATAACATCAGAAGCTGATGTTACTGGCACTCTTGAGCTGCTCAGTGTGGGTTATGGGAACCAAACTTTGGTCTTCTATGAAAGCAGCAAGTACTTATAGGCACTGCGCCTCTCCAGATTCTTAGTACATGTACATTGTTGTTGTTGTTGTTGATGATGATGTTGGGGATGATGAAGATGATGTTTTGTGGTACTCTTAAATATTTTTTAAAGTAAATAAATGTATAAAGATAGGCTTCAAGTTCCCTGGATATTTTCAGCTTTTTCCACCATCATTTTTTTCTAACTGCTTAAAAGTAAGCTCAAATTTAATATATCAGTAATAATTCTAAAGTAAAAGGAATATGCCATTTTTGTACACCAAATCTTGTTTTTATGGAAAACATAATTCACACACTTAGCAAACCTGTACATTTTTTAATAAATCCATATAAATTTGACTGTATAATGTGACATCCTATCCCTATAATGCTGGCATACATACACATTTAGATGATGAAAAATAAAATGAAAAAGATAATAGAACACTTATGATTTGAATATCCACTACTGAGTTCAGAAGCTCATTAGATCATATTGCAGTTCGTTTGGAGTTTTACTTCTTTCCTTGAAAACTGCTGTATTAGCTGATCAGTATAGATCTTTCTCTTTTTGAGTGAATTTCTCCTTTTTCAGTTGTAAGCTTGTTTTGCTGTTAATGGCAAATACAGCCCAGAATCAGTTAGATGCTATGGAGTATGATGTCGAATAAGCAATAGGATTAATCCTCATTGTGTATTCCCAACCTGATTCTATGTGCTCCATTTTCATGTCTCCTGAGCATTAGGGCTTATTAAAATTGTCTACTTCTGTAGCATTTCATTTAAAGGTATTATGATGTGATATATTTCTCTTCTTAACTTGCCAAGATGATGAGCAAAAATTATATGATCATTTGGTTAATGACATTAACTTATCTGCGTGAATATGTATTTTACAAAATCACTTGCTGTTATGGCAGGAAAGAAGATTAAGTTTCTTAGATTTTCAAAAATCAGGTAATATACATGACACAACTCAAGAGTCATTCTGTTGAATGAGTCTATTTTAATCTCAGTGTGATGATACCAGTTTTGTGGATTTCCTATTGGAATGAAATGTAAAACAGAGCCATTCTATTTGTTAAAATGGCTGCTTCCCTTTCAGTTTATTGCCCTCCCACACTCCAAGTGACCTAACCTATCTCTTCAATATGCTGAAATTTGCATGAAGATTGAGGAGGAATAAGACCATAGATACCACCTTTAATGAGACACTACCTGCCAACATTAAAAATGTACTTGCAAAATATCTATTGAAAGACCTTAAGTTTATATAGCTCAAAACTTCCATCTGTTTCTATGTGTGTGTGTGCTTGTGCACATGCATGTGTATGTGTGTGTGTGTGTGTTTTATTTTATTTTGTAGCAAAGCACCCTAGAATCACTGATAGCGTGATTTTTTTTTTTTTTTTTTTTTTTTTTTTTGTGCATTATGGTCAAGTAGATCAGAGGAAAAATGTAGGCTAATCCCAATAATTACATCTTTGTTACTTTTCCTACACTTAATTTTTTTCTTGAAATATATTCTTATAAACTATTTAAAGTTTCTCTTGAAATTCAATCTAATATTCAGAAATAATTTCTTTTGCATATGATTCAGATGGATGTTGATTTATGACTTACTGTTTAGTTCCTGTCTTTGATAAAAGAAATCTGGGCTGCATGAGCAATAAACCTTGGAGACCTATGAAGGAAAGGAATCACTGTGCCCTAAAGATCATTTATATAACTCAAAATGTGAAATGATCCAAAGGCCTCCAGTAACCATGCTCTCTGAGTCTTAATCCCAGTTCTTAGCGTTCTACCATGAATAGTAGACTATGGGAATTTCCACTGTTCTATCCCAAGGACAGCTCCAGCTTAATCTTCTTTTGTATTTTATTTATTTTCAATGAGGGTATTAGGAGATAGTTTATCTGGTCATAGTTAATAAGAGAAATGTTCTATGTCGCCTAAAATATAGCTACTATGTATGAATATCTACCTCTCCATTTATTTTTAAGTGAATGTGCAGCCCACTTCTCAGCTCCCAAAATAGCTGTCCAGTGTTATAATTTCTGTGCAAAACATGCAGGACAAGTACCTTTCATAATTATTTCATGGTACATGTAAGTAATAAAATTCCTGAATCCATAACAAACTGTTTTCTTTTACTGGTTGAGTCAACCAGTAAAATCTTTAAGGAAAGATGCTATATAGAATAAATAGTTTCTCTACAAAATTCAGATGTTGAGGTGTTGCTTCATGTACTGGTACCCTAGTGTGGGGATTAATTAGAAAAAAAACTTCACGTGGGCAGGCAAGAATAAGCCAGGCTGACCTTAGGAAGTGAGTAGAAGAAGCAAGTACCTTTACTTGATGTGACTGAGGTTGATATGGGGAGTAGCATTTTGTTGTTATTCTATTTGAAGCTTAGGAATGCCATGCAGTTCTGACATTCCAAAGCATCACTGATGAACGTCCTACAGCTCATCATGTTGAACAAACATGGCAGGAGTAAAACCATGCCAGGAAAACAGATTAATCAATATTTAAGGAATGTAAAAATTGAGCTCGCAATAGTAGAGGACTTCAGAAGGTAAACATATCTAATGTGATAGGTGCTATGTGTTTAAGAGGTTGAGTGATGTTATAAAAGGTGACAATCACTCTTGAATCCAGGCTGGCATCAAACAAGTGACAGTACTTCCTTCTCCATAGCCAGAGAACTGGAACCACAAGCATGCTGCCCCCTTTCTGACTAAGACAATGAAATTTGTGTTTGCATAAAGATCTTCATAGTCTCAGAGAGTTGGCCACGAAAAGTGGCAGCAAAGAAATAGACAGCTGCACACCAAGGAGAACAGTGTCAGCAGCTCCCAGATCCTATGGCATTCAAACCTCCAGAGCTGTGGGAAAAATAATGTCTATGATATTTTGCTATGACAGCCCTAGTCATTTGCATAATGAGAAGAGCATGTTTGAGGCTGGAATGATGAATGTATTGGAAAGAGAGAATTAATGGCCGCAGAATTTTTCTTTTATGTAACAGATATCAAATTGCTTTAAAATCAGAATACACATACATGCCTTGCCCAGGAGACACCAGGATCTGAGTATCAGAATAGACAAAAGGAAACATTGAGAATTTAGTTTTACTTCTAAATCAGTATCCAGATCCTACATTAGATTTACATCATAAAGATGTCGATGAGTCATCTGAATATACTACATTGGTCAATACAGAGCAAAGAAATGGACCTAATGAATTCTCTTAGCTCATAAAAGTATCTGTGCCTGTCATAACTTTACCCTTACAGATAAATATACCAAGTTGTATACCCAATTAAAAAATGGGTCAAGTATTTTAATGTTGTTGCTGTTGTTGCTGCTGTTTTGACAGTGTTCACTACATAGTCCCTGGCTTGTTTGTGACTCTATTTAAACGAGGTTAGTCTATAAATCACAGAAAGATCTACCTTTCTCTGCTTCCTGAGTACTGGGATTAAAGCATAATCTATTACATACAGACTGATATTTTCTTGTCCACCAAATAGGAAGCATGGATTTTTATAATAGTAGACGAAAGCAAGATAGCATTGCTTAATGTGCCATGAAATAAGCCTATAAGATTCTGGTAAGTATGAGGTCACATTGGTGACCTTGGGCTTTCAGATTTTCCCACCGAGCCTTCTTCCTGCAGGGAACCAACTGTCTAATCTGAATTGTACGAAGCACATTCAGCTTGACTTCTTTGGAGTTAGCTCTTCCTTTGAACATATCTGGTCACAATGTGGTACTGTTTTTCCTTAACCCTGCAGAAGAACATGGAGAACATCAGAGGGTGATTTCTGCTTGTCCATCTTTCAAGCAAGAAGTTAATATCTGAGGAGCTGAGAAAACCTTGAGTAAAAATGTAAAGAAAGATGAAAATATATATGCAAGTAAATTCATATTGACTTGACAGGTTATATGTAGGAATATACATGTATACAGAAATACATGTACACATGCAGTAACAATTAGTAAAAAGAGAACATGACATTTAAGGACAGCAGAAAGAGTTATATTGGAGGGTAAAGGAAAAGACAAAAATAATTAATTTATGTTATAATCTCAAAACTAAAATAAAACACATTTAAGAGAGGATAATGAGCCTCAGACCCATGGAAGAGACAAAGCTTTCTAGATATGAGTCGGGCTTGTGGGATGACAAAGTCTTCCTCTGGTTTGAGTGTGGATGTGAGCTAAGTATGTAAAAATTAGTAACAACAGCTTTCTCTTCCTGGATGCTTATAGCCTGAGAGTGATTGTCTATGGAGACCTCTTATCAGACTAGCTTGTTCTTCCCTGCTGCACTGTACCTAATAAATATGCTAAAGTTCCAGGTCATGGTAGCTGATGTCATTCTGTCAGAGCGTGCATGGCACACTTGACCCCAGCTTTTCTCTAAGTGTGTCTGCATGTCTGTCATTTCTTTTTTCTCTCGCTGAGGCAGGGACTTTGAGACCCAAGGTCCACAGGTCAGGGCTTTAAAAGAGATCTGCTACTTTCCCATTTCAATGGCTCTCAGGTATTCTCTGGAAGTTAAATATCATCTATTTTACTGCAAGTAATATTGGTGGATTGAATTGAATGCTCATAGAAGATCTTCCAAAGACAGAATGATTCAAACTGGGTTTAGAGCCTTTTGTGAACTCTGACAAATGTCAACATTCTCCTTCTGAGAAACATGAGATTTTCTTATTAAAGGTGGTTCTAATAGACCTAGGAGTTCTTAAATACATGCTGTGGAAAGATTTTCAGGGTGGTCATAATCCAGTGGCCAGCTGAGGATTGAAAACTGCCCTAGATTCCTTCAGGAATGCAAAGGCAGAGCTTCTGTAGTTGCAAGTTCATGCTGATCTACTGGCTTAAGTTTTCCAGACACACAGAGTGGTCAGTTTAGGAAAACTAAACGGGGGAGATGGTAGACTCTCGTCTCTTCATTTTTCTTCTGATACTATTATTTTTAGCTACAGTGAGCTCTTTTCGAAGTTTAAATAATACAATTCTTCAGCACTAATGTTAGGTTTGATTAGTGCTTAGCAAAGTAAAATAATCTCTCTCTATGGAACAAAGATGTTTACCATATAACATTATAGAAGAATTACTTCTGATAAACTTAAAACTTTTCCTTCTGCTAACACAACTCCTTTGTAAGTTTCTCTTGTCTTTGGCATGCCACATGGGCAATGACACTGAAAAATTTACTCAGCAAAATGCTTTTACTTGAACAATAGAACTGTAGTGAGTAATTATGACATGCGTGCCATATCATTTACACTCATTCATGGGAGAAATATCTTGCTAAAATATAAACTAAGAAACTAAACAGTTTTTGACACTTTTGAGACTTTTATGTAAGTCAAGGGAAAATAAAGTGGAAAATGTTATTAAGAAACTAATACTGATGGTACTTATTCTTTAGTTATGCTGTACATCTATTTACTTTGAGATAAAACTATCCATCTTGGAGATAAAACATAGAATGACGTAAAGGGGAGTAAAATCTTTTATCCAGTTGGGACCTCATCATGCTCAAAAAAATAAAAAACTCAAAGGCTTGAGGAAGTCCTTGAAACTGATCAGATTCATTTGGCTCCTCTGTCTCCATATACAAGCTGTAAGAATTGCCGAGAGATTACTTTCAGAGAAATCAAGATGTCAGATAAGAGACAGAGACAAGGTAAGCTGCCTCAAAGAAGGAGAGACCAGATGAGATGCATGGAAAAGGGTCACACCACTTGAAACACCTGGGTAAAAGAGTCTTCAACCTGCTCAGTTGTTTTCAGTGCAGTATTTGCCAAATTTCCAGCTTTTGTGACCTGTCATTCATCCTAAGTTGGACGTTGGTGATGTTAGTCTCTTCAAGTAACTTCTGATTCTATAAGTAATTCAATAAAACTCACTGGTTCACCAAGTTATGGTATCCTTATCTTGGTCTTTTGTTGGTTCTCTATGTGATGAGACATTTTATGCTTCCAAAGGAGTAGTGTCACTCAACAAGTTATCAATATCTTAAACAGAAAATTAAGTCAATCTTGTTTAAAATGACTTAAGAGCAATCTATTTTTAATTATTTTTCACTATATTATACAAACCACTAAATTCCTGTGTTGCAGTGATAAAAAATAATTTCCAGCTCTTAGGTAATAGCAATGCAGGAAACTGAATGAAAACATAAATGAATAATGCTATGAAAATGGCAAGCAGTCTTCCTAATGGACTTGGTGAGCTGCTGTCAGGGCATGAGTCATGCCCCTCCCTGAAAACAGATTGCCCTCCTGATCTGTTGCTCCACATGTTCAAAGTTGAGATTTTGATTCCCTAGTATGGTTGTGAACACATGTTGCACATACTATGTAACTGAATGAAGGCTACACTCAAAGGATCCTCCTCCCACCAAGAACCACCTATTTAGACTCTCGATTCTTGTTTCAACCATGAGGTAATGAACCTTCCAACTCCACGTTGATGAATGTCAGGCCACTTGCCCTTTGCTGAGCTTGGCCTCGTCTTAGCAAGCCTCCAGGGTCCTACTCTATTGAGAACGATGGACAACATTCTTCTGATACTCTCTTTTTCTTTTATAACATTCCTTATCAAAATAATATTAAACTCAATGAAAATACTGGCCAAAAAGTAATTTCTTTCAAGACATTGTACTGTGCAATCTGTTAATTCTGAGGATGGTTGTTGTGTTAATCTTTCTAAAATACAGTCTTACCTGCTTGCTTTCAGTGTAAACTTGTTCACTGGCCTTCAAATAAGAGCTGTTCTCAGATAGTCTCTCAGTAGCTCAGATAACACAAGTGCACTCCTTATATTTTCACAGCACAATACATGCTTTTCTCTTCGGCATCCCATTTTACTAACACCTCTGGGCTCTTATCACCAGAAATTATCCTGTCCTTTGATTATTTTATTGCTCTTCCAAAACTCTGAATGTATCTTTAGGAAGTATTTCTATATAAAAAAGCAACACAATTTATTTCACCTAATAGCAGTTTTATAGTTATTTCCTAGCTTTTACAATTATTTAAATTACTGCATATGAAATAATATAAAATCAGAATAAATATGTGGATAATAAGTATATTGATTCTTACTAAAAAGCCTTGTATATTGACCATGAGTACATGTTAATTAACAATAGCATTGTGTGACATAAGACCCTTAAATATCAATGAAGGAAGCATCTGCTATAGCTTCAACATGTCAAAACATGTCATGCGTTTACTAATCAAATAGAATTTAATAAGAAACAAGATACATCAGAGATATGTAAAATACACGATTAATGATGAATTTATACTCACAAACTACCCTTACAATTCTTGTAAACTTTTCATAAAAATAATATTGTATCTCAATAAATTATTTTCCTTAATGTTAGGTTGGGGAAATATTCATTTTTGTTTACTTTTGTTATTTAACCAAAATAACAACACTAAAGTATTCAGAAGATTATTGATAGAAAAATATCCTAGAAAAAGTAGATAACTAATAATTTTCATATGTTCATAAAACTATGTTATTTGCCTTTTGGGCATAATTTTAGATTCCTGTCTATATTCTATTTAATGGCCTAGAAATAAATGTGTAAATTGTGTTGCAGCTCTCTCTACCCCCAAGCAGAGCAATTTCTTTCTTTCAGTGAGAGAATGAAATTTTTCAATCATACACTAAGTTTCAGGGCCATTTGTATAATGTTTTTTTACAATAGTTTTTCATAAGATATGTTTCAAAGATCAAGGCACATGAAGGCTAAAATACAAGAATCTGCAATTTTTTTTCATTACTACATTCAGAAAAATCTCTGAAAGAGCAGGCACAGGGCTTCAGAAAGACTAGGGAATTTTTTCCCAAGTAAATGTCTTGGCCCATTATATGAAAGTGAGCGGGAAGAAATATATATTTTCAAGTCTTAAACTGCCTTAAAATTTTTTCTAAAGAATGGTTACAGACATTTTCACATGTTGTAAAGGACATTTAAAAATTATTTATTTACTATCAATTGAAGTAAATTTTACTTTGTTAAGAAATAAATCTTTCTCATTATAAACTTTCAGAAGGATTCCACAGCAATAAGCTAATTGTCTACTGCCCTATTGACCTGATGCTCTGATCTGAGAAGCTAAATAGGTATAGGCCTGTTAGTGATTAAATAGAAGATATAATTTTTTATATTCTTCTATTTCAGTGCAAAAGCATAACCAAATTCTGTCATCTTTAATATATTTCTGCAGATCAAAAGTAAATAATGTTTCTCCTGTTTTCATAATTGCTTTCTTTACCTTAAAAATACTGTAAATATTTACTATGACAGAGCCACCAAGTGGCTTATCCCCCTCCTACAGATGCATCTGTAATGGACACTTAAGACTAGTTTTAGAAAGAATGGTGTCATAACACTGATTTCATAAAACTCTGAGACTTATGAATAAATCAGCATCTATACAGGTTCCCTCTAAATTAATATTCTGGCTCCAGAAAATATGATATATTTTTATGATAGCTGATAAAGATACCATTAAATAAACATTGCATGTTGTTATTGGGCACTGACCTGAAATCTAAAACTCTCTGGCTCTTTGAAAAGACCAATACAGAGTGAATATCTGTTGCTCACTGGGTTGATGATAGGAGTTCTCCATTACTTCTCTGTTTCAAAATCTTGGACATTAGAGAAGAGACAGTTCTAGTGAGGAGTAGGTAGGGCCTGATACCTTGCAGTAGAACAAAGTTCCATTGTTCCACCTAGTTTTGATACTGTTTTGGCACTTAGTGGGATTTTATTATGGATTCTTTTCAAAATACACTTTCTTGTATTTAAGTTCCACCTAAAAAAATTCCATCAATAATTCTGTTATATCACCAGTCATATTACTTTAATAATTTCAATCATATCTTTCCATACACTTACCAATTTCTTTAGTACAAACTGTGCTAAAACTTGGTTTAAAGTATCCTCCAGTAAACAGTACAGAATGAATATATATATATATATATACACACACACACACACACACACATATATACATATATACACATATATATATGGAATAGGCACATATTCTTATATATATTCTTATATATATTCATCTATATGTTTATGAAATACATATATTATATATATACATATATATATAATATCACTTTAACTAGGAAGGGCAGATGGCAGATGAGATATCTCTGATATTAAAATGTATGATATTGTAGGCAAAATCTTTTAAGTTCAGACTCCATTTTAGACAATCTGACCTAAGTTTGAACTTAAGTAAACTAACAGATTGGTACCTAGAGTTAGTTTCTACATTGACCCCCCCCCCCCAATAATCCAGTCTCTACGCTAATACCTAACAATACCATAACCTCACAAGACTAGTGTCTCCAGGTTATTCCCCCAACAAACCTGCATCCCTAGGTTACAAACCCACCCCTTGTCTAATGACCACCAATGCAGAGGGGAGCAGAAATTAAGTTATAATATGACTCCCAGCACCAACCAATTATGTTCCAGGCCACAGTGGCTTTCCAATTAGATGCTTGCACACGTACTCCCTGCTTGCTGCTTACTATAAAGACTTGCATCAAAAGACATTCAGGGCTTCCCCACCATCAAAACTGTCCTGTGTGATGGTCGTACATTGGGAGTGCTTGAGCAAGCTCGAATAGAATAAAGACCCTGCTGTGATTGCATCAGATTGGCTTCTGTCTGTTTTGTTTTTGGGGGTGTGGGATCACTAATATTTCCCTGGCACTACACTATTAGTCTGATGACATTTGTTGTATTTCTTTGACCCCATAATATGAGAAATATCCATTTTTGCAATTTTCCCCTCCTCCACTTGTACAGAATCTCACATGCATACCCGGAAGTTATAAAACTTATCAAAAAGCTAGCAAATATTTTCACAACACATTTACATTGCATATAATATGAATCTACTAAGTGAAAGATATGTTCTTCAACATTGAAGACTTTCAGGTATTAAAATTATGTTGGGAAATTTTGTATCAGTTCCTTTATAACTTCTTACAATGTATTCTGACCGTCTTCACTGCTCCCTCCCAAGTCCTCCCAGATCAACTTCCTCCTCCTACCAATCCAACTTGGATACAGAGACAGATTGCAGATGAAGATATAATGAACCAGAAGATGAGAACAGATTGCCAGTTACTTTGATGACAAGCAGATCAATTCAGTGAGAAGCTGAGATTAGCCCTTTTGAATCAGTATACTTGGAGAGGGCTTTTGGCCAGAAGAGCTGAGTTTAAACAACCAGCTGGAGTTCAGAAAAAGCTAGAAAGGGTGAGATTCTTCATCAGTAAGCCTCTGACAGGACAATTACATCCAGTGAATAATAGTTACTTTTATACTGAACTATCAGAAATCCTTTATTCTTTGCATAATGGCTACTTGTTTCTAGTTAATGGCCATCTACTGTATAAAGGAGCTTTCCTGATAAAGATTTAGAGATGCATCAATTTATAGGTATAGTGATAAGTCATTACAAATTGGCTTAACAGTCTGGCCATTTAGAAGACTTACTTAAGTGATTTCTCCCCTAGACCTCATGCTCTCTCTAAGCACAGGTTTTTGGCCTTGATAATGGTAAAGATGGATTTCATCTTATGGATTGGGCCTTAACTCCAGTCATAAAGTGGTTGGTTATTCACTTGACATCCTTGACATTTTTACACAAGTGTGCATGGCTTGTCATGCTGATCATCACTGTAGATTTTAGAGATCACAGGTGGGTAGAATGGGGATTACTTTTCTCTTCCAGTCCCGCGGATAACAGCTTCCAGCATCATGACAATTAGCTGATATGGAAGATCTCTCCAGATAAATAACAAATTGCTTTGATTCATATTCTTTGAGTCAAATATGTGGCCTCTTCAATAGTCTTACTATAAGATCAGTAGTGCAACCAACATTTTTTTGTGATAGCCTACAATATTGTGAGGTTAGTAGTCTATGGAACTTCACTGGTAACATCTCTGTAATGGTTTGAAAAGGACTGTCCCCCACAAGCTTTTGGTTGGAACACTAGTTCCCCAGATAGTGGCACTATTTGTGGAGATTTAGGAGGTAGAGTGGAGTTTAAGTCTTGTTGAAGGAAGTGTGGCAATTTGAAAAGTTCTTTAGTGATTGCCGTCTATACATGGGAGCTCTCAGCTACTGCTCCTCTACCATGCCTGCTGCCTTCTGTCATGCTCCTCGCCATCACCGTCGTGAACTTTTCTATCTTCTGGAATCATGATGCCCAAATTAAATGCTTTGTTTTATAAGTTGTCTCGGTCATGGTGTCTCTTACCAGCAAGAGAAAAGTAACTGACGAAGAAAGTACTTCACTAGAGCAGACTTACTGAACTTCAAAACCTTTACCATTTCCAGTTCGCTCTCACTGATTCACATGTTTGTGGTAAACAACATGAAGTTTAACATGCTTCTCCAGCTGCCATGCCTGTCTACTGCTGTGCCTCCTGAATACAATGGTGATAGACTCAGCCCTGTGCAATAAAGCCCCAAATAAACCCTTCCTTATCTAAGTTTCCTTGGCTATGGTGTTTTATCACATTCAGAGCAAAGCACTGCAAAATTCAAAAGAGGTGGTAACCCATTCCCACCCCAGGCTGTTTATTCAAGAGTAAGTATGTGTGTAATGGAGGCTCTCTGGGCCCATTATTGAGTAACTTCCTTTAAACTGAATTTATATGTTTATGTATATAATTTAGGAAGTTTCTATTGTATTATCGTTCTCTATGGCATTTTGAAAGGTCTTTCCTGTTAGTAATTTCTCTATTTTCTTTCCTTCTACCTTGCCTTTCCATCTCTTATGACAATTTAACATACCCTGTTCCACTATTCCCCTTAATTTAATCTTTCATACCAGTGGATTCCATCTCCTCTCCTCGAATATTATAGAATATTTGACATATTCAATTTTATATAACATCCCAATTTAAATATTGTTGCTCAGTATCTTCTAAAATGTGTACCAAACAAAAATACCAATGTCCAAATTTTGCTCTTTAATCTCTGTTTTCTATTTCTAATTGGGGATTGGCAGTTTGACTAAGTTTTCTTTTCTTTTCCTTTACTCCTGATGATTTACCATTTCCGAATGCCATTTTTATTGCCTAATGAGGATAATAATGTATGATGGGAATATCCATTTTGTGATCCATTAGATAACAATACAGAATATTTGGAATATTTTCTATATGTCTGTCTTCTCCTTCCTTCCTTCCTTCCTTCCTTCCTTCCTTCCTTCCTTCCTTCCTTCCTTCCTTCCTTCCTTTCTTTCTTTCTTTCTTTCTTTCTTTCTTTCTTTCTTTCTTCCATTCATACATATGAAGTGCATTGTGTGTGTGCCCATAGGAGTACCTGTAGAGGTTAGAAAAGAACTTGTAAAAGGAGTTTTCTCCTCTAAACATGTATGTCCTTGGGAATTGAATTCAGATCTTCTCACTTCATGGAAATTGCCTTTTCCCATTGATTCACAATGTTGATCAAAAAGGTACACTTTATGAAAGTATTATGCTTTCTTATTATACCAATCGTATGCCTCTATGAAATGTGGCAATGCTAAAGTATTTGTCTGAGTATTTTCTTTACATAATTGCATCTACTGGAAAAACTATACTTAAAGTGGTTAACCAGTTAATCTTTCAAATACGCTGAAATGTACGTTTAGTATTAACTTGTGCATTAAGCAGATTGCTGTCATCTATTTAAGGATTATATCAATGATGAAGTTAGGATCTCTCAGCTGAAGCCTCTAAAAGCTGGCTGAAAATTGGAGTCACTTGAGGCAGTGCTAAAACATCTGTTTGCCTACAATTTGCTTGAAGGGTTTACAGCTTTAATTATCAGAGGGGTTTCTCCCTGACATTAACTCACATAAAGTAAATAAAAATAAAAATACCCCAGAAGAACAAAATTATAGCTCATTTACTAATTGGTACCTTTCTAATATTATATGAAACTTGGCCTTGATAATGAAAGTATTGAATAGTCTTTCAAAGAATATATTATATTACATCATTACTAAAGAAAATAATATAATTTACCTTTTCAAATATATGGGTAGACTTAGTCAATGTTAAGATATGATGAACTATAATAAAGTTTCAGGAAATTTAGAACAATGAAATAATATGAAACATGTTCTTTAATTGTGGGATTAAGAAGGAAACAAGCTACAGATTTATAGTGAAGAAAATATAGTTACTAAGAACAAAATAATGTACATCCAACCAACTCAATTTGTAAAAATAATATCAGGAATGAAGTAAAAATGAATTAACCAAATTATATCAAAAAGTAAGAGAACAATATTTATGGGATGAAGGTTCAGTAATATTTAAAGAAAAACCTCTAGCTTTACACACATACATAATGAAGAACCAAAAAAATAACATTTTTTTCTATCTCATAAAATATAACTAGAGGAAGAAAAATTGATAGTAAAGATGAGGCAGGAATACATGAAATAAATAAGTTATAAAACAAGAACTTAAAAAGGCAATAATTAGGATATGAAGATTATTTTATAAATGTTGGTGAAAGTTAATCACATATTAAAATATGAAAATAAAATAGAACAAGCATAAAAGTAGCATTAGCTGGTCCCATACGTAATTAAAACCATTTCAAACAACTTTTCCTGACTGCGTAATCTGTTTGGAATAAATATATTTATCCAAAAATATAGTTTACCAAAGTTAGGACATTATGTACATATTATCTCAGTAGTGATACATCTGTCAAATAAATTAAAATTGTTATCTTGCAAAAGTTCCCACAATTAAACTTCAGGGACAGATGGCTATTAATGTGAATTTTTCCAACTATTTAGGAATCATTCCAATCTTATGTAAATTTCTTGAAATACAGAGAGGAGGGAAAAAATTTCAAAATACCTTTTTCTAAGTAACTAAGACATGATTCAAAAAACAAACAACCAAAACTAAAGTAAAGCTAATATTCAATGTTTTTTTAAATGCTGAAATAAATTTCCCTTCTAAAGTTGAACATGGATGGTTGAATATAGACTCATTATTGTAATGACTGAGAGGAAGACACACAGAGAACAACACATGTACTATGAAAAAAAGGGGACACACACACACACACACGTAATTTAAATAACAGTCTAACTAGAAACTCTAAAGCATTTCATCACTTATTTTATAAATTCAATTATTTACAAATATCATTAGACACAAGATGAATTGTAAAAACGAAATGGCATTCTATATCTCTGAGAATATAGCGCTTCATCTGGAAATTTAAGAAAATATATCATTTGTGTAATAGGACTCTCATTTATTCTGACATACCAAATAGCCTTTTGACTTTATGATAGTGTATAAGTTATGGGCATTCTGCTGAAATTGTGTTTCATTAAATTTACTGACAATTTACAGTACAATGGGTTGCAAAACTTTGGCATTTGGTGGTTATGTAAATGTATTTATTTTACTCGATCTGTAATGCATTGATCTATATGTTACTCACTGTGTAACAGAATATCTCTAATAAAATATTTATGGATGAGTGCAACAAGTGTTCATAAATATTCCTTATTTGAAGAAATTAATGAACAAAACAAAACTATGAAACAGATTATGAATTCCTGAATATGTACACAGTCTTCAGGAATTATAGTCTTCAAATGAAGAACAAATGTAGGGAGATTAAAACATGTAATCCTATTACAAGGTCCAAAAATGTAGCCAAGTAGTGGTGGCACCCGCCTTTAATCCCAGCACTTGGGAGATAGAGCCAGGTGGATTTCTGAGTTCAAGGCCAGCCTGGTCTACAGAGTGAGTTCCAGGACAGCCAGGGCTACACAGAGAAACCCTGTCTCGAAAAACAAAACAAAACAAAAAAGTACAAAAATGTGCACAACGTTTGTGACTCTGTATAAAAATATGAAGAATACCAAAGCCTGACATTTCCACCTAATCTCTGATAGTTACTTGATAAAGTAGAGAATAGTGTAGCATGTCATCTTTGACATAGGATATCCACTAGAGACTGGCTAACAGAAATCTAAACTGGATTAACTATCAAATTAAACAAGAGAGTATTGGTGATCTATGGCATTATACTTGCTGGAAGTGAGGCACAGGTTGTTTGGAAGTCTACCAGCCTGTTGTATCTCCTATGGAAGCAAGCCTGTGAGGCAAGAGTGAAATCCAGATGCCTGGTACATCTAAGGGTAAGAAACACATCAGGTGCTGGAAGGGAATTAGTTATTGCTATATGGAAACAAACAAGTGTGAATTTATTCATACCTTTAGATAAATGTAATACAGATGTACTTCAGACCTACACATAAAGAAAAGTAATAGATTAACAGTAAATATAGTAAAAGTGTTGGGTCTTGATATTAGCAATTTAAGTTTTAAAGAGGATTTAAAACGGTTTTTAAAAGTCAAAGTAAACTGCACTAAAATGAAGAACTTTGATATTTAAAAATATGAATAAGGGAATTAAAATTAATTGAAAAAATCCATATACCTAATGCTCCCATAGCTAGAACAATCAGAAATTTCCCCACATCAAATCAATTGCAGTTGCTGCATTACAGACACACACACACACACACACACACACACACGCACACACACACACACACATACAGTATGTGAAAAATTTTCAATGTGAACATTTAAAAATATTATTATGGGGTTATGACATCTAAAATTTAAGTAACATTTCTGGAGAAAACCCTCTGTGGATGCTGTTGAGATCCAGCATCTGGGTAGTGAGTCCAGACTGACAGTTTTTAAGCTCAGCTACCACAATCTAGTTTATGTGTTTGATGTTTGACACAAATTATATCTAATGCTTTTCATGCTACCAATTGCTCCTCCATCACAAACTCAATGTTGAACAGTTCAATTAAATTCTGATGCATCCCTCCCATTCCTCTTTCCTGCTCTCCTCAAGTCATGGCCTCATTTTTCCTAATTGTTATTGCATGGGTATGCATGAATGTACATACACATATATGCGCAAATACAACCCTCTCAGTCTAAACAACGTTACTTGAATATATTATATTCTCAAAACTAATATTTAAGAAAAGAGGTGAGTCAAACCAATTAAAAAAATATGATGCTAACCTTTCCAGTCTGGGTAGACAGGTGCTTCTAAACCTTCCTAACAATGAGAGCCTTTAATACAGTTCCTCATGCAGTGATCTCAACCATTAAATTATATTTGTAGCTACTTCATAATTGTAACTTTGCTACTTTTATGAATCTTAGTGTACATATCTTTTATGCAGGATATCTGATATGTGATCTCCAAAGGAGTTATGAACCACAGTTTGAGAACTCCTAGTGTAGACTTCAAATGCAAAGGACTCAATCCCACAAGACTTCCTCCGTGTCTAACAGCAAAGCCCAGCTGGCATCACAAATAATTCAGACTTCAACCCCATCAATCACAATATTGCTGATTCCCATAAACCACTTCTCACACTTGATAATTCATTCAATTTAAGAATATTGATCTCCTTAACAATTATTACGTTTTATACAATATTGAAAACATAACAAGCAGGAGCCATGCAGGGGAGAGAACACAAAGGTGGCAGTTTCTCTGATCTTCTGAATGATGACAAATAACCCACACATCCATGTGTGCTGCAACTTGAAGAAACTCAAAATCTCATATTTACATTCTTATCATTCATTATGCATTTATGTAACCCAAATTTTTTTCATCATGTGTTTAGAAATTTTTGTGAGTATTCAGTATTCATTAGCATTCTAGAGACCTCACCAACAGTCATATCCTCTAGCAAAAATGAAAGTGGGATCTACAATGGCTCTTTATGGGTAAAAAGAGCCACTTTCATCCCTTGAAGAATTGATAAACTGTTAAGGTTTCCTGTGAGAAAGATACAATAATGCAAAGTTCATTTTCAGTTGTAACATAGTATCCTACAAGGGAAACATTCCCTGCATAGAAAAGTTCTCAAAATCCCCCTTGAGAATGGCATTTTACCCTTGCTTTCTATAGCTTGTCAGTTCCTGTCCTTCCTCCATTACATCTCATTCTACAAATTAGGCTTCATATATTCTCCACTGATTAACTGCTCACCATATCTGCATCATGAACATTTAATTTTGTTTGACCAAAGTTTCCCATATATTTAAAACTAATATGGTTTTCTGTATGCACGTGTAATGCCTATAAAGTATTTTTGCTCATAGACTCTAAAGTGTTTTCAATGGAATACACTTTCAGAAAACAACCATATTCATTTATAAACCTGTTTTCCATATAATGTAAGGGAAATTCTTTTCCAGGAAAGATGGTTTATTCTAGTATTTTATGTAAAACTTATAAGAAGCAATAACAAAATTCAAATACTTCTTACATTTTCTTCAAGAGGGTAAAAAGTTCATCTATTTCAATTTTAATTTTAGTACATCCATTCTCACATTATAAAATGGACACATCTTTACATATTGAGCATATTTTAGAACCTACTTATGGCCTATATTTGCATTTATTTACATGTCTGTATTTTGAGGGATATGTTCTCCAAAATTCAGACTCTTCCATTCAAAGAACAAAACTGCCAGATCTTTTGTGTAGCTTAACTGTGTTTAATATGTCATAGCTTGACCATTATGTCATCAATACAGTTTGATAGAAGACACTGACTGATCGTAATATTGCATTTCACAATACACATTCTTTCCCCAAACAGTGTGAAAACCGGCTACTTCCGTTTCCTCAAAATAGGACACCAAAATTCAATCTGTGTAAACCACTGTAGTTGCTGCTCTGACTATAACTGTCAACCTATCTAGGCCGAGGCTTATGAAGTTCTCTCTCTTTTTTAAAAAATTATTTTATTTATTTACATTCCAGTTATCGCCCTGCCTTGGCCCCTCCTCCCACAGTTCTTCATCGCATTGCTCCTCCCCCTTGCCTCCCCAGGCTGGTTCCCACCCCAATCAGTTCTTACCACTCTGAGGGCCTCAAATCTCTCCGGGATTACGCATATCTTCTCCCACTGGGGCCAGATCAGGAAAACCTCTGCTATATATTGCAGGGGCCTCAGACCAGCCCCCGTATGCTCCTGGTTGCTGGCACAGTCTTTGATAGCTTCCTGAGGTCAGGGTTAATTGAGCCTGTTGGTCTTTCTGTAGGGTTGCGCTCCCTTTCAGCTTCTTCAGTCCTTCCCCTCATTCAACCTTGAAGGTCCCTGAGTTTTGATAAATGTATCTGCTTTTGTCTCAGTCAGCTTCTGGTAGAGCCTCTCAGAGGAAACCCATGCCAGGCTCCTATCTGTAAGCACATCATAACATAGTAGTGTCAGGCCTCGGTGTCACTGCCACCCCCATGAGTTGAATCCCAAGTTGGGCAGATCATTGGACCTCCTTTCCTTCAGTCTCTTCTCATATATCTTCAGTTATTGATTTGTTCTGAGATAAATAATTTTGTCTAATATGATACTAATATTTGTCTTAGACTTTCCATTGCTGTAAAGACACAGCATTACCTAGGCAACTTCTCTAAAGGACAACATTTAAACCACAATACTGCTTGAAATCTGAAGTGTGTTTGTGTGTTGTCACTTTCTTTTCTTCAAACCAAATTAATTGTGACACTAATAAGTGACTGAGATGAAGTAACCCGGTACTATGTGAATGATGAACACCTACCAGTCATTGTCAGGTTTTTAGCCACATTCAGTGTTTCTCAGTCCTGCATTCTGCAAATCATTGTTTTCTTTACTGTTACAAATCTGAACTTCTGTTCATTCTTTCCTATGCCAGCTGGTCTCCCACTCAGCATGTTTCTTAGACAGTTTCTAGGCTGTCAAGTTCTTCACCCAGTGCCAATTTTCAGTCAAGAACAGGAAACATTGCAGTCTGGCTTTTGCACCAAGCACCACTGCTATGATAACGCTCTACAGCTTACTGATCTATGTTTCTTAAGCTATGGGTCCTTCCCCACCCTTCAATTTATCTTTGAAATGTTTCACCCTTTAACACTCATTTCCTTTCTTTCCAATAAAATTACGATTTGAATCTGAATATAACTGTCCTCTGAGAGGCTCCACCAGCAGCTGACTGAGACAGATGCAGATACTTATCGCCAAGCATTGGAAGGAAGTCTGGGATCCCTATGGCAGAGTTAGGGGAAGGATTGAAGGAACTGAAGAGGATGACAACCCCATAGGAAGCCGACAGTATCAATTAACATGGACCCCTGGGAGTTCCTAGAGACTAAGCCACCAACCAAAGATCATACACAGGGTGGTCTGTGACCCCTGGCACAAATATAGCAGAGAACTGTCTTGTCTGGCCTCAGTGGGATAGGATGTGGCTAATCCTGTAAAGACATGATGCCCCAGGGAGTGAGGATGCCAGGGGAGGGGTTGCACCTTCTTAGAGGCTAAAGAGAGGAGAAATGAGGAGAACAATATCCGTGAGGGGCCATAAAGGCAGACAACATTTGTGATGTAAATAAAGAAAATAATTAATAATGAAAAATGAGAAAACAAAAATAAAAATACTATTAAAAATCTAAAAAAAAAAAAATCTGGTTGTTTCCAGATTGTGCTATATAAAGAAGAGAATAGCTATGTGAAGCTGTTATTTATGGAGATATCGAGTTGTAAAACTGACCCTCAGTTACATCCAGGATTTCTGACTGATTCTCAGCTCAGAACGATTAGAAGTGACTGAATTGCAGCTTGTTCTGAACGTCTCCATTCCATGTACGAGTGTAACGTTTTACATTATACTGGGCCAAAGATTTTTACATAGCCAGCTTCCAGTTAAAATCCCAGACACTGATTTCATATTGAGCTTCTCTAGGTGGTAGAGTTTTCTAAATATTGTCATAGATCATTGTTGCAGATATGTGTATACCATGTGTGAATCAGAAAGGAAACTGGTCCAAGGTTGTACTTACTTTTTTTTGGATAAGTCCTCTATTAGTTAAAATTGATACCCTAACAGAATAACATGGAGGTGTGTGTGTGTGTGTGTGTGTGTGTGTGTGTGTGTGTGTGTGTGTGTATGTTTCAAATTCCATACATTATTTTTTTCACAGGGCTAGAGGTTTAAACATCAGAGATCAGCGTATCGGGATATGAAAGTGCTGGTGAGGAATGTCTGCCTTGCAAAGGCACTGCCTTTTCAGACCCTTGTAAAGAGACATTGGAATTACGAGAGGAAGTCCGAGAGACAGATTCATTTCATAGTCTATTCTAAGGACTCTTTCACCACCAATGTCCCAGTTCAATGGAAATAAAATAGCACAGCAGCTAATGATGAAGAACCAAATCAGGAAACTAGGGAGATAGCTTAGTGGGTCAGAGCATTTGCTATTTAAGTATGAGGACCTGAGTTCAAATCCCAAGCACCTACAAAATAAGCCACGCATTTTTACATCTGTAACCCTCACATGGAGCAGACGGTCTGATATCAGGGATGGAGATCATGCCAGTCTAACCCCAGGATCAGTGAGTGTACCTGTCTCCAGGGAATAAGGCAAATAGTGGCAGAAAATAAACATCCTCTTCTAGTCTCCATGTGTGTCTGAGCATGCGTGCTGATGCAAACACGGTCACAACATACACATATACACACAAACAGAGAGAGAGAGAGAAAAGGAGGAGAAGAGAGAGGGAGGGATGGAGGGAGAGAGGGTGTGGGAGAGAGAGAGAAGAGAAAGAAGCAAGTTAGAACTACGGTTCAATAGATTATATTTATGCTTAAAAGAATAGAAAATAAAGGAATATGTTTTCAGATTCTTCACAGAATTACAACTAACTCCAAGGTTGACTTGGTTATGTCTAGTAAAAATTATGGAGCCTAAGTATCCCTGTGAGAATCTCTTTTATATGATATTAACTCTACAGTCAAAACTAATGTGTTGGGCGTGTACTTCATATCTGCTTGGTTGAGCAGAGCACCTTCAATTGTACATACATCAAATTAAATTATGATCTTTGCTTTCATACATATTCTGACTCACTCGACCACCACCATAAATAAGCTGAAATGTAGGAAGTTTTCCTCTCTATCCTTCCTTTATCTGGCTCCTCAGTAACTAGGGCTTTATCAAATCTTTCCAATTTAACACCAGAATACTATCCCAACTTACCTTCCCCTCTCTCTAGCACCATGGTTTTCTGTGGAACATCAAAGCATCCTCTTTTTTCATCAAATCTTCTCTGAGGAAATCTATTCTCCACAACCCAGAACAGATTTTTCACCTTAAAGTATAACTCTGATAGTGTCACCAGTCTTAGTAGGATAGTCTTCAACTTCCTCCTCCCGATTTTCAACATTTCAAATACTCTATCTGTGTCTGAGTCAGGGCCTTTAAACATAGATCTAAACTAGAACAACTTTCTCCAGCTCCCTCTGTGGTGCCCATCTCTCTTCTGTCAGTGATTCTAACATGCTTGTAGTTAAATCCTACAATTAAGATTCAAAACTCACAATTCATTGACATTTTACATTGCTAATTTGTTTCTAACTTTGTACCTATTTTTCTAAGATTTCCCGAATACTGTTCACTAATCTCTGTTATCAAGAATGTCAGATATATCTGAATTCAGGCACCATGTAATTTTGTTACCTATTGTATGCCCATCTACAATGGTTTCTCAATAAACATTTGGTGAATTGATATTTTTAAGTTTTCCCTTTCAAGTTTCTAACTTTTTTGCTCTGTTAATATGTAGACCTTGTTGGAGATCAGTAAGAGGAGAGGCCCTTGGGCTTGAGGGTGTTCAATGCCCCAGTGTAGGGGAATGCCAGAGAGGGAAGATGGGAATGGGTGGGTGGGGGATCGCCCTCATAGCAGCAGGGGGAGGAGTGATGAGAAAGGGGGTTTCCGAAGAGGAGATCTGGAAAAATAATTTTTTAAAAAATAAAAAGATTTAAAAAGAATGTAGGTATAAGTGTAAATTTCCATTTGTCTTGATTTAAATATATATGTTAAGATAGACAGAGGGGAAAGCATTTTTAAAAATCAGACTTGACTTTCCACTGGAATAAATTTGACTTTAGAATGAGAAAATTTTTGCATGCATAATTTCTGGATCCTAGAAAAATAACTAAAATATGACTTTGATAATTCTTGTTAACTGTCTGGGAATAGTACATGTTTTTGCATTGTTTTGCCATTTTTCCCCCATATAAATCTTGACTTGGGAGCAGTGGGATCATTCTGCAGTTAAAAATGATTTTCATGGATATCTGTCAATCTGAGCTTGATCCCTGGAACTTAAGGTAGAAGAAGAAAATTGATTCCTGAAGGTTATTCACTGACAACATTCACACTAGAGCACAATCTCTGTGTGTGTATCTCTCTCTCTTTCTGTCTCTCTGTCTTTCACTCACACACACTAATTAACATATACTTTTAAAAATAAGAAATACCTCCATGTGCACTCCTTGGTTGGTGGTTTAGTCTCTGGGAGCTTGGGTGGGAGAGGGGCTGGTTGGTTGATATTGTTGTTCTTCCTATGGGGTTGCAAACCCCTTCAGCTCCTTCAGTCCTTTCTCTAACTCCTCCATTGGGGACCCTGTGCTCAGTTCAGTGGTTGGTTGTGAGTGTAGGCCTCTGTATTTGTCAGGCTCTGGCAGAGCCTCTCAAATGGAGGGACCCAGGGCTCCAATCCCATATGTAGCAGGGGATGGCCTTGTAGGGCATCAATGGGAGAAGAGGCCCTTGGTCCTGTGAAGGCTCAATGCCCCAGTGTAGGGGGATTTGAGGGTGGGGAGCTGGGAGTGGGTGGGTGAAAACCCTCATAGAGGCAGGGGGAGGGAGGAAGGTATGGGGGGTTTCCAGAGGAACTGGGAAAGGGGATAACATTTGAAATGTAAATAAAAAATATCCAATTAAAAAATAAGTAAAATTAAAAAAACATAAGAAATACATTGTTTTCTATTGTTTGGAATGAAATGTATGGTACTTCCTGTTATTAATTAAAATCAAAACCTCAAGAACCATTATAACAAATCAACACCAGCTTTTAACTTTTCCATTATACTCCCTCCATTTTCCTAATGAATTCCCAGAAGTCTAACTTCACATGGATGCTCTTCTTTTTCAGTTTCAACTGACTATTCTTCCCTTTCTATGTCTGTAAACTTCCCTATTTATTAAGTCATAATCTCAATTTTTTTCTTTTCTTTTTTTTTTTTTTTTTTTTGGCAAGTGCTTCACTCAGTGGGTCGTATTCCCAGTCCCTGGACATTAGTTTTATTTTTTAACATAGGATCTCATTATGTTCAGTAGGCTGGCTCCAAATTCCTGAGCTAGGGTATTAATCACTCTTTATATGTGTGTTTGTCTAAATTTAAATTCTGTGCTCCATGTTGGGTGCCAAATAATAATGTCATTTTTATATGTATGTTTTGCAGTTTCTCTCTTATCCCGCCTGGGTTCCAAATAATTGAGACTGGACTACAATATTTATTTAACAAGTTTTAAGAGCACAAAGATAGAGCAGTATTACTCTATTTTAATCTTCTCAGTTAATCTGGCTATCTCCCAGCCAAAATCCCAGTGATATTTGTATTTTACTTCATACTCCAACTGCAGAGGGGAATGATGTAGGCTCTAGTCTCTGAAAGAGGTTCTTGTGTCCAAATGTACTTTTATGTAGAAATATACCATTTACTTGCAGGTTAGTGTCTTCAGTATCAGTTTCTCTTGGGCATCTGACCTTCTCATACCTCCATAATCTCCCTTGATGGATCCAAAGACCAATAGCATTCTACCATGACATCACAATGGCTGAGTCACTTACCACACTTAGCTCATCATGTATTGCATGCTGTTATAGTCTCACAGAATCTTCCTTGTGGAGCTGGAACCTATCTTAAAAGAGAAAACTACAATGTCCTAATTTTTTGTTACAGTTACAAATTAATATTAATTTCTTTAGGTTACTCTTTCTAAAGACTTATGGAGTCTAATCTGTAAATTTAAATGGACCATATGTATTTAAGGCATGTATATATAATATGTAGTTGATTTTGTATTATAAGCTCTCATTTTATGGAATTAGGCTTATACCAGAGGAATAGTAAAGAACTCCTTGCCAAAGATTAGAAAATAATCAATCTTTCTCTTTCTCTCTCCATCTCTCCCCTTCTCTCCCCTTCCCTCCCTCTTTCTGTTTATGTGGATCTATGTGTATGTGAGGGGTATATGACATGTGTATGTGTGTGTGTATGTGTGTGTGTGTATGTGTGTGTGTGTGTGTGTGTGTGTGTGAATGCATACATGCCTGCCTTGGCAAGTGAGTGAGTTATTCCTCTTTCTGTTTATGTGGATCTATGTGTATGTGAGGGGTATATGACTTGTGTGTGTGTGTGTGTGTGTGTGTGTGTGTGTGTGTGTGTGTGTGTGTGTGTGAATCCATACATGCCTGCCTGGGCAAGTGAGTGAGTTGTTAAAGGATAATAATACACACCTACCATAAACTTCTGCTTCATCACATTTTATTCAGGCTCATTCTTGAGCCTCCTACTGTAACTTAATGGTAGGCTAGCTCACCATATTTCCCTTACAATCCACTGTAGCAACAATAGCACCAAACTTCCAAATCTGTTTATTAGGATTTCTCTGATACATAATCTCACTTTCTTTTTAGTATCTACTTGGGTTTATCATCCTTTACAGAGAGTGGGCTGACATCTGATTTTGTTACTGAAATGCAACTTACCAGGCTTTGCAAAGTTTCTCCCTCCATCAGATGTTTCTTAGTAACACTATTTCTTCCATTTCTCCCAGCTAAAATAAAATTCTCATTGCTTTATCTAATTCTAGAGACTGCTCTCAATTTCTTTCCCTGGTACAAAACCCCATTGTCAAAGACCCTGTCTCTTTTATAAGAGTTCTAAATAAGTTGTACCTTATAATGTTTCTATCCCGGAAAATTTGTTTCTATGTAACAGAAGTTCAAGTATTGTTATAGGAGAACAAATATGAGAAGTTTGGATGCTCAGCTGGAATAAGCAATTAGAATATACAGAAATTTCCTTGAAATTTTACCACAATTATTTAAAAGCAGGAAGCTTCATGAGGCCATCAAGGATTATAAAATAGTTTCTTTATCAGCATTCAGTATGAGCACAGTTGTTTCATAATTTTGGTTTTGAAGCAGGAAGCATATTTTATTGACATAAGAGGATTTAGAAAACTGGAACTGATTTCCTTTTTCCAAATGGACTACATTTGAAAGTGAAGGAACTTCAACAGAATGAAAAGATTTATATGAAGTCCTATATATGGACATTTTGAGTCTATAGAAACAGGCACTATACTGAGGTCCAAGTTGTCTATTTGATAGAGGATGAGGCATGCTATGTAAGTTACATTTATCATCATTGTAATAATACCTGACAACAGCAAGTTAAGTAAGGGAGAGTTTATTATCTTCAAGTGGTAGTATACTTCTTTAACCCCAGCTCTTAGGAAATGGAGACAAGAAGATGAGGAGTTCAAGGTTGTCTTCATTTGTGTTATTAGAACTCCTTCTCAAAACAAACCAACAAACAAAGAAAATAAGAAAAATTAAAAAGGAATCTATAAGAGATATGAAAATATTTTAGCATCACCTGATTTGGATTACTAATCCAATATCATTTCATGATTTATAAATCATTAGTTGGAGGAGTAAAGAGGCAATATTTAAAATATATTCTTTAGAAATAAAACTCTTAGGCTTAAAGTACATTAGTTCAGAAAACAGTCACAAAGTAATATGCTGCTATATATATTTTCCCTTTTCATATCATGTAATTTTCTGTAAAATTGCCTTTTCTGTAAATACTTAAGCATTTAGCAGTTAAAACTTCTACTTAAGGATTTATTTAAAGCCAGATATGCCATTTATTTTCCTGTGTCTCCCAAGGCCTCTCTTGCCTCTGAAATATTGCTTGGTAATATCTAAAGGAGCTTGGGGTCTCTCGTTTAACCCAAGCAGGGCTCTCTTGAGAGATTAGACAAGGAGAGCAGGACAAGGAAGGACACTCAGTTATTATAGGGGTCATATTAAAGCCCATGCTATCAAAGCAAAGTAAATTTCCCTAGAGTCTGGACACATAGCCTCAACTTCATGGTAAATTACTAATGGTGGTTTAAAGTCAGAGCATTTAGCTTACAATGTAACACAGTCAGCAGAGGTGAAGCTACCTTAATATTTGACAGCATTTGCTGAAATATAGATGTTAGAACTCACATTGATTTTGACCATACTACAATAAAATTGTCTAGAGATGAATCTATGGCCATGTAGACTTCCTTATCTCTTTCTCTGTCAGGTCAGAGAGGAATGACATTGCTAGCCTAGTTACCTGTTATATCAGTAAGGATGCAGGTGTCTCCTCTCTAATGGATTTAGGGTAAAAGCATGGCCTGCCATCACCACTGACCTTAGAAATATGCTCTAAAGCCACACTATTGACTCCATTTGGATTCTTAACAATTAAGACGAAACCTGAAACTTCGAAAGAGAATGTATAAAAACTCCTCAGTTAGAGCAGAGGAGTACAGTGGTTGATGGACCATATGCTATAGGATTCACGTGGACCATGCTCCATTGAGGTAGACAATGTGGTGACCTTGGGGAAGAAATGAGATAGGAAATTCTACAAATTTTCTTCTTACATGTTTTGAGAAAATTTGAGAAAATTATTGCAAGGGCATTTGTCTTACTTTTCTTCTTTTCAAATAGGGCTAAGAAATCCTAAACTTCATGGTAGTGATTTATTGAGATAATATTGCTAGAACACAGAAAATAATGACATGTTTTATAGACATATTCTATTTGAAATATACTGTATGCATGTATAAATATATGTACATGTTTATATATTCATGAATATATATCTATAATGATATTACCAATAATAATAAATAATGCACGGTAAATCTATCTATCTATCTATCTATCTATCTATGCATCATTTTATTTAATTTATATGTATACATGTCATTTCAGAGGCTCTGAGTTTGATATCAGTATTTCTATAAATCACTTAACAAATGCCAGTGAAAGAAACTTTACCCTTTTAAGATCATCCTGAGATAAATTTTGGATTTAAAAAAAAAAAATTAAAATGGTTAGTTGTATTTAAATTTTAAATGGATATTTTTTAAAATAACAATAAATTATAAAATACTAGTAAAAAGGAAATAGAATTACTTTACAATGAATCCCACTAATTGAGATAATCAGTGTATTTTTAATGTTTATAATTAGTTAAGTTATAAAGCAAAAGAGATCAATGACATATTAAAAATGAGTTTGGGCATGGTGGTATATGTATTTAATCCAAGAATTCAAGAGATAAAGACAGACTGAGACTGGTGAGTTCAACATCGGCCTGCTATATATGTATTGATGTTTCTCAATAAAAATGTCTATTTTATTTCCCTTCCTAAGTAAGAGTCGATCTTCGAGTATCCTCTCTTGGACACTCCTTGTTATTTCATTTGTTTTGATCTCTAGACCGTAGCAAGTTGCTCTGTATGTTATGGTTAATATCCGCTTACAAGTGAGTAAATACCGTGCAGTCCTTTTGGTTATGAGTTCCCTCACTTAGGATGGTATTTTCTACTTCCATTCATTTGCATGTAAAATTCATGATGCCCTTGTTTTAAATAGCTGAGAAGGGGGACTTGTGATCAGAATTTAAAAATGAATAAACAAATAAAGGAAAAATTAGAGCTTCAAGACCCTGAGATAGTATGTCTTCCCTTTCCAGGAAAGATCACAGTTTTGGCTAGTTTTATGTGAACTTTTACAAAGAAGAGTCATCAGAGAGACCCCCACTTGAAAAAAAATGTTCCCATAAGATCTGACTACAGGCAAGCTTGTTAGATATTTTCTTAATTAGTGATTGATGGGGAGGGCTTAGCCAATTAAGGGTGGTGTCATCCCTGGGCTGCTGGTCCTGGGTTGTGTAAGAAAGAAGGCTGATAACTGGAAGCCGACCAGGAAGCGGCACCCTCCGTGACCTCTGCCTTTTCTAGTGCCTTCACATTCCCTCCCAAGGTGATTCCTGTCCATGCTGCTTTTGATAATGAGCTGTTATATAGAACTGTGAACAAAATAAACCCTTTCCTCCCCATGCTGCTTGTGGTCATGTGTTTCGTCACAGCAATTGTAGCACTAACTAAGGCAAGCAGCCTTAGGAAAATGACTCTGTGCACTGACTCTTCCTTTGAGTGAACAGAGTGGGACATGATGTACTTAATAGAACTGAATCCAGCGGCGCATTGCCTAGGAAGTCCAGAGTGAGTCCCTGTGGTCATTTTGTTTTTGTTTTTTTTTTGAAACATTTAAGTCATTTCACTACAATGATTGAAAGAAGATATCTAAAGCAAACCAAGCTTTTTGGATTTTTTAATTGGCTGTTTTATTTATTTACATTTCAAATGTCGTCCCCCTTCTCATCTCCTCTCCCACCCACTCGTGCCTCACTGCCCTAGAGCCCCCTCCTCTGGGCATCGAGCCTCCACAGGACCAAGGATCCCCCTCCCACTGATGCCAGATAAGACCGTCCTCTGCTACATATGCAGCTGGAGCCATGGGTCCCTCCCTGTTTACTTCTTGGTTGGTGGTTTATTCCCTGGGAGGTTTGGGGGTCAGGTTAGTTGATATTTTTGTTCTTCCTATGGGGTTGCAATTCCGTTAAGCTCCTTCAGTCCTTCCCCTAACTCTTCCATTGGGGTCCACAGGCTCAGGTGGATGGTTGGCTGTGAGCATCTGCATCTGTATTGGTCAGGCGCTGGCAGAGCCTCTCAGAGGACAGCTGTATCAGGCTCCTGTCCACAAGCCGCAAGCCAAGCTTTTCTATTGTTTTCTTAAAATATTTTTGATTGTGTGTGCTGTGAGTGTGGGCACATGTGTGCGTGTGTTACTGCTCACTTCATGGAGTTCTCTTTTGACCTTTACAAAGTTTCTGGGGATAGAACTAAAATTGTCTGGATTTTGTGCCCAAGCTTGTTATCCACAGAGCCATCTTACTATCCACAAAGCAATAGAATAATTCATTATAGGTTATCTATAATGCTTTCTTTTTAAAATCCTAATAAGAATGACTGAAGCTAATCATTCAAAGATTAGATTCTATCCTATGGTGAAATGAATTATAAAGAAAGTTTAAACTTTTATATCATGTGTATTTCTTGAGAACATAGAAGCAATAACCCTCTGATCAATAAATGGAGGGATTAGGAAGAATTTTTATTTTGGATACAATAAAGAAGTAACCATAAAACAGTGTCAGAGAAAAGAACAATCATGATATAATTAAAATGAAGATTAGAGAGAAAGTGCAGATTTTATTCTGGCCATGTTCTACGACCGATGGAATTATATTGCAGATGACGTTACCAGGACTCGTGATAGAAGAGGACACAAGGAAATTAAGCTGTGCAGAATGAATCATACGGAATAGGTTGGAATTATTGGCTTCAGAAATTATATTAATAATATTTCATATGGTCTTTGCTCTTACAGCTAGCTGCCAGAGAAAAATAAATAACATTATCCTTGACTGGTTTTTGGATATGATTTTGATGGGGAAATGGAGGACCATGGAGCTGAATATTTAAACTTGTTTGATTTGAGACATGGTTTCTAGTTTTACAAAACTTTGATGATAATTTTTTTTCCTTTTTAATTTTTTAAAATTTATGAATCATTTTATTTGTTTGCATTTCAAATGTTATCCTCCTTCCTTGTCTCCCCTCTATGAACCCCACCACCTCCTCCCCCCCCAACTTGCCTCTAAGAGGGTCCTCCCCCACCCACCCACTCCAGACTCAACCCTTTCGCATCCCCCTTCTCTGGGGCATCAAGCCTCCACTGGACCAAGAGCCTTCCCTCCCACTGATGTCAGGTGAGTCCACCCTCTACTACATATGTAGCAGGAACCAAAGACTGGCCCATGTGTATTCTTTTGGTTGGTAGTTTAGTTCCTGGGAGCTCTGAAGGGTCCAGTTAATTGATACTGTTGTTCTTCCTATGGGGTTGCAATCCCTTTCAGCTCCTTCAGCCCTTCCCCTAACTCTTCCTTTGGGGTCCCAGGATCAGTTCAGTGGAAGGCTGTGAGTATCTGCATCTGTCTTAGCTATTGGCAGAACCTCTCAGAGGACAACCATACCGGGCTCCTGTCTGCAAGTACATTTTATCATTAGCAATAATGCCAGGGTTTGGTGTCTGTGAATGTAATGGATCCCTTGGTGGGGTGGTCTCTGGATGGCCTTTCCTTCAGCTTCTGCTCCATTTTGTCCCTGAATTTTCTATAGACAGGGACAATTCTGGGTTAAAAATTTTTAACCCATCCTTCCATTGTGGGCCATGTCTATCTACTGGAGGTGTCCTTTTAAGGTTCTATCTCTCTTCTATTGGGTGTTTCAGCTAAAATCATCCCTGTTGGGTCCTGGGAGTCTCTCTGGACTCTAGCATCTGAGACGTTCTAGTGGTTCCCCAAGTTCGCCACCCCCACTGCTACTTATTTCTACTCATTCTCTTGGCCCTCTTCCCATACCTAGCCCTGTCCCCCTTTTCCTCCTCCTCCTGTCTCCCACCCAGTTTACTTCCTCCCTCTGCCTCCCATGACTATTTTATTCCCCCTTCTATGTGGGTTTGAAGCATCCATACTTTGGCCTTCCTTCTTGTTAAGTTTCATATGTTCTGTGAGTAATATGATGGGTATTCTGAGCTTTGGACTAATATCCACTTATCAATGAGTACCTATCATGTATGTCCTTTTGACTCAGGGTTATCTCACTCAGGATATTTTCTAGTTCCATCCATTTGCCTAAAAAGTTCAGTAAGTCATCATTTTTAATAGCTGAGTAGTATTCCATTGTGTAAATGTACCACATTTTCTGTATCCATTCCACAGATCTTTCCCCATCCCACCTACCCTCCTCACAGAAGGGGTACAAATGGGGAGCCTCCTAGATATCCCCTCCTTGCACATCAAGTCACTTCAGGACTATTCACAATCTCTCCCATTGAGGCCAGACAAGATGTCCAAATTAAGAGAACAGAATCCATAGATAGGCAACAGATTCAAGGACTCCACTCCAGCTGTTGGGGAGCCCACCTGAAGACCAAGCTGCACATCTGCTACATGTGTGCAGGGTGTCTATGTACAGCCAATGCTCTTTATTGGATTGGTCGTTCAGTCTCCTGTAGCCTAGAAGGGTCCAGGTTATTCGACTGTTGGTCTTCACATGGAGTCCTTGCTTTCTTCAGGTCCCTCAGTCCTTTTCTCAACTACTCCATAAGATCTAATGTTTGACTGTAGGTCTCTGCATCTCTTTCCATTGGCTTCTGTATGGGGCCTCACAGAGAACAGTTATGCTTGGCTTCTGTCTGAAAGCATTCTTGCCCATAGAATGGGTCTCTATTTGGACCAATCATTGGTTGATTACTCTCTCTCTCTTTGCTTTATCTTTGTTGCTCCACATCTTGCTGGCAGGCCACATTTTGAGTGACAGGTTTTCTGGGTGGACTACTGTCATTATCTCTCCACTCAGAGTCCTGCCTGGCTAGTGGAAGTGATCTCTTCAGGGTCCATAAATCCCACTGATAGAAGTCTCAGCTAAGATGTGGGTTTATTTCTTACCTTAGATTTGCTATCATTGATCAACATCTTAGTTTCTATACAAGTAACATGGAATTTTTATTGATAACAATCTAGAGCACAGCTTGAAATCAGGGATGGCGATATCTCCCGAGATTGTCCATTTTCTTACATGGATGTTACATTTCTTCCATGGTGGCTTCAGTGATGTCCCCTGCTAGTCCCCATCTCCATCCCCTATCCTCTATCATCCTACTCTGGCTTTCTTGTCACATGCACTCTATCACCCTCTTTCCCCCAGTCACCTATCATCAATAATTTTTTACCATGGCTTGTGGTTCCCATTCAAGCTTCATGATGTGTAGATGAATGTCTTAGTCAGGGTTTCTATTCCTGCACAAACATCATGACCAAGATGCAAGTTGGGAAGGAAAGGGTTTATTGAGTTTACACTTCCATGCTGGCTTTCTTATAGAGCCCAAGATTATCAGCCCACAGATGGTACCACTCATAAGGGGCCCTCCCCCCCTTGATCTCTAATTGAGAAAATGCCTTACCACTGGATCTCATGGAGGCATTTTCTCAACTGAAACTCCTTTCTCTGTGATAACTCCAGCTTGTGTCAAGTTGACACACAAAACTAGCCAGTACAATTGACCCCTTGTCAACTTGACACACAAACACATTACCAATAAGCCTCCACCCTTACTTCCTTATTCATCCCCAAGATCTAAATAACTTTAAAAGTCCCACAGTCTTTGCAAATTCTTACATATTAACATTTCAGTCCCTTTTAAACTTCCAATCTCTTAAAATTAAGCGTCTTTTAAAAATTCAAAGTCTCTTAACTGTGGGCTCCACTAAAATACCTTCTTTCTTCAAGAGGGGAAAATATCAGGCCACAGTCACAATCAAAAGCAAAATCAAACTCCAACCATCTGGGATCCACTCTTGGTCTTCTGGATTCCTCCAAGGGCTTGAGTCACTTTTCCAGCTCTGCCCTTTGTAGCACACACCTTGTCTTCTAGTCTCCAGATGCCTGTACTCCACTGCTGCTGCTGTTCTTGGTGGTCATCCCATGGTACTGACACCTCCAAAACACTGCTGTCTTCTGCCGCAACTAGGTTTACTAACAAACTCTCATAGGCTCTCTTCATGTTGCCAAGCTTCACCTGCTTTGCGTGACCCCGTCAGTCCTGTGCTGTCAATTGCAACTGAGGCTGCACCTTTACCAGTGGCCCTTCATAGCCTCTCACATTGTACAGGCCTCAGCTGTTCTTCACAACTCTTTCATGCCTTCAAGACAAGTACCACCTGGGTGACTCTTACACATTACTAATTCCTGCCACAGCACAAGGTACAACCCTGGCTATCTCTGGAAGGCAGCCTCTGTGCTCTCAGAAAACACTTCTCAGAAGATTTCACCTCGATGCTGATCTCTTTCCAATCACCACCAATTTCCCAGCTCCAACTAACCAGCATCAATAGTCCCAGTAATGCAGTGATTTTGCTTTAGTAGTTCTGATATCTTGTTAAACTGATCCTTCAGCCCCAGCTAACCAAAACTACAGAATCTTCACTGTCAAACTAGCAATGGCCCTGATAAGAGTCTTTAATCTTCCCTCTGAAATTTCACAAGCCAGGCCTCAATCTTCTGCACTGTTCTCAACATTATCTTCTAAGCTCCTACACAACATTCCACAAAGCTCTTAACACTGGATGGATCTTCTAGCCCAAAGTTCCAAAGTCCTTCCACAATCCTCCCCAAACATGGCCAGGTTGTCACAGGAATACCCCACTATGCTGGTACCAATTGTCTTAGTCAGGGTTTTTATTCCTACACAAACATCATGACCAAGATGCAAGTTGGGAAGGAAAGGGTTTATTGAGTACACTTCCATGCTGCTGTTCATCAAGAAAGGAAGTCAGGACTAGAACAAGGAGCAGGAGCTGATGCAGAGGCCATGGAGGGATGCTGCTTACTGGCTTGCTTGCTTCTCCTGGCTTACTCAGCTGACTTTCTTATAGAGCCCAAGACTACCAGCCCACAGATGGTACCACTCACAAGGGGCCCTTCCCCCTTGATCACTAATTGAGAAAATGCCTTACCACTGGATCTCATGAAGGCATTTTCTCAACTGAAACTCCTTTCTCTGTGATAACTCCAGCTTGTGTCAAGTTGACACACAGAACCAGCCAGTACAATACATTACCTAACTAACTTACATGTATATGCATGTTCAAAAGTTTAACTCTAGGATTCAAATATGAGGAAGAACATGGTGAATTTGTCTTGCTGAGTCTGAGTACTACTCTTAATAGAATAGGTCTCAGATCCAAGCATTTTTCTGCTAGATTTCTTATTTTATCTTTCTTCTTGCTGAATAAAGTTCCACTGTGCATACTCATCATATTTTCCCAATACATTCTTACATTGATAGACACTTAAACCTGTTCTGTTTCCTTGGGCTTTTGTGTATAATGCAGCAAGAAATTAGTGTGGCAAGACTTGCTGGTCAAATTATCTCTATTAACCAATCACATGTTTCTATACTTAAAGGATCCCATACATAGCACCCCAAAATTTAAACCTGACAAATATCTTAACATATTTTCAGGGTAGATAATCAACATACAGAAAACAGTGGCTTGTCATTGACCAGTAAAAACAGACTGGGAACTATCACGGCATAGCTGTTATTGCCTGAGGATGGTTTTTGTCAATACTCTTTGAATACAGAAATTTCCAATTTGGAAAGTTGTGGAATGGGTGGGAGATTCATGACAGCTAATCTAAATGATACTAGATTGCTTTTGCTATCCTTACACTTTACTCTAGGCAGCCATGGTAGAGTTTGTATACCAGAGCTATTGAATAATCTCAGAGTGCACTCTTCATACAATTATCTTAGGATCACCTCACCACTTTTAATTACTTAAAAACTGGAATTTACAGATGCTAATTCTGAAACTCTTATGGTCTGGAGACTAAGATAGTCAATTTATATGATAGGCCCAGACTAATAATTTCACTCTACGTGTTAGAAACATAATGCCATGAGAAATTAATTTCAATTACTTTTTATTTATATATGTATGACTATAACGGTTGATTAATACATTCTAATTTTCCTGAAAATTTTTAAATGTTTAAGAATTGCAGCAGGTTTATTGATAATTATTTTATTCCTGTCACTGTGTAACATTTGAAAAACTTATGTTTTAATAAAATATATATTTTGGTGGTTTGGATGTGAATGGTCACCATAGGATCATATATTTGAATGCTATTTTTCCAATTGGATGGACTGTATAGGAAGAGCTATCAGGAGGGTGGAGTTGTGGTCTTTTTGGAAGAGGTACAACAGTTCCAACGTTGTTAGTTTTCAGGTTTCAAAGCTAAGCCAGGCCGGGTCTTGCTCTCTTTCTACTGGAATATGTGGATGAGTTGTAAGCTTCCCATAGTGTCCGAGTGCCTCGCCTGCCTGCTACCATGATCCCTGTAATGATGCTCATGGGCTAACCCTCTGAAACTGTAAACAAGCCTCTAATTAAATGCTTTCTTTTATAAGCTACCTTGGTCATTATGTCTCATCAAAGCAACAGAAAAGTAACTCAGTCAGATGTATTTCTCCCAAAGAAGAATAATTGATGCATACAAGACCTAATTTGTAGAATGTTTATTTGATAGAACAATTCTGAAATATACTATTATTTCATGTCTATGTAGCATTTGGGAATAGACCAGAAATATGCAATAAATAACCTGATTTAAATTATTTCCTTTAGTATACTTTATTTATTGCTTAGAGATTGTTTATTACTGACCCAGATTTTATGTATCTGAGAAATTTAAAATTATTGTTTCATTAGCAAAATCAAAACAATAAAAAATTAAGTTGCCTTGATCATTGGAAACAAGCACCACAAGATAGAATAAGTCCATATATTATATTTGCTAATGCAGTTCTGATATCTATATGTGTATAACTATGTATAGTTTCTTCCTGCAATAATTTCTTTTTCAAGGCATAAGTGGTAAAATCCACCAGCAACACCACTATTCTCCTGAGATCCTATTAGTTCTTTTGTGTCTCACCTTTTCTGTTCTGGCAGTTTTATTGGCCACTTCTTCTGGGAAACTTGATACATTTGTGAAACAAAGGAATCACAAAAATATCCTCTTCTCTATCAATTATTTTGTTCAAAAGACAAGTCTACATTATCCCAGTTATCCATTATGGGTTTATATAAACAAGTCACTTGCAGTTCTAGCTCAGCTTCCCATTGAAGACTAATCTCTACAAAAACAGTCATGGAAGGTGGTGTCAGCCAAGTGCCACTAGGACTTCTTCTGAAATCATATCTTTAAACAACCAGAACAACTCTCATGAATACCATGGTTTTCTTTTACTACATTTTTTTTCCTCTTTAGATAATGGAGGCTATGATTTTAAGAATAATTAATTTTATTCTATTTACAGATTTAAATAATAAATCAGGTGTGCTTTCATACTGTAGAAATATGGAGGCTGCTAAATATTCATTGGGAATGAATGCAGTAGTATGTCTTTGTTAATGTAGACTTCTGTATTTGGTTTTGTGAGTTACTTAGCTAAATTCAATTGAACTTAATTGATTTAGCAAAGTCAGACATAAAATATGGATAACGGGAGTGCCTTTCAGAGAACAAAGCAGTTGTGAATTCATATGTAGAGGCCAATATAAGAATTAATAATAAGGTCCAGGATGCAGAGCATAAAACTTAAAAGAGATAAGCAGAGAAACTTTTATAGCACTTCGGCCTCCATCTCCTAGCAGTGTTTTAAGACATTTAACTTGTGCTTCTCAGATGCAGAGTAACTTTAACTCTTCCCCCTGCATTCTCCTCATAAGTAAGCAATTTCACTCTAAAACCAAAGTTACAGATTCATCACAATTAACTTCACAATTAACTGGAAGAATGGTTTATCTCTGATATTGTTACTCTATTCCTAGATGCAAAAATCTTAATTTATTCACTCAAAAATATATCCGAATATCTGTTAAGAGATAAATATGTTCTTTAGTAAAATATGGAATAAGAAGAAAATAGAAAGCAAAAACAGTATAAGAATCGCTTTTAAAAATTTCTGATTCTATAATAGAAGATGTAAAAACAATGGTTGAGGAAACATTTTGAGGGAAGGGTCAGGAATACTAAATTGTGCTTAAAAATGCGATAAGACTACATATAGAATATGTATATATCCATATATATGAAAGATAAATTGTCCTGAGGTAAGCTGACTCCATGTTAGGCTCCAAATTAGCAGTTTAGGAGACCAGACCAGAGTTCCTACTTCCCAGAACTGGGTAAGCCAGTTACTGGAGCAACCATAGGCTTATGTAAAAGGTACCCCTCCCCAGCTTGTAACAGGACAGTTAGACAAGTTTGAGGCCAAGAAGTTCAGAGTTACCACTCCTTGACATGAAGCAAGAACAGTTAGTCTGATTCATAGCATTACCCAGACCCCCAGAGATAGAACCCACCAATCAAGATACAAGTCATCAATCCCTCCCTAATGTTCCTCTTTTGGGCTTTAAAGCTTAATCTGTGAATTCAGTCGGGGTCTTTTCATCTCAATGGAATTGGGCCCCTTCATGCTGGATTTAATCCTCTATACTTCTATATACTATTTGAGTCTTGAGTATCAATCTTCAGTAACTCATTGACCCATATATGTACACACACACACACACACACACACACACACACAGACGCTCATGCACATGCACATGCACACATATATGTAGTTAGTTAGTTAGCTACATTGCTAGTTAGCTTAATATATAGATTGGGAGTCCAAGTAAATATTCAGTCTATGCGAATTAAAATAAAAGAGATATATTGGAATAGGATGTATTACATAAACAAATTGTAAATATAAAGCATATTATATTTTGTTGGAAAAAAACTGTTTAGTGGTGCTTACTTTTTATTCAAAATACCAAATGTCAAAGAAAATGAACAAATTAATTCAACCAAGTGTATATAGGCAAAACATGACTCATGGATCATGTATGATATTATATTATCTTTTAAGCATGGTAAAAGTGCTCTAAAGCTATTGGGGGGTGTAATCATCAATGTTATCCATCAGTGAGCCTTGTGAGCTGTAATAATGCCTGACTTAGTAAAACCTGCCCACTGGTGCAATAATGATATGTCCTTCATGAAAGTTACCAATACCATTCTAATTGGATTGAGGACCAACTCCACAAGAGGAGCCTCATACTGAGCACTATTACTCATCTAAGAATCCGTGGCTGGATAGGTCCCATAGCCCAGGGGAGAGTCTACTGCTATTATGATATAAAATGGACATAGTAATTAAACTGACTCCAAATGACTTATCATTATACTCACAGCTCAGTGTACCTTTCAACACATCTGAAAAGTCTATTTGGAATAGGTGGTGAGTAACATAGCTGATGATGTTCAGTCACTGTGCAAAGAGTTAAAGACTGCAAATGCTCAGTCCTAAAAGGAGCGTGTGTACATTAGTGTCTCTCCTAGTCTCAGGAATCAATATGGAAAAGGGACAATATGAATGTAGTGCATTCACAAACCACTCCTATAACTAAAGCTTAGGGGACATTGTTTAAGAGGTGTGATTGTAAGAGCCAAAAACGCAGGGGGATGGGCGATTCTGGGAGAATGTGCTCACTAGCAACATCAGAAACTATAACACTGAAGCCCCCTAAAATGACGACCTAAATATGAACTGAACAAGAATGAGAACTAAGGAAAGCTGGAAATGAGAGAGACAGCCTGTCCCAGGAAAGAATTCATCAATTGGTTGCCAAGTGACAAAAGGTCAGCCCCAAAACTATACATATGGATACCATTACAGGGACTTATCAGTCTATACTTAAATATAGGTGTATATAAATATATATGGTCATATGTAAAAGTCGCTTTTATTTGTCATATGTGTTGAGATGAGAGTCTTATGCAGGCTGAGTGAATACATGAGTTGGGTGAGTATAGACCATTTATTCTCTGTTCTAACTATCCCAAGGCTTAGGCCTGAAAGCTTCTTGCCTTCTAATCTAGCTTCTTTCAGTTTCTGACAGAATTGCTCGCCTGGCCTTGTACTAACTTTGGCAACATGCTAGATCTTTTGGCTGCTAACCATTTTGTGGCGAGTTCTGTTTCCACCTTTGTCTAGCTTGATCTCTCTCTAACATGTCCCTGAAAACCATTCCATTAAAACTGCAATATACAAACACCATCTTTTCTCTCTTGTTGCTCTTAAGTGGCCTGAATTTCACTGCTGTTCTCATGAGAAGGATGTATCCTATCTCTAACTCATTCTGTCAAATCTTTCTCTGATTCATCACGTTGTCTGCTTCTCAATTAGATGTCACTTTCAAACATGGCCACTTTCTTATACACTTTCATTGTTCAGGATTAAACTTGTATAGTAAAGGCATGTCTATATTTCAGTCAGAACATATTGAAATTGAGGGTTTGTTTGCATTCCAGCCAGATTGTATCTTTGGATGTGATCTCTTGCCAGAACAGCCATGTTTGTGGATTAAAATTTCCCTATAATTATGTACATACATGCTTACAGTAACAATCAGTGCAAAGTAAGTCATGAATCTGAAGGCTAGTGGGGATGAACATATGAGAGGGTTTGGAAGAAGGGAGCATTTTGTAAACTTAGCCTAGTTTGCTTTTTCAATTCTCTCTATTGAGTTTTGTCATAACGCATAGAAGAATATAATAATTTTGTCACTATATAGTTGAATGTAATTTAAACATTTCAGCAAAATGTTTCTTATTCTTCCTGAGAAATAAATTCTGGTGATTATGTTAAGACAGAATAGTACACAGATAGATGTACCTTATATGATTCAAATTGTGGCTTTACTACATGTAACTTGTATAAGTGTGAAAAGATTTTTCATTTTTACTTTTGTCCCAACAAAAATGTGAAGAAAAACAATAATACCTCATTATGATATTGTTTGGATTAAATGAAAGGCAGTGCGTGAGATGCACATTATCTGAAACACTTTTAAAGATTGGGTTTTTTGTTCCTATTATTACTATAAATATTACAGTTTTGTACTTGAATAAAAACTTTTTTTGGTAAGATTGCCTTCTGGCCTTAAAAACTGAATTAGGAAAATATTCAAAATAAAATATATACTTGTAAAATTTTTGGAGTAAAGTTTTTTCACATAAAAATATCATTCATTGGGTAATATTAATTTTGTACTACATGGATAAAACATGCTTATTTTGATAGAAGGAAAGGTTATTTTACCATTCCACAAAGTTTAAGTCTATGATTGTGTAGTGGAGGCAGTAGGAGCCAGGCATAGTAGCTGGAACAGAATTTGAGGTCTCCCATATTCAACCAAAAGCATGAAGCTGAAAGAGAGAACTCTAAACAGCACGATGCTTTAAACTCTCAAAACTGGCCTCCACTGACAACCTCTTTCTAAGAAGACCACACTTCCTATGCCTTCTCCAAACAGCACCACCAACTGGGACCAAGTATTCCAATTCCCACACCTGTGGGGGACACCTCTCTTATTCGATTTTAATCTGTTTAATTTACTTGCCAGTACAGTCTCCACACCATGTTCCATTCCCCATTTTTCTGTTTTGTTGTAGTTTAAGAAATATAAGATACTTTCTTTAAATAAAATTTGAATAAAGAAGTATTTGGGGTTTAAGTTATATTTTTTACTGCATCATATTTCTGCCAATAAAAAAATGGCATTTTTGGGTTTTGTTTTGTTGTGTTTCATACCAACCGTTCATTAGTTTCTTCATATCTCACTGTATTTATCACTGAAGAGATTTTACAAAAGCCAGATCCTGCCCCCCTTTTGAAATCATTTAAATATGAACTTCTTCATGAGATCTAGAACAGTGATTACATAAACACTGCAATGGACTGTGACCTGCTAATTTTAAAACAAATAAAATTGGGAGAATGAAGCATTTTGTAAACTAATTAAAACAAAGCACAGCAAAAAGTATTAATCTCCTCATGATTAATGACACTATGAGGTGTGAGTCAGGCAATGACTGAATCTGGAAAATTAACACATGTTACTAGTGGCAGAATGATAGATAAGGTATGTGCTTACAAGTCCAAATATGGGGACTCAATGATCTTCACAAGACTAAACAAAACGACCTATACTCATTCATAAAAGGTAAAATAATCTGAATGATAATTTTTTGAAACATAAATAATATTTAAAGGAAGCCATCCAACTGAATGAATGGAAAAATTTCAAGGAGAGAAATAAATCTCCATACCACCAAAATAATTGTTTTGTAATAAATAATGCTTTCGATTTTATAGTAATCTTAATTCAATAACAACTTCAACATATTTCAATTTCAGAAAAATATCTTGTATTTTAAAAACCATTTGTTAAGTTTTAGCATGTTAAACTTATTCCTAATGTTTATCTCTTTGTTCAATAAAAACAAATCACTGCTGCAGCTATACTTTGGAAAGGTAAATCATGCATGTGTTATTTCAATAACAACCCGACTCTCACATGAAGACATGATGCTAAGCATACACATACATGATACACTTAGATACACAAAGCATAGTCTGACTGACATGGAGCTTCCTCATATATAGCTTTACTTTCCATGATTTCAGTTACTCAGAATCAATTGTAGTCTGAAAGTCCATGAGAGTATCTTGCCCTAGGGCACATTTCAGACATAGACTATTGCTCAATTTTAAATTCTATGCTTTTTTTTTTTATTCATTTATTTATTTATTTTTTGATATTTTATTTACATTTCCGATGATTCCCCTTTTCTTTAGAAACCCCGTGTCCCCTCCCCCTGCCCGCCTCTGTGAGGGAATTCCTCCTCCCACC
>CM052713.1:66177160-66200012 GCA_028551405.1 Uromys caudimaculatus | reverse complement strand
TGGGTCCTCTTTATGGATCCAGTTTGTCAGTCTATGTCTTTTTATTGGGGAATTCAGTCCATTGATGTTAAGAGATATTAAGGAATAGTGACTGTTGGTTCCTGTCATTTTCGATGGTACTTTTAAGTTTGTGTGGCTCTCTTATTTTTAGTTTGTTGGGAGATTACTTTCTTGTGTTTTCTAGGGTGTGGTTTCCCTCACAGTGACTTCTTAAAGAGTCAGGACTACATAGAGAGACCCTGTGCAATAATGGACAGAATGCCAAGGACTGCTATAAAGGCTGCCGCACTTTCTGGGGAGAATTTCATAGTTTTCTTCCTTGTGTGCAAAAATGCCCTTCCTTCTCTAGGTAATAGTTGGTAGGGTGGCTAGCAATTTGAATCCTTTCTTCTTCAATATATTCTTAGTGAGGCCATCCCTTAGTCCAGTCCCATTTTCCAGCAGGTGTTTCTTGCAGGCCATTTTTTTTGCAAGGCAGAAAGTACATTATATAGTCAGAGATTCAGTTTGTTTGGGAAGCACACCACAATCAATATAAGAAGTGGGACCCTCATTTCTGGGTCTCCTATTTAGAAAAATTTTCACTCGCATTTTCTACCAAAATACATTATCTCTCAAAGCTATGTATAAGCCACTTGTTCATCACAGTGTTAGCTATTGCATTCAGAGATATTTTGACTTGTTACCAGCCATATCCTTAAAATGCAGCACACATATTCTAGGAATGGTGTGGCTTACATTAATCTCAGAATACAGCAAAACATTGTTTCTGCTGTATTTAGCACATATAATGAATAAACTAGTTTTTGTTATTTCATAATATCTATGGGGAATTGATTCCAGAAACACACACACACACACACACACACACACACACACACACAATTTGTTACATAATATCTATCTAAGTGCTTATATAATAACTGATCTGTGGTATTGTCACATAATCTATGCATGTCTTCACATATGCTTAAATAATCTCTAGATGATATATCATCATCAAGGCAATGAAAATTCTCATTAAATTGTTATTATAGGGGCTGGAGAGATGGCTCAGCGGTTAAGAGCACTGACTGCTCTTCCAGAGGTCCTGAGTTAAATTTCCCGCAACCACATGGTGGCTCACAACCATCTGTAATTGGATCCAATACCCTCTTCTGGTGTGTCTGAAGAGAGTGACAACATACTCAGTTAAAAAGTAAATAAATAAATCTTTAAAAAAACAAAAAGTTGTTATTACATTGTAGGATTTTGAAAATAATGACAAGAGAAAAGACCCATTTAGAGGATATACAATTTTTTGTCTGAATACTTTTGCTCTGTTCCAAGGGTCTCTGCAACAACAATGTCCATCTGAGTAATGATCTGAAGAAGAAGAAAAGAAGGTATTTTGTTTCAACCTAACTCAGTAGCTAGTCTTGGTTCAAAGTTCTGGAGTCTGACTCCAAGTATTTTATTTTAGGTATATTTAAACACAGCATAGATTGTTGAAAACTTGCTTGGTAATAACTAACTCAATCTAGTGTGCACAATAAATCTTAAGACATGATTATATGGAAAATCTTTTGTACAGTACATGTGACAGTTCCATTAAATATAAGTTCTGTAGATAGACTGAAAAAATAAAAAAAAACAACTTTTTATAAAGGTGTGAGGGAGGTTCCTGAGTGGTCTTCCCATACAGAAAGAGCAAGCATCAGCAGGCTATTAACTACATCTGCTCTCAGGCTTTGGAGCAGATAGCAGGTTATCCCTCCCTCCTTTTGAAAGAGCAACCCTGTGTGTTTAGCACTCTTGGCTCTCTTATTTGTAATTATTTGTGAGCATAAAACCTCTGTACCGCCCACAATCTAGGATTGGTTTCATATATGGAAGTACCCATGGATAAGGAACATGGATATGGTCACTGTGGGATGACCATATATGTGTGTGTATTAATCTGTCTCTATATATGTATATCATATATATATTCAATATATCCAAGTCCATTTCTGCTATAACAAAAGTGTCATGGCTATGTTCTATATAAATAAATGTAGTTTTCTTATATGTAGTGTCCAGAGAATGCAAGAAAATGTTTGTATATTTGTGTATAGTTCCTGGAGAAGGCACTTTTTGTATATGATTTTTTGGCATAAAAGAGGCAAAGCTCTTTCATGATAGAAAATTGGAAGAGATACTTGTAACAAACTCTATGAAGGAATTATTATAATTATGTGCAAAGAACAGAATAATCTGCTAAAACCTTAACGTCCGATATTATTACGTTGGTGGTTAATGTTTCACCTCAGATTTTGGAGGAAATACTACATGAAAATCATTGATGATTCCATACATCTAATACATTAAATTATATTTATTATATGTATATTATATATACATATATCAAATATAACATATGTTATATATACACATGTATATATAAATATATAACTCTCTAACTTACCTAATATCCTACTATCTACCTATCTACAAGTTAGAAACATTTAAGGAGAATCCAAATATTCAGGTGTTCAGATGTCCTTAGCAGAAAATGAGGCAAGAAGTAGAAGGTGAATGGCTTATGCTCATCATGACCTGGTTTCTCAGGGTTTCAGAACAACACTTCTGTTGTTACTATTCTATGGTTGCCTTAGCAAATATCATCCATTTTCACATTAAGATTCTTTTGGTTGATATACATATTACTTGGTTACTTTGTGTAGGACTGTGAAATCTGTATTTACTGGGCAAAAATGAATAGTGGCTATAAGAAGAATGACTATGAAAACACACAATGAAGTAATAATGACCATGGGGTAAAATACAGTTAATGACTACCGGCAGATAGGCAGAAGTAAAGGTAATACATTGATATACTGTCGGTGGAGATTAAATCGGAGTACAAGTGTGACTCTCAAAATCTATCACTGCAAATCCTTCACTGAAAACACACATAATCATTAATCATATTGAGGCAGTTTATACAGGAAGTTCAGCCAGCTATTAGTTCTATTAGTACACAAATCCACTTTACTAAAATAACATTTTAATTAATATATTGAGACATTTTTCTCTGTGACATGAACTTGAAAACCAGCAGAACTGCCTTACATATAAGAAGACATTGACTAGTGTTAAAGATGGAAAGCATAAACTAATATTTTATTCTCAAGTACTAGGTATGGTCTAGTGGTATCCTGATTACCACAATTGATGATAGAAACTACCTCACACCAATTAGAATGGCTAAGATCAAAAACTCAGGTGACAACAGATGCTGGCAAAGGTGTGGAGAAAGAGGAACACTGCTCCATTGTTGGTGGGATTGCAAGCTGGTACAGCCACTCTGAAAATCAGTCTGGCAGTTCCTCAGAAAATTGAAAATAGTTCTACCTGAGGACCCAGCTTTACCACTCCTGGGCATATGCTCAAAAGATTCTCCAACATATAACAAGGACACATGCTCCACTATGTTCATAGCAGCCTTATTTATAATAGTCAGAAGCTGGAAACAACTCAGATGTCCTTAAACAGAGAAATGGATACGGAAAATGTGGTACATTTACACAGTGGAGTACTACTTACTATTAAAAACAATTTAGTCATGAAATTCATAGTCAAATGGATGGAATATCATTCTGTGTGAAGTAACACAGTCACGAAAGAAAACACATGGTATGCTCTCATTGATAAGTAGATATTAGCCTAAAAGCTCAGAATATCCAAAATACAATTCAGACCACATGAAGCTCAAGAAAAAGAAAGACCAAAGTGTCCATGCTTCAGTCCTTCTTAGAAGGTTAAACAAAATACTCAGGGAAGGAAATATGGAGACAAAGTGTGGAGCAGAGACTGAAGGAAAGGCCATTCAGAGACAGCCTCACCTGGGAATCCATCCCATATACAGACACCAAACCCAGACACTATTGCGGATGCCAAGAAGTGCATGTTGACAGGAGCCTATTGTAGCTGTCTCCTGAGAGGCTCTGCTAGAGCCTGGTAAATACAGAGGCGGATGCTCACAGCCAATTATTGGACTGAGAATGGGGTCCCCAGTGGAGGAATTCGAGAAAGGACTGAAGGAGTTGAAGGGGTTTGTAATTCATAGGAAGAACAATAATATCAACCAACCAGATGCTCCAGAGATCTCAGGAAGTGAGCCACCAACCAAGGAGTACACATGGAGGGACCCATGCTTCTAGCCACATATGTAGAAGAGGATGGCTTTGTTGAGCATCAGTGAGAGGAGAGGTTCTTGGTCCTGGGAAGGCTTGATGCCCAAGTGTAGAGGAACACCAGGGTGGGGAGGCAGGAGTGGGTGGCCAGGTGGGTGAGCATCCTCACAGAAGCAGGAGGAGGGAGGATGGGATAGGGGGTTTCTGGATGAGAAACTGGGAAAGGGGATAACATTTGAAATGTAAATAAGTAAAATATCAATTTTTTTACAAAAAGGAAACTTCACTGAGAACTTTCTCTAAGTTGCCCACCTGCCCAAGAGCCTGGAAAGCAGCTTCCCTTGAATCTTTCATAAAGTCATCTTACAGGTAAACTATAACCTGCAGCTTCAGAGGACAATATTTTTCTGGAAATGGAAGTTTCCTGTCTCATGTTAACTATAGAGAAGAAACTTCAAAATTTTAAGCACATTAACACATTGCACTTCATGGTACTGTCCCCTATAAATGCAAGCCCCTCCTCCAAGGATACATCTGAATGCTTTCGGCACAGTAGTATCAACTGAGGACAATTCCTCTAGCGTGGTGTTCACACAGAAAACTGAAAACCACAAACATGCTTCTTGCCCATGATTGAATCTGCAAAATGAATTAAAAGTGTTTATATGTCAGGAAGGGAGTCCCTAATCCTGTGAAAACTCAATGTCCCAGTGTAGGAGAATGCTAGGGTGAGGTAGGAATGGGTAGGTGGGTGTGGAATACCCTCATAGAAGCAGGTATAGGAAGATGGGATAGGGGGTTTGCAGAGGGGAAACCAAGAAGGGGGGATAACATTTGAAATGTAAATAAATAAAATAACCAATAAAAATAATAATTAAAATTAAAAAAATGAGAGAGAACTTTTTAAAATCGTATATGAATTGATTTCCTCAGGAAATGTTGAAAACTGAGTGATTCCACTGAGTTATGTGTAGGGAAATTAACACAATGATTACTTCTGTAAAACAGGTAAACAAATTTAACTTATTTCTACATATATTAATATGTAAGCAACTATAATAATTGAACAATTAACCAAAAATATACAGTGTCTCCTCAGCAGACCAATACATTTTAAGAAAAGATTTATAATCATCTTTAAAGTTTTAGTGGGTTCATCTAAAAATTATATAATAATATTGTTTCTAGATTTGCATAATGGATGTTTGAGTGAGAAGACAAGTATTTTGTTTAATAAGTACTGCAGAGAGATATGCAAACATAAGTTATCTTTCACTGTTGTTGATTTGAGTGCTTAATGTTATAACATGCATTTTTCAATTTGTCACTTTTAATGCTTATTTTTAGGAATAAATAATAATAAAATAAAACAGTAGACACACATATTTATTTAGGGCAGAAAATTAAGATAATAGAGGGGGATGATAGCAAGAATCTGGGAGAAGTTGAGAAAAGGAAACTGGAATCAGAATACACTGTGTGAAAAAATCTTTTTTCCATAAAAAATATAAGAATCTATAAAATATTTTAAACTTACCTTCAGTTCTATTATAGAATGAAAACTGTCTTAAATGGTGCTATTATGTAGATTATAATGCTGCCATAGGGGTTCAAGTTCAAGATTAAACTGCTTTAAAATGTAAGAATGACTAATGATGAACACTGATGGTTTCAGGTTATTCTGACCTCACACTTAGATATAAACACACAAATCTTTCAGCTTTTGAGACATCATACTTAATTGCCACTTCTTATGATTGAACTGCATTATATGGGGTGAATAGGTAGACTATTAACTACATTAATCTTAGCAGTTATGAATTTTGTTTCTTTAAAAAGCGGGATGTAGAATATCAGAGGTAGACACAAATCTTCTTCCTCTTCGAGTATATGCTTTCTGGAGCCTGTACAACCTGGCGTGCCAGTGCAGCAGCCTAGCTATGAGAAAGACACAAGGAACTTTTAAAAAGGAAAGAAAAGTATTTCCAACATTGCTTTGTGTTTATTTTTTTTAAGATTTTATTTATTTATTTGATATATATGATGGAGTACACTGTAGCTGTCTTCAGACACACCAGAAGAAGGCATCGGATCCCATTACAGATTGTTGTGAGCCACATGTGTTTGCTGGGAATTGAAGTCAGGACCTCTAGAAGAGCAGTCAGTGCTCTTAACCACTGAGCCATCTCTCCAGCCTGCTTTGTGTTTATTTTAACAATACATGTTGCATACAACACATGAAGCTCTGGATTTTATAAAATATAGTGAATATCATAGAAGTTCTGTATACATATGTATATAATTGTGTATATTAAAGAAATGTTTTAACCCCTAAACATTTACAGACTACTTTTGTTTTCTAAGTAGGAAAATAATACTCATAGTGAAAATAGTTACCATTTTGAGTAGTTTTGAAATAGAAAGCTCCTAGAAGCTTTTACTTTAAAGAGATCAGGACAAGTTGTCCCTGTCACAGTCAAGGTAAAGCCTTCTTGAGGCTCATTTTCTGATAGAAAACTTTTCTATAACCATTTCCTTCCCATTAACAGTTATTGTCTTGGGGTTCTGATTCTTACACAATTGGGTATGTGTGTGTGTGTGTGTGTGTGTGTGTGTGTGTGTGTGTGTGTGTGTGGTTATGTGTCTTTCTATCTCTGTGTACATATGCATATAGACACACACATATGCATATATATATAATATTTGATATTCAATTATTTGTAACTTTGAAATCAATAATACATGACAATGATTCATGACAATGAAGTAATTGTAACTTTAGAATTTCTTACTGATGGGTGGCAATGTAATCAGAGTAACCTATAGTACTGCTGTCCTTAATGAGATTGAGAGAGTATGTATGGAAAATGGAGGACAGAAATCAAGCCACGAGTATGGAATTATCCAGAAGGAACAGAACGCTCCCAAGGGCCATATATCTGACCCAGCTACAGAGCTTACTTGCCTCTATTGTTACTAAAAATAATACAGCATATCAAAACATTTTGCCTGCTTGCAAATTTATTCTGTTGAGTGATTGAAGATACATTGACAAGCCACCAAGACTAACTGTTGACAGAATAAAGAGTTCATGTTTTGCATGGGAAAGGAAATACTGTAGTTTGAAAGTCTGATGTAAGCATGTATTTAAATAAAGAGCTATTTAAACCACTATTTAAATAAAATGAATGTTCTTCAAAATCAAACAAATAAAAAAAAATGTACTGATTATTAATAGGGGTAGGAAAAAGAAAGCCAGTTGGTTGGGAAAATGAAAAAAAAAAGAAATACAGTTACCAGACTAAATATAGTTGAGGTAAATTATCATAATGAGGCCCATTATTTTGCACAATTTATAAATAAATAGTAAAAGTTAAATAGATCAAACATCACAATAAATGATTTCAAAGTTGGGACACTGGCCATATAGAATCAGGAGACAAAAATTTAAAAAGTTCAATTTTACTAGGATGACAAATACATTTTTTAGTAATTGTTTTTTGCAGGAAATTTTTGTGCCACTAAAGTTTAGCTGGTGCAGTCAGTGGAGCAACAAAAGCATGGGCATGTGCACAGCAAGCTCTGTGAATGTTGATACTTTCAGTTCTCAGCAGGGAGTCCCAACCAAACAATACCAAGACTGATGAAGCAAGACCGCAAAAAGCAGACACTGTAACACGGAAACAGCAGGCTCAATGAGGAGAAGCATTTAAACAGAGACAATGTTTTACGATTGGATTCTTAAAGTGTATAGCTTTAAACATACAAATATAGTAACTCCGTAAAATAAAACTACATTTTTGAAGTTTTCATAAAAGCCCTAAAGATACATGTCAAACAGTGAAATGGATATTTCTGAAAAGAAAAAGAGATACATATGTTATTTTAACAGGTTTTATTCTCAGAGAAGGAAATTGCAAAGTATGACAGAAGGTATCAGAGACATGGGAAAATCTTATGAATCACAATCTAAACTGCAGGGGCACCAGGAGGAAAATATGAAGAATATGGAGAAATCTATAATACATAAGTCAATTCCCTCAGGTCATGGCCATAAGGGATGAATTCTGCACTTGGTTCATAACACATCTCTCTGTTTATATAATGTTTATATAGAGAGAAAAATAGTGGTTCCTGCAGCAATGTCCTCTGCCAAAAATGGGGGGATAACTGAGTTACTGAAAAATGTCTAAAGTCACACTGTCTGATTTCCCCATCAAAACTCCATTACTCAATTCAGTATGCAGCATCCAGAGTCAGGAATGGTCCAGCTGAGTAAGGAGATCTCTTTCTTGTTAAGTATTCCCTTGGCAGTGTGAGACTAGGAAGGTATTTGTGTTGAATTCACTCACACTTTTAAAGATGGAAAAGCCTGTATGTATCTGGATATCTATAAAGGTTCTTCTTCTTTTTACTGCAATTGATTTTGCCTGACTATTACAAAAGAGGTTGATGAGAATCTAATTTAGTTCTAAGCTTTCAGGAAGCTGATACTTTCCAAGTGTGACTACCTTTCCAGTGCCTAGCAAAAACCCGTTCCAGTCTGTCTCAAACCATATCCTCAGATGGTTGATTTCTTCACCCTTCTCCTTGCCCCAAATCCTTCCCTTAGTTTTTGTTTTAGTCAATTGGTGGGATTGCTTAGTTAATATTAATATCACTCCATGGCAAACTTCAGGTTTGCTAATTCCACAAAGCATTTTGTTATATAACTTTTAACTGTACATCAGAACACAAATTTCTATGAAAATGCTGTCAAAATGAATGCTGTTATTTAAATAATGATGCTTTTTCAAAGTGGATATTTGGGAAAATAAATACCACTTGTCAGTTACTTATCATAAATGATACAAGATTGCTATAATGCTATCACAGATTGGAAATAAAATTTTATCTTTTAGCACCGAAAAGTCTTACTGAAATGACTCTTTATTCTGAGTTCTGTTTTCTCTCTAGAACCATAAGACTGTTAACTGTATATGAAGAAGAGAGAAGCATCTAGAATTGACTGGGAACTCACCATTATAGTCTGACTTAACAGCACCTGTGACTTTTGATCTCAAGAGAAACATAACTATGTGCATTTCATTATCATCTATGATATTAGCTCCTTGTCTTCATGCATTTCATCAATACGGATTATATAATATCAAGAAGCATATTTATGTAGTTTGTTTTTCTGAGCTAGATCATGTTGAAGCAGATTATGGGAGGAAAATATTTATATGGCTACAGTTCCATGTTGTAGTCAGTCACTGAAGAAACTTGGAGCAGGAACTCTGACAGGAACTTTAAGATAAGAACCATGGAGGCATGGTGATTCCTGGATTTTTCACATGTTCATGCTCACCCAGCTTCCTTAGAGAAGAAAGAACCTCATGCTCACGAAATGGTATCACTCACAGTGAGCAAGGCTATCCAATACCAATGAACCATGACAATCCTTCTGAGACATGTCCACAGAACAACCTGAGATAGCCAAGTACTGAATTGATACTCTTTGAGGTGATTCTAGACTGTGTCAGGTTGACAGTTATCACCAACTAAAAAGGGAAAGAATAATGTCTACATTTGTTTTTCATCTCTTCATCACTACCAATAAAAGTTTTCCAAGAAGAAGGATTTTAGAAGTCATTAGACATTATAAAGGAGAAAATAACTCGGTCAGATCTATAAGCATGTCACGGTTTAAGCAGAATAGTTCTTCTTTTATAGAACCCTTGAGCAAGGATAAAGGCGAGGCGAGAATATTTAACTAGGATATCAGAGAATTGTTCTTGTAACAGCATAGTATTCTAAAGATGCAGAGTTGTTAGCAAGTAGTTGCACATTTGCCAAAGAGATGGGAGTAGGAAAAACACTAATCAAAGTATGCCACTGTTACTTATCTTGGTTTTTTTAAACCAAAATTTCATTATGGTCACCATGGATATAAAGTTTATTTATAAAGTAAAGGATAAGCAGAGGAAGAAGTATGATGTGTGGTATATCTGTCAAGATGACAGAATTAACTGAGAAGAGAAGCATAGCCTTGAATGTAGATGACACCCTCAGATTGGTGATCTGATAGGAATTAAAAGTATAAAAAAAAGAAATCTGCCTTTTCTATTTTCTTTTTCTAGTCTACCAAAGTATGGATAAACAGTCTCATATACTCACTGCCAAGATGAGAGTTATACCTGGCCACTCTAAAACCCATGTCTTCCTTGTTATATTATTAAACTGTGATTGAAAAAAAAAAGCCATTGACCTTAAGTTTTTCTTAGAAGTGAATTCAAGTGGCTTAGAAATGTTTAAAGACATTTCAACATTCTTAGTCATCCATGAAATGCAAATCTGAACTATTTTGAGATTTCATCTTACACCGGATAGAATGGCTAAGATCAATAAAGCAAATGAAGCTCATGCAGACAAGGATGTGGGGTAAGTGAAACAATCATTTATGGCTGGTGAAAAGTGCAAACTTGGACAGTCACTATTAAAATCAGTGTTGTGTTTTCTTAGCAGTCTGGGATTCATTCCTTCTAAAGATCCAGCGATACCACTCTTTGGAATTTACACAAAATAAAGGCTTCATTCTACCTCCGAGACACTTGTTCAACCACGTTCATTTCTGCACTATTTATAATAGCCAGGAACTGGAAACAACATAAGTGCCACTCAACAGGTGAACATTTTCTTTTTTAAATACATAGTTCATTTATTCAATGGAATCATAAAATTCACAGGTAAATGGATGGGACTAGAAAGAAAAAACATCCTGAGTGAGGACACTTGAGTGGTATCTCAAAGAAAGAAAAATATGCTATATATTCATTATCATGTGAATAACAGCTGTTAAGTCAATAATAACCAAGCTATAACTCACAGAATCATAGAGGTTAAGTATAAAGTAAGGGACTTGGAGAGGGTAGATGTATCTGCTCAAGAATTAGAATAGATAGTCAAGGGTGGATTATAGGAGCTCGAATGGAATGGAATGAACAATTTTTAGAAAGAGAGAAAGGGGGGATAAAGGTGGAATGTGGGGAAAGTGAAAGTTGAAGTTGTCTTTACAACTCACTGAATAGGGAAAAGTTGAGATGATGCCTACCTAGAACTGTGCAGCTATGCCCTTGCATTTTTGAGTAGGAGCCTACTGTGTACACCACCAAAGGAGAAGCATGAGCATCAGTTCAGCTACAGTTGATTTTATCTACAATGATGATATCTCACCTATAGCATAAGATATTACAATTGTGTCACTAAGCATATGGAAATAACCCATTAATATCTGATTGGACTGAATGCCTACTTTCCCAGATGGAGCCCATACCTGAAACAATATGTATAACCAAGAACTTGAGGCTGGATATCCCAGTGATGTAGGGTAAAAACAAATAATACTACAGTTCCGGAACAAAGCAAACAAAAATTTTGCAGTAAAGGTAATCCTACTATATTCGTTCTACATTATATACTTGCTCAGCCATGATCAGAGAAGCTTCCTCCTACAGAAGACAGTTACAACTACAGACACTAACAACCAGACAACACACAAAAGCAGATAGACTTGGAACATTTAGCCCTAAACCAGATGTATCCATCAAATCCTTTCCCTTCCGGTTCAGGGAACCCTACAGAACAGAAAGCAGAAAGAATGTAAGAGCCCCAGGAGATGGAGAACATGAAGCAAACAAGGCTATATAAATGAACAAGACTGACGAAGCTATGAACTTCCATAGACTGAGAGAGCATGCTCAGGGTCAACCAAATGTGGTCCTAGAGCTAAGAGAAGTGAATTCATGCTCCCCTCCCTAGCCTAGAAGCTATACAGAGTTGTTAACTACTGCAAATGAAAACTGAGCTTCCTGAGAGTCTGTTGGAACTTCCCCTCTCCTCTTTTTAAAATTGTATTATAATTTAATTTATTTACTTATTTATTTTTGTTATCTCATTTTTACCTATATGAACATTGCCTATATATTATGGCTTCCGGTTTATTGTTTTATTAGATCTCAAAGTGTGCGACCAAGCAAGTGGGTCTCTTTTTTAATATCTGGTTGTTTTTTTGTGTCTTTTCTTTGGCCTTTTTCCATTTCCTGTTTGTTTGTTTTGCACTTTTCTGAAGTGTGAGTTTTCATTCTATCTTATGACATTATATCTTGTTTTGTATTTTATTATTATCCTTCACAAATCTGATTGTGTTTTCATGAGAGATAATAAGGTGTGGACCCAGGTTGGAAGAGAGGTGGTAAGGAACTGGGAGGAGAGGGTTTAACTGTAATTACCACATATTTTATGAGTGACATTACTGAATTTGTCCTTTTCTTTTTATATACCATATAAGCATTTCTATTTCTAGCTCTCATTTATTTCAAATAGCAATATTCAAACCAAGTCCATGTGTGGACAGTTAAGTTTCATAAAATATATTTTCCACTAGCATTGAAAAATAGAATAGGTGGATTGAAGACTACACAGCCATCATTTTCATGTCATACCCTAGAGTTTCCTCAGCAAGGACATTATTAACTGGGCCATTATTCCGCCGAAAACTGAAAATGAGCATTCTTAAATATTTGAGATTTTTAACACACAATAATAAAAGCACTTAAATGTCATAAATAGGTTTCAAATTCAGCTTTTGTTCAGCCATATAATTTTAATATAACTTGTATGTACTGTACATGATTCTTATCTGTAGCACTTTGGGGAAGGAATGAGAGACTTGTCACAACTCAGCCTTGCAAGTAAAATGTGTAGTAATAGTTGTAATGATTATGTCAGGAAGTACTGTGACTAGTTCCTGGGGAAGGTTTAATCTTTATGAGAAGCCGTGATGAAGATACTATACTGGTTAATAAGGCTCTCAGAGAACAGTGAGGTAAACCTATAATCACTTAATAGCAGTTAACAAGGAAATTTCTGTTGCTTATTTCTTCATTTTCTGTCTGTTTGTGTCAGGGAGATTTCATTACCACAGTGTAGCACATCTTTTTGGCAACAATGATATGAGTCTGTTAAAAAGTAAATTGAGCAATAACGCAGAGAGAAAATGGGACTGTTCAAGAGCTACATGCAATTATCTGAAGGCCCCAAGGAGAACAAAGTGTAGCATCTGCTGCTAAGGGAAAAATCAGCAGTCGATGTCTACCTCCACGCAGAGAAAATCAACAGACTAGCATGGGCAAACATTTTAATGCAGCAGTCATCCACAGCCTCACTCTCCTCTTACTTATCCGGGACCCAAACCACAGATACCAATAAAGCAAAGGCTCAGCTAGGATTGTGTAAGGGCCAGTCATAAAATTGTAATCTAAAACCTTTAATTTTTTTTTGTTTTATCTCTTCTATTTTATACCCAGGTTATTACAAAGACTTGTGAATATAAAAAATAAAAAATGAAGAGTAAAGAAAGTACTAGTGCCTATGGAAGCAATAGATAAATAGTCTTTGGATTTCAGCTAAGCACAGATATATGGAAACCCAAAAAAATATTTAGGAGGCACACACACACACACACACACACACACACACACACACACACACACACATACACATATGTTAATAGATATGAACAATAAAATAAGGAAAAAAGAACCTGCATAAGACTAAATACTTTTTTAAATATCCACAGATAAAGAGCTATACTGATGTAAATTAGCTAACTGAAGCCCATCTTTTTAGGCAGCTAATGCTCCTCTGCTCAAGCTACCCAAGTCAAAAGTAATTAGACAATTTTTAGCAGTTCTCTCAAGGAGGTATAAATTCCTATTTCAGTGGATTATCAACATAATACATGTAGGGAACTTCTCCACTGTTAAGTAAATGTGGCTTAGTCAGAAAAGCCTGTACATGTGAAATCGTGGGAAACTCAAACCTTTTTCTCCTATTTGTGGGCATTTTAATTAGGAAACAGCCCCGAAAAGAATTGAACAATCATCTCAACAATGATTAAGGTCAGTAGTCTCTTCTGCTTTTTGTTTTCTTGATCTGCAGGCCTAACATCAAGAGGTTTAGTGCATAGGTCCAGTATTCTGTAAGCAACCTAAATCTGTACAACAGAAAATTTTCTACAATCTTTTATATTTATAATTTAGGGACAGAAAAAAAGGGATGAAAGGTCTACTTTTTATTGAAGGTCAAGAGTGTAAATGAAAAAGTTTCATAGCTGAGCTGAAGGTTGATATAAAATGAGGTTAGTGAGTTTCAACAATGATTGTGTAGTCTACAAAGGCCAATTTACATGACTCTGTGGTGAATTTCAGTCTCCCGAGATCTTTATCTATGACAGTATGAACCTCTCATCCAGGTTACATATGTACACAATTTTAGGAAAAGAATAGTTGAAAAGTACATAGACACTAGATTTTATTTTAGAATGACTTAAAATTTTTATTAAAAATTAATGTGTTGATTTAAGAAAAAAGGCTAAGGAATAACAGTTTACATTTATATTGAATGCAAGTGAAAAATACTATTCTTGAGTTGAGACATGGGAAATAAAGACTTTGTGGAGAAAATCATATTTCGGATGAAATTGTTCTGTCAGGCTAGTCTTGGATCTTATTGTCATTTATTTTTAATAACTATGGAGAAAAAAATGAAATAACTTCAAAAATCATACTCTGTGGGGAATATGCTATGGCAGCAAGGTTTGAGCAATTCATTTCTGTACAACTGTTCATTGCACAATTAGACATGGAATACAATCGCTTCAGCACGTACACTTGGTCTCCAGTTCCAGCTAGACACTGTCCCTTTTGTTTAGCTTTACAAAGCTCTGGTGCCACAATAGAGTGATTGGTGGGAATTGAACTATAGGTCACATATTGTTTCTGCTTTCAGTTCACAAGAGCATACTTCTTAAAATCTAAGAAATGTGTTTTCTTCTTTGCACAGTCATATTAGTCTTCTTTCTCTTCTGATGATTTATCCTTGTTTATGCTTTTCCTAAGGACATCCTCCTGCAAAATCGATCACCTTGTTTCAAATCAAGGTCTTGACTCTGGTACCTCTCTCCACCACTACACTGCGACAACTGTCATGACATTTTGTATAGTGGTGGATGTAGAGAAACTGAAAGACCACATTGTTCCTTCTTCAGTCTTACTAGGTATATAAGATATCATAAGAGAGGTCATTTTGTTTCACACTGCAAATGAACATATAATGCACATACAGGAATTGCAAAGATATGGTGACAGCCACCTATTGCCAAGTAGAAGTTGTGATTGGTAAATCATGTGGAAATTCTAATTTTAACAGAAATTGCCAGGACCTGTATTAGAACTGTAAGAACAATTATTTCTTCAGTACCAATGACAGGCTCTGGCACTCTTCAATTCTACAATTCATGAATGATCATCATTGGTCATTCAATGGAATGACCAAGGGAATCATATCATACAATGTGGTTTAGTAGGTAATACTAGGTGGAGGTATGATATATTGTTTATTTTGTTTTTAGAGTAGACAGCCAATAAGATACAGAAGACTCCTAATGAAAATCATGCTATAAATATGAGGTTATATCTTACACATGGATTCAGAAAAGATCACCATTGAGAATGCTAAGAAGGATGGATACATTTTGATGCTATGTTGACTTAGATAAATCTAATGTATGTTTTAATTATGTAGCTCAATTATTAAACAGGTTATTTATTGTGTTATGCATAAACATGAACAGAAAATCCAAAGATGATTTACATCAAAGTGATGATATCAAGTGAAATATTTTAAGACTTGCTAAGATTCGCTAGCTTCAAGTATATGTGTTCAGTTCAATTTTACTGGTTTTAAAACTTTTTAGACAAATCACTGTTGATATCTGAAAAGATGTTTTAAATGAGTCAAAAAGTAGGTGACTTGTAGCAATGAAGACACTTGGTAATTTTGCTTTTGCCGTGAAAACTTGATTATATTCTTTGCCCTTTAATTGACTTTCAGTAACCATTCACTGTTCAATCCAAGCACATTTCCCATCAAAAACCATCAAACATGACAGGAGAACACCTCCCTCATAAGAACACACTAATGTCTCTTTCTTTAGAAATGTCATAGATGAAAGCCAGAAGCTCAGATAATGAATGAAAAGTTGGCTCAGCAACATAGTTATTATTGTGAAATTAGCAGAAAATCAGGTAGTTTTCAAAAGATGTCAGGCAGGCTGAAGAATATGCAAAATTACTTTTATCGTTATCACAAGTCTTTGTTAGTACTAGTAAATATATATGTACAAATCAAGTTCCTACCGAAGCAACAGGGACAAAACCAAGTTAATTACTTTTATGTATAATTACATGAAACAGATGTCAAGTATTTATTACAGTGCCTGACACAGAGCTTAAGTGCTTTAAAATGGATTAGTAGATGACTAGAAGAACAAATAAACAATATTATCACTTGAAAAATTGTGGTGAACATCAGATGAAATGGACTCCAGCTAACTTTGATAGACAATACAATCATTGAGAAAATAACTGAGACATCACAAAAAGCAAGGAGTTTAGCAAAACAAAATGTAAGGACAAAAGGCTTAGAAGTGAGAATACTCAGCTATAAAAAAAATTATGAGTTCATGAAATTTTTAAACAAATGGATGGAATTAGAAAATATCATCTTGAGTGAGGTAACCCAGTCACAAAAGAACACATATGGTATGCACTCCCTGATAAGTGGATTAGCCCAAAATCTTGGAATACCCAAGATACAATTCATAGACCACAAGAAGCTCAAGAAAAAGGATGATCAAAGAGTATATGCGTCAGTCCTTCTTAGAAAGAGCAACAAAATACTCACGGGAGAAAATACAGAGACAAATTGTGGAACAGAGACTGAAGGAAAGGCCATCCAGAGACTGCCCACCTGAGGATCCATCCCATATACAGACATCAAACCCAGACACTATTGCCATTGCCAAGAAGTGCTTGCTGACAGGAGCCTGATACAGCTGTCTCCTTAGAGGCTGTGCCAGAACCTGACAAATTCAGATGTGGATGTTCGCAGCCAAACATTGGAATAAGCATGGGATCCCCAATGGAGGAGTTAGAGAAAGGACTGAAGGAGCTGAAAGAGTTAGCAACCCCATAGGAAGAACAACAATATCAACCAACCAGAGCCCCCAGAGCTCCCAGGAAGTAAACCACCAGCCAAAGAATACAAATGGATGGATACATGGCTCTAGCCACATATGTAGTAGAGGATGCCCTTGTTGGAAATCAATGGGAGGAGAGGCCTTTGGTCCTATGGAGTATCATTGCCCCATGTTGTAGAATGCCAGGGTGGGGAGGCAGGAGTGGGGGGATAGGTGGGGAGCACCCTCACAGAAACAGGGAGAGGAAGCATGGGATAGGGGGTTTCTGGAGGGGAAATCTGGAAGGGGATAACATTTGAAATGTAAATAAATAAAATATCCAAAAAAAAGAAGAAGAAGAAGAAGAAGAAGAAGAAGAAGAAGAAGAAGAAGAAGAAGAAGAAGAAGAAGAAGAAGAATGAAAAAAAAAAGGAAAACGTAAGAATCGACTTCAGAATGCTTCATAGAAATGAGCAATCTTCTGAGTGATTCTGCTGTAGGATATGTGATGTCACTCATGCAGAAGAATTGAGGGATGTTTCTGTCTAATGTACAATTGTTAACTCTAATTACTACAATTTGTGTATATTCGGTTCGTTCTGAAATCCATTTCGAAATTTGCAACTGCCTGTGATGGGTGGAATAGCCGTTAAGTAACTGTAAACTCTATATGATATAAACAACACTTAAGGGATGGACCAGTGTGTGAGAGCATTTGCCATGAAAGCAGAAGGACCTGAGGTAACATCCCCAGCACTCACACACAACACACACACACACACAAACGCACACGCACATGCGCACACGCACATGCACACGCGTATGCACACGCACACACACACACACACACACACACACACACACACAAAACAAACAACAAAAGCCTTGGCAAATGAAGACAGGTGGATCTTAGAAGCTCTTTGACTCGCCAGTCTACCCAAAATGACAAGGTTGAATATTAATATGAGACTGTATGAAAGCAATAAAGCACACATCAATAGAACATCTAGCATCTTCCTTTGGCCTCCGCATGTCTGCACACACTCATGTGCATCTATTTACTCAAATGTTTTACACACATATATACCACCCATACACATAGCATACAACCTACCTGTCCAATATTTATATTTGCCATCACATTTAATACAAATGTGTAGTTATTTTTTGGACACATTTGTTTTTATAAGATAAATGTGAAAAAAAGTTATTAATTATTACACATTGAAAAGTATTCTAGGTCTAAATGCAAGGGCAAAGCAAGATAATTTCCATATTCCCAATAACATGCTACTTTATCCATTATTTTAGAAAATTTAGAATATATAATTTTTACAAGGGGGGAGTTTTAATTAATGAATTAATTAATTACATCCCAAATGTTGTCGCCCACCTAATCACCCCTCCCAGAAGTCTTCCTCTCTCCCCCTCCCCTTTCCTCCTGAGAGGATGCTCTGTCCTGTTGTCCTCCCACTCTGGAGCATCAAGTCCCTACAGGATTAGGCTCATCATGTCCCACTGAGGCCAGACAAAGAAGTCCTCTGTTATATATGTTCCAGGGGTCACAGACCAGCCCATGTATGCTCTTTGGTTGGTGGTTTAGTCTCTGAGAGCTCCCAGGGGTTCGGATTAGTTGACACTGTTGGTGTTCTTATGGGGTTGCCATCCAATTTAGTGCCTTCAATCCTTTTTCTAACTCTTTCATAGTGGTCCTTGATCTCAGTCCAGTGCTTGGCTGTATCTTTATCTTTCTCATTCAGCTGCTTGTAGAGCTTCTTAGAGGACAGCCAGGCATGGCTCTTGTCTGTAGGAACAATATAACATCAGTAATAGTGACCGGGATTGTTGTCCATCCATGGGATGGATCCCAAGTTGGGACAGTCAGGGTGGGCCATTCGAGAAAGAGTTTTTAATTTGCTTTATTAGTTCTACTTCTTACAGCCAAGAAATCTCTGTATAATATTACTGTTACTTTTGTGACGCATATGTATCACTGTATTTGATCATGTGACTCAAAAGAAGAACAGTATTGAAAAAAACATCTTCAAATGACTCCATATTCATAAATAGACTGATGCTGTGAATAACGCAAGCTCTCCAGTGACTGGATGAGTTTGATACAAAATGCATCTGCTGTGCATTCGACCCCTTGTCCATGTTCCTGGTTCCCATTCAACTCTGACATATTGTGACTTACCCATTTTCATGCAGTTTGGATCGTCCAAAACCACAAGCATTACTGAGTTAAATTTCCTCATTCTGTACAGTGAAAATCCACAAGAATGCTGTGTCAGTTGCAATCTAGTTTTAAATTAGAATGAAAATGGAACTGACATAATAATTTAATCACATATTTGAGATAAGTCAACTCATCGGTTTTAACTTTATTTTTATAGCATCAACAACAAAAGTTAACAGAGGAGTGAGGTTACTATTTTTAATTACATTGGCAATCATTAAAATGAATATAAATAATTTAAATAGGAATAAAACTTTCGATGAAATACTTTTAAAATCATTGAATAACATATCTCAAGTGTTTTGAGAGGTTATGATTAAAGATTAGAATATGCAATATTTCAAAGTAGAACATATATCAAAATCTCTACAGGAATTCAATATACTTCTGCATAAACTTTCGATAGTGTCTGTGTAGCTATGTACAAAATTTATGCAAATTGATCCTAAATATGGTTGGCAAACAAACATAGCAGCTGAAATTAAAGAATTCCTACTCTCAAGCTGTAAGAATTTATATAAATCTTCAGAAGTGTTTGGCTACATGACGTAATAATAGTACAGAACAGGTTCTTGTTTCATCTAGATTTTCTCATACTGCAAAGGCAACAATCAATAACAACAACCAATGATACCGTGTGACATTTTTTCACACCACTGACAAAAATATATACTAGGCATACATTAGAAGTACATATTCACCTGCATGGAGAGCTATGAAATAAAGCATTACAATTTGAGAATAGCATGACATTACTTGAAACTTGAAAAATCATTCATACATATGAACAAATTATTGAATTTAAACTACTAATTTACTTCTATAATTATTTTAACATTAGAGCTATATGATAAGGAGAGATTTGATACATTTTTCACATACTTAGTCAACAAATGCACATCTAAGTTTTCATGCAGTTATTTTTTAAGTAGTAAAACAAATAGTCATAAAAAAAATAAAATCAAACATCTCATGGTTCAGGTATACATGAACAGCATAAAAATCTCTCTTTAATAATAATATCATCATGTAAACATGCAGGGCCTACCATGAGGTTGTGATGGCCTCCTGATCATTTATCTGGTGAATGCCCTCCATATAGAAACATGAGTTTGATTCCCCCCTCTCACACACACACATACGCACACACACACACACACACACACACACACACACACACACACACACACATACACACACACAAATTTTGCCAACAAACAAACAAACCAAAACAAGAACTTCTTTGACATATACTTCATACCACTGATTCAAAAAAAATACTCAGTCATTGTGAAACTCCATAACTTCCTTGAAAGTGTTTTAGAAGCAATGGACTCTACTGGAAAATGGACCTATGAAAAATATCTTTACATAAAATCTAGGGATTTGTAGGGCTAGTTGTCAAAGCCAGAGTTGTAAGAACTCAGGTCAAAAGCCTTTATAGCCTTGGAGCCAAATACCTTTTTCTGTGTGAGGAAGACTACTAGTCTTTCTGGTAAAGAGTTTCAGAAGCTGGGTCTTCACTCAGAATGACTGATCCCCAGGGAACATTTGGTGAAATCTTGAGATGTTTTGAGTTTTCAGCAGCAGAGTGCTTTCTGCAGTAGAAGAGGCTCCCCCAGGCTGCTATTCATCCTGTAGGGCATAAGACAAAAGCATCTGGTCCAGTATTTCAGGGAAGAAAGGCTGAAATAGTCATGTTGCAAGAACAAAAGAAATAGAAAAGCATATCATTAATAATTTGTTTTCATAAAGTTTTATCTGAGTACAGTATTCTCCGATTTGGTTGGCAAGAGTTTTATTGAGTATTTTTGCATGAATGCTTATAAGGGAAATTGGTCTGAAGTTCTCTTTGTTTGGTCTTTGTGTGGTTTAGGTATAAGTGTAATTGTGGCTTCATAGAATGAATTGGGCAGTGTTCCTTCAGTTTCTATTTTGTGAAATAGTTTGAAGAGTATTGGTATTAGGTTTTTTTTGAAGGTCTGATAGAATTCTTCACTAAATCCATTGGTCTTGGGTTTTTTTTTTTTTTTTTTTTTTTTGGTTGGGAAACTTTTAATGACTGCTTCTATTTCTTTAGGGGTTATGGTACTGTTTAGATGGTTTATCTGATATTGTTTTAACTTTGGTACCTAGTATCTGTCTAGAAAATTGTCCATTTCATCAAGAGTTTCCAATTTTGTCGAGTATAAGCTTTGTAGTAGAATCTCATGATTTTTTTTAATTTCCACAGTTTCCGTTGTTATATCTCCCTTTTCATTTCTGATTTTATTAATTTGGATACTGTCTCCATGCCCTCTGGTTAGTCTGGCTAAGGGTTTATCTACATTGTTGATTTTCTCAAAGAACCAGCTCCTGGTTTTACTGATTCTTTGTATAGTTTTTTCTTGTTTGTTTGTTTCTATTTGGTTGATTTCAGCCCTGAGTTTGAATATTTCCTGCTGTCTAAAACTCTTGCTTCTTTTTGTTCTAGAGCTTTCAGGTGTGCTGTCAAGCTGCTAGTATAAGCTCTCTCCAGTTTCTTGCAGTAATCTCATTAAGGGAAGGGCACACTAACATCTGAACAGGGGCATAAAATACCTGCCCTTACAGGTACTACTAAGAGAAGGTGTCCAGCCAGGACTCCTGGTGCAAGCATTTAATCACAGCACTTGGGTGGTAGAGACAGTTATATCTTTGTGAGTTCAAGGCTAGTCTCTTCTACATAGTGAATTAGTCATATATGGAAATATTCTGCAAAAAATAATAAAACAAAACCCCAAAACAACAACAAAATAACAAAATAAAAACAAAAATGGGAGTATCAGTCTAAGCATCATTTTTTCAGACCCAATTCCTACTTTTTCATTTACACTACCAAAGATCTTTGCAATTTAGCCTCAAGCCAAATTTCCCACTTACCGAAGATAGAAAAAATTGTATTTGCTTCAGTACACAATGTGAGTGATTCATTTCTGCATACCTTTTTGTGAAAATTACATTCCAGAATCAGATAATTTTTCTAGGAAATTTCACAAAAGTCATTATTGTTCTCTTATTCTATTTTCTGAATTTGCATAGCTGGACCATCATCCTCACTGTAGTAAGAAAGGCAAGTGGAAACATTACTATGAGTCACGATCCAAAGTCAGTTGCTAAATCCCTGTCCTGCCTCTTAGTCAGGGAGCTGCCAATGCAGTATCCAGTTCCTCCTTGTTCTCTGGGGGAATCAGCATCCCCGATTTCAAGCTGTACTACAGAGCAGTAGTGATAAAAACTGCATGGTATTGGTACAGTGACAGGCAGGTAGATCAATGGAATAGAATTGAGGACCCAGAAATGAACCCACATACCTATGGTCACTTGATCTTCGACAAAGGAGCTAAAACCACTCAGTGGAAAAAAGACAGCATCTTC